>OZ010736.1:10097648-10695148 GCA_963932295.1 Tipula lateralis
AAGACAACCACCTAAGGTAAATACGATAAATGGTTTGTTTACCTGTTATACACATGTATATGTACAAATACGCGATGAGAATTGAGATTATAGTACAATTCGAGAGTATGAACGAAATATGACTTAAAACTACTTACAAATGTTTTTTTTTGTATTAAAAGCTTTTATGCTTTGTGTTTCAATAAACAAACGGTGCTATATAATATATATCCACACAGTTCTAGATCCTACATATCGGCGTCGTAAATGGAAAAATCTCATTACATAATTATGTTAATCGATAATTTTTCTCAACAGCAACGGGTGTTATGATCTCGTTACGACGCCTAACACTCTTACCCATATAAAAACGAAAAAACATCATAATTAATTTTCAACATTTTTTTGTGTTTATATACACACTCACACACATACCGAAAGGTATGAGGACTAATATATAAACAGCGTGTGTTTAACTCAAACCCACCTTTTTCACGGATGGGTTTTTCCTTAAAACGATACATTTCGTGTAACCCAAAATAAAAATTGTTAAATTTGGAGAAAATCCTGTTAATTAAATGTAAACTATATCTGTATTTAAATAGAAAATATCCTTTGGTCCTTGTTTAATTTACATAACATTGAATTATTTAATTTTGGAAAATAATATAGCCATGGGTGATAAATCCGATTATTTTCGCATTATCAAATTTAAATTTGGTTCTTAGTAATTTTTAAATTAAATTAAGTGTTAACCAGACTAAAACACTGTGGAACTGAAATATTTTATATATAAAGATAAAAGCTTTATAGTAATTATAACATTATAAAATTGTTTCCCATTTGGGCGATATAAAGCTAGCTAAGAAGTATTATCACAATCAATAACGAATCCACTGTAGGTATAGGTAGATCTACAAATCGAATTATTTCATAATATCTCACTATGAAATGTTCTGATTCACTTGATTTTGGTAAGATGAGTTGGCGCTTAAATTTTCTTCCGTCCTACTGCCACAGGATTAATCATTTTGATTAATATATTTTGTGCAAGAGCTGTTGTGTGCAATTGAACCAGAAAAGATTTTAACCGAACCAATAGACAAGTTCTATCGGTTAGAAGTTTGAATGTGAATGAGATGGCAGAGGCAGCAAAAAGGGCACAATATTGACAAATACAATGTCAAGCAACCATTCCAAATTTGGGTGACTGCTTGAGAACATCACAGAAGGTAAAAAATGCAAAATTGAAAAAGTGAGAACCTACCCCTAAAAGGACAGTCTACCTTATCCAGCAGCCCTGGAAAAGGGAGAGGATTCATTGAACCAATCATTCATTAATCCGAAATCAAAACTGATTACAGAAACAAATAAATCGGTAAGCTTGGCTATCGTACACGAATTGGAAACTGGAACATATAATAGCTCGGAAATGCTCAGCCTCAGCGAAGTAAAATGGAAGAACAATGGGACATTAACCTTCGTAGGTATACAAACAACGAGTTAAGGAAATCACTCACTCTCGAGTGGAAACCAATAAACAGCAGAATTAAGATTCCACTCAATAATTCCACTCAACGAGCAGCTGCAAGCCGGCATCAAAATTATCCAAGGAGCTTTCAACGGAAAAATTTGAATTTAAAACACCAAAAAGGCGACAATCATGGGTAAACACGCTCTGCAAGGAACAACAACAAAGCCTGACTCATCGTCTATTTGGTCACAAATCAGCTATTTATAGGCAGCAGCAAATTCCCACATAAGAATATTCATAAATACGTCCATTGCCAGATGGCAGAACGTGAAATCAAACTGGCCATGTGCTGGTAAATAAGAAATTTCTATCCTTCCCACAATGTGTCATAGTAATGAGAGTAGCAAATGTACAATCAACCGAATACCAGCACTTTAGATCAAAACTTAAAATATAACTATATAGGCCATCAAAATACGGCGAAAAATTGAAGACAATATACAGCTCAACAAGTAAAGAAAATGGTAAGGAGTCGTTGTAGGTAGTACATAGAAGACATTCTCATGACTGCCGAGTCAGAGGCAGCAAACAGAAAGCGCACATTACACCAATGTTTAACGGATTCACATGGGCAAGTCGACAAACAACTAAATAGATGCATAGACAAATTGAAGAGCTGCCCGATGGAAACTAAACCGAAACCATAAATATCCATTGACCAACGGAGCGGGACACAGTTACAAGTGCCATAATAAAGCTAAAAAATAACAAATATGCTAGAATTGCCAACATAGCAGCTGAATTAATCAATGGAGACGCATTTACAACTGGTAGAAGCACCAACACTTAATTGTGGAATACTAGGAGAATTTCGCAAAAATGAAAACCATAACGATTCACAAGAAAGGCGAATTAAAGGAATGCGAAAACTAGCAAGGCAGGAAGAAGACATTAATCAACGAATCAACAAAGCGAGAAACACTTTCATTATGCTCCATAAGATCTGGAATGCATCCGTCCTGTCTAGAAACACCAAGAAACGAGTATTCAATGACTGTGTAAAATTAGTTATACTTTATGGCGGTTAAACGTGGAATCATACGCCAGACTTCAAGTGTTAGTAAATGCCTTAGTTGGTTGATCAAATGGTTCTGGCCAAATAAGATCACAAATGAAAAATAACTGCGACAAAAACGAAAATTTGGAAGGCCAACAGTGCATTTGTTGCAGCATTTTAAAAAAAATGGGGGGAACTAAAGAGAAAAGCTCCAAATAAAGTTCGATGCTCCTAAGAATGGAGATAAAGGAAAAAAAAGAAGTTTGAATGGTTATAATAAATTAATTATAAATATTCTTAGACTGTAATTCAATATCACCAGTTACATAATTAATAACATAATTAAGTTGTCCGAAAACTAATTACAAAATTAGTCTCTTGTTATATAAATCCAATTAAGATTACTATACGAAGACATTCTGAAAAAGTTTTATCGGTAACTGAAAAACCAACCAACTTTAACAAAAAAAAAAGTTTAAACGAATCCCATGTGCGTATGAAAGGGTGAAAACTTAATGTTTTAGTAGATTAAAAATTTTCCAATTTCCTAATGATTTGTTTACGTTGTATAAAGAAATGATTAAACCTATAAACAACAATCTAATATAAACCAGCTTTATACGCACTACTGACATGTTGCAAACAAACCAAAAAATTGTTCAAACGAAATGAAAATGTTTGCTGATATTACAAAGCACACACACGCATGGAAAAACAGACGGAAAAAAAGGGTTGAAAAATTTATTATCTTCTTCTTAAATATAAGTTTTTACCGTATACATTGTGTGGTTGTTTTTATAACTTTAAATCGAATAAATACAAATTGAATATTATAAAATGGGACCCTCTCTCTCTCGGTTGTAATGGATGAGTATAGTACACATTACAATGAACATATATATACTGACCCTTTTTCTTTATACCTTCGTATAGAGCTTACAAAAGGTTAAATCGTTTACAGTATAAAAAAAGTCCATCCATTACCAAAACGATTATACAGAGCCTGGTCACATTACACACAAAAACGGATATATTTGTGATACATCAAGATGAGGATGATAATACGACATAAGGTGCTTATATCTGTCCGATAATCATAAAAAGTTACATCTCTCTGTTTAAACTTTATTTTTGTTTAGGACAAGGTACTTTAGAATACAATTTATTGCCAGCCAGCACAATGTACAGTATAGTGTAATAAAAGCGGGATGTAATCCTTAAAAAAGATCAAACACCACCCGATCTAATTTAAATAATCTCCACTCACATATATATATACAAAAAACGTATTTAAGTTTTAATCTTATGTTCGATCATCTTATATTTTTTATCGAAAATTCGATGACATGTTTTTTGTTATACAGAAACAATTTAAATTTTAAACCCCAACTTGAGTTCAACATAATCTCGTACATGTAACGAGTATCTAAAGGCATATGTCCTATATATACATATATACGAATACCCACACATACGAATATACATAATAAATCGATATTTCATCAATTTGATTTCGATTTCCCAATTATTTTTATTTCTAAACCAAACACTATACAACACTCTCTTTACTATCTTATATATACAATGCGGGTATATGGAAACGATTCGTTAAAGTTGAATCCACTGGGAGACGATGTATATACACACACATCCCAGAAACTAGAAATTAAATTCGGTTTTTATGGTTTCTTCATATATACTAGTATGGACATTGTGTATACATTTGTACACACATAAGATATTCCCATATAAGTAGTACATATCTCTCTAGATACAGAGATTCACAGAATGAACAAAACCCGAACATCATCGTTTTATTTAGATTAAATCGCCAATGCAATGATAATTGATTAAAATATAAGTAAGAACATAATATTATGGTAACACATCTGTTACACAAATACACGGGCGATCATCAAGTTAACCCCACAACATTATAACGTTCGGTTTCACAGACTGAGTAAAATTTTTCAAACCTACAACCTCTTAAAGAAGTTGGAATGATTATATCCTTTTAAAGACAGTATATAGTATAAATGTATGTACTACGGAAATCTTGTATAATATTCATGGTTAACTTAAATTAAAAATTTAAAAGCTTTATAGTAGAGCTTCCGAGAATTAAAAAAATAATTAAATTTAAATTTCGTATAAAAGTATTCTGGCCAAAAAGTTTAGTTTCCGTTTTCTTTATACGATATAATGTTGTTGTTTCTAGTTTGGTCGATAGTTGATGTTGTCAAATTACATAGTTGTTTATTTACTTAATATCTGTTAAAATATTCTGAACAAAAATTATTGATTAATTGATAAAAATTGTCGAAAAGGTTTAAAGCTTAATATATTAAAGTTTTCGAAGCTTTCGTATTTTACAAAGCATAACCTGACTTATAAATTAAAATCAAAAATAATCAAAATTCTAATAATTAGTTTAATTAGTAGTTCACATGAACATATATGCTTTTTATCAAAAGTGTCACTGCTGTGTTTTATGAAAGCTTTAAAAGTGCTAACCTAATTACACAGTAAATGTATTATTATAGAAAAATCATGGTGAGGTTATTGCACACATATACAACTCAAATTAAATATAGAAGCTTTTCAGAAGCTTTTGTTGAAAATATTAATATTAAAATCACTTTTTTATTTAAAACATCGGCTTCATAAAAATCAGTTTTCAATACTTCCTTGTACATCGTTCTACGGTCTTAAGCATGTAAGGTGTTGGTCATCTCATGATCACAAGGTCATGGAATCTCTATGATTTATTAATTTAAGCACCGTAACATAACATCACAAAAAGAGGCACAAACTTTGCAGTAAACCGCAAATAATGGTTTTATCGATTTTTTAGTCTTATATCCAGTTGTGACCAAATAAATACTCACAAGAGAAGCTCTTCTGAAATTTAATTTCAAATGTCACAAGAGATCTTTTACTGAATATGAAAAATTAAATGTCTGTACTTCGAAGTTTGCTTTAAATTAAGTTGCTTTAAATTCTTTTGGTTTGAACTTATGCATACAGTCAGTTCTGAGAGAAGGGATATCTTTCTTACATTGAAATACAGTTCAAAATAAACCTAGAATGAGCAACTTCCATTGTAAAATATAACCGTTTTATCTGCTAAATTTTATTTTGATCCTATTTATATTCATTTAACAACAAAGATATAATAAAATACAAGCAGAACTGGCGTACGAATTTTTCAGTTTAAATGCCAACTTACACTTAAAGGGCCTTGTGTCATATATAAATTAAACATTTTTGTACTTCACTGAAGAATAAATAAACGCATAAATAAAGATAAAAAATATCAAAAGCTCAAATTTAAGCAAAAATATCAAAAGCTCAAATTTAAGCAAAAGTCATTTAATTTGAATAATCTTTTATACATGGAAGGAAATTTGTAGATATTTTCAAATTATAAGCTTCTAGCTGAGCTTTTTAAAAATTAAATTTGCAATCAATTTGCTATTCACTATATGTACAGATTGATAAAAATCTAAAGACACCAGTATTGTTTAGTTGTACTTAAAGAATTCCAATTTCCAAAGTTGTCATTGCCAAAAAAGTTTGTTTTTCGCTTCACATATGAATAATGAACAGAATTAGATATTTAGACTAGAAACAAGATAACCTAAGCTTTTGAAAAGCTTCCCATCAAAAATCATAATCATGATGTTGCATGTATGCAATAAACTTCTAAGGCCTTCCCAAAGTTAAATTTTTAAACTTACTATTTTGTTGAGCTTTATTTCTACAGTTTGGTAGTATGATATAACAAAAGCTCGATGTGTTATAAAAGTAGTTATAACACGAAGGAAGTATTTTAAAATTAAAAGTTTATTGTTTTGAGTTAGTTAATTGGCCCAAAAGAAACAAATCTGTTTTCGGTTGTATAACCCAAAACTTTTTACCAATAAAGTTAAAATGCCATGAAAATAAATATTTTGACATAAATTAATTTTCTTAAAAAGCTTAATTGTGATACTAAGAATAATACTTTTGCTTTATTTTACTGATCGATTTTAATAAATTTCGATTTTCATTATTCCGTCATTATTGAAGCCATATATGTATATTTATGCCATACAATGTTGTTGTTGTCAATTTTGGTCGGTAGTTGTTGTTGTCAAATTATATAATTGTTTATTTCTTTAATATCTGTGGATATATGTTCTGAACCGAAATTGGTGATTAATTGATAAAAATTACCAAAAAAGCTTATTTAATTTTAGTTTTTGAAGCTTTTGTATTTTATAAAGTACAACCTGACTCTAAAAGTCAATGATAAATTATAATCTTAAATACTCAAAACTCTTTTAATTATTTTAGTTAAATATAAACGATTGTATATTTGGAGACATGGCAATATACGTTAAGTATTGAAAGTTTAACTAGTATGTTTAATAAGAGCTTTAAAAAGGTAAACCTAATTACACAGCAAATGTTTTATTAGACAAACGTGTTTAATTCACGTGTATACATATATAACTCATATATTAAATATGGAAGCGTTTCAAAAGCCTTTGATTGATAATTATAATATAAAAGCACTTTTAAAACATCAGCTTATAAAAATACGTTGCAGATGTTGAATACCAATTTAAAAGTTTAAAAGAGTTTGAGACGGATCTAATTTGCCAATTTTTCTCATCTTAATTAATCTATCGTACCCTTCCATAGATTTTAAGGAAGAATATCGACACAATCATACATGCAATTTTTTCTAAACTTAGACCATATTTCTCTGCAAAAGTCTACTGTGGTACTATGTCTATGAAACAGTAATGTACTCTAATGAAGAATAAATAAGTGCAGATGAATAAAAATAACACATCAAAATCTCACATTTACCGTATTATAACAACCGATTTATAAGCTTACTTGTGGAGCTTTTGGGAAAAAGAATTTGAGACAAATTTGCAATTCACTCGTTAAACACACAGATGGATAACAAAATAAAAACACCAGGTTGATTTAGTTTTAGTAAAGCCATTTCCATTGCTAAAGTAGTTGTTTTCAAAACAGTTTTTTGTTGTTGTCAAGTAAATACCAAACATGAGTTAATTATAGCTTTCAATGTATTAGCATGATATGATATTTATTTT
The DNA here is from genome assembly GCA_963932295.1 of Tipula lateralis. Lineage (NCBI taxonomy): Eukaryota > Metazoa > Arthropoda > Insecta > Diptera > Tipulidae > Tipula > Tipula lateralis. The sequence goes on from OZ010736.1 coordinate 10,105,273, forward strand.
AATCTTGATTTTTGTATAATCGTGCTTGCGATATATCTATATAATCAATTAATAAAAAATTATGGATTTGAGCTTTTGGAAAGCTTTCCATCAATACTCATAATCATGATAATTGTTCCATATATTAATTTAACTTTTCAGGTCTACCTAAACTAAGTTATTAAAACTAAGTAATCATTGAGCTTTTGCTCTACATTTAAGTAGTTTGATATAATTTAAAAACTTGATGTGTTTTATAAGTTATAGCATGAGAGAAATATTTAAATATGAAACGTATATGATTTTGGGTTAGTATATTGGCCCAACTGAAAAAATCTACTATCGATTGTCTAACCCAAAACTTTTTAAACAAAAAGATAGCAATTTATTTTAATGATCGATTTTAATCAATTCAGACTATTTGTTGAAGCCATATATATGTATATATACCCGATTAAATTACATAACACGCCACTAATTAACTTCACATATCAATCACTCGTTCCGCTTTCGTACTGATATAAGGATAATAACCTTCATGATTTTAATCAATCATTCAGTAGTTTATTTTATCAATATATTTATTATTTACAAAAGTTTAAATTTCATTTATATCACCGAGCATAAATGTCGGTGCTGTATGTGTGACATTCGAGAAGATTGATTTTGCTTCGTTATTATTTGCTCGTGCTATTGGTAAAATGACAACAAATCTATATAAATCAAACGAATATGTGTTATTAAAAGTTCAACCTTTTTTTTGGAAGGCCGCAACTCCCATCCGAGGGTTTTATGTTACCCGCGTACAATGTATGTAGACGAGCGATGGTGAAATTATTTATTTTCCTGATTGAACACGAGTAACACATAAAAGGTTATGTGTGCGAAAAATTATGCTGTTTCGGTATTTTTGGGGTGAAATTAAATATGTAACGTACCACCTATATAGTGATTTAAGGTGACAAAATATTTTGTATTTTTTGGGGTGCGAAGTAAATTATATAATATTTGAACGTTGGATCGATAAAATTAAGTGAACACCAAACAATAATTTCAATTTCTGTATTTCACATTATTTACTGTCAAAAGTGTATAATAGAGCTTTAGGAAACTTTTTTTTTTGTATAAAAACAATATTTAAATACATAAGCATACAATCAAAACCTGGAGCTTTTAGATGGCTACTATTATTCGGCACTCGAATCTACTAGACGATGTTCTTGTTTTAATTGGAAATTTCGAACACAATATGAGTGTTGATGGTATCATTCAACTCTACTTATTGAAATTTTGGTCAATCTCTATAGTTACTAAAATGATTATAGGATAATAGATGTGTTCCTACATACCTTTAATAATACTCCACGAAAAATATAGTCTCCAAACGTATGTAGATCAAATTTGGTCCGCCATCTACAGCTGCAATGACAAAAATAAAATGTTAATAACCATTCCATATACAGCAATGCCTCAATCTGCAAACCAATATGTTTTCAAAAATATAAACTAATTAAAAATACAAGTTTCTAAGAATATTTTGTTTGTGCATACTCAGCATAACTTTGCTTCATGTAAATTGTATGTATTCGATATACAACCACAAAATTCAATTAACTGATATCTAACATTTACGGAACATAAATACTTGCATATTTTTTATTTTATCGATGCACTAAAAGTTTATTTTAAATTATTCTACTCCCTACAGCCGTTTGCTGTTGGCTGATATATAAAATCTATGTTGTGTAACCAAATACATTTTGAAAAATAAATTTTGAATACTACCAATATGGTGCTTTAGATGAACTAAAACATCTATTCCATAACATAATATAAGACTGATTTTATATGGTTTGTCGGGTAGTTGTTTAAATTTGTAGTTATTGCATATGGTGGTAGAACTCAACAAACCGCAATATTTAATCCAATATCGACACAGTTTTTTTTGTTTATATTTAAAATTCTATGTCTTTGCTGGATAGAATCAATTCATATTATGAAAATAATTTTTTCCAATATTGAGTTTTATAGTTGCATTATGTTGAGTATATCAACAGACAAAATACTTTATCTACTAAGATACAAAACCTCTTATAAGATTAATGTTAGCAATCTTGTTAATCAACAGTGAAATAGCTGTGGATTAAAGCTTATATAATATATTTTCGGGATGATAAACTAGCAACTGATACAAAATATTTCGAGCTTTGAATGAGATAATATTTCAAACATAATAATGTCTAAACTTGTTCCTTCGAAAAGATAATTCTTTTCTTTCTCTTTTGAATTAAACAAAGCTCAATCGATTCTAACTAATTTGTAGGTTTTCATTATGATCAGCAGATGGAGAAACCCGTTTACTATCAAGAGGGAAAATAATGAATTGGAAATCCATTTAATACTAGGAAGGAGTGGATTTGCAACTCGTATCAAACAATGGTATTCAACATAAATTATCAAGAAATGTGAGGAAGTAGTGTTAGTTCATATTAATGTAAGTACATTTTGTTCATATTAAACTATATTTAAAAGGCTCTAAAGGAAGCTTACATAACCCCGTGGTGGAATATCTTGGTATAATCAACATTAACGAAATCTAACAGGTATCCCAACTCGTATATTTTCTGAAAGAGGGTCAATTCAAACAAAACAACGAAACTTAACAAAACCAAATATTACAAGAAGATGACCTAGAACTTACAGTTCCAGTATTTTGGGAAATATTATAACTTGACTAGAACGAAAAGAAAACGAACGTATGAAAATCACGTGAAAAACCACAAACTCATACAACTTTTCATTAATATCTTTAAGAGTATATGTTTCCTCTGAGGGGGATGGGGACGTCCCTTTAACCTAAACACCAAGGATATTAATTAGTATAGATATTTTACGAAAGTATTATTCGAAACAATCCACATATAGTAAAGTAGATGTATATGCATTCCGCAATTAAGCCATAAAATGAAACCATGGGTGTAAACTGGACTGTTAAATCTAAACTATCTGACGAATGATCTACTATTTTTTTGCTAAAAAATGTAAGCTTCACAAAAATTAAAGGAACTGACATATTGCCCAAAGGTCGGCAAAATATACGAAAAAAGTGTTTTAGGAACTTAACTCTTATGATCAGCTAGTCAGCAGGATAACCAGATATACTTAAGAAGCTTTTATCTTATTTAATAAAACATGGAGACGCTAGTCCCTGTACGTTTTGGAGTAGTTGAATATCAGATTAAAAAACCTTCCATATTATGGTGACAGATCAAAAAAAAAATAATTTATTCAGAAAATAAGAACCGGGTAAAAGGTTCTTCAAAACGTGAACGACGTCCAGGGGTGTTATAAATTAGAAAATGTCGTGTTGGTAGATATAATTTTAGCCATGATTTCTAGTTTGAATAGCATCACAAAGATAAAACTATCGACTTAGTTAGTAAATCTACGAGAGGGATGTAAAAGAAATTTCTCCTAATTTAATATATGAATCTGTAGCAGTCTTCTGACGGAACCGAATCATTCCTCACTTAAACTTTGCGAGATGTAAAATTTACATTTATTATATGTTGAATAGTTTTGAATACGCTTTTTACATCCTTATTCTGAATATATATATATATATATATATATATATATATATATATATATATATATATATATATATATATATATATATATATATATATATATATATATATATATATATATATATATATATATATATATATATATATATATATATATGTATATATATATATATATATATATATATATGTATATATCTTCTTATATCACACAGAAGTTATACGCTAACATTAAATAGTATTGATGGACTAACCACCTAACCACCAATCTGAGAAGTAACTAAATAACATTTTCATATTTCCAATCATAAAGTAACTGATCAATCACAGCACAGTGTATCAAAATTAAAACTCCTTGGTCTCAAATTATGCTCACATATGCTATCGTTTTAGCAAAAGAGAGGTTTGGAACGAAAATGTCGCTCTTAAAGCATCACTTAACAAATAATCTACTTAAAGGTGCAAATCTTGATTTTTCAAACATATAATCCGGCATAACAGATAACCGTATATAAGATATTGATTTTAGGTATCAAGCTTAACAAAAGTTATACCTCAGTTTTCCACCACCCACTCTAGATCAGTTTTCATCATTTCGAGATTTAAAATGAAATATTTTCGGATTAAATGTTTAACAAAGTATTTAACATTTTTAATTTGAAATAAGGCACAATGGGAAGAATCTGTCAAGTTGATTTTTTGGATTATACGCGTATACAAAGTTTTGTAAAGAATTATTTATTGTGATTTATACAAACAATATTGTTGTTCCTATTATTTATTGTTTTATTATACGAACTCTTATGCTCGTTAAATTAAGTATATCGGTGTAAATGTGTATACAATTCGACTTTCTAAGAATTTAATTATTTCAGTAAATTAATTTTGTTCAACGTCTTATATAATATATCACATATGTACAGTGCACCAAAGAAAAGTTGAGTCGTTGACTCGTTGATATGTGGAGAAAACCAAATGGAATCTCGTTATCGTGAGCTTTTTCACTATACTACTGGAAGCTCTCAAATTCTAAAACAGCTACTTCCACCACTGTATAATATAATAATTGTTTGAGACAAGATTAAGAATCGTAAAATTGTTTTATATTATCGTATAAAGCTTCCATTCGATGCTCAAATGTTTTATATGTATGTATTGTGGGTATTCACATTTTAATCACAATACGTTTTCATTTTTCGCTGTTGGTGTGCTTTTGTATATTTAATACAGAGAGATAAGACTATAAACACAATTAATCTTATCACATTTTAATGACCTTAACTGATTAAATATGAACAAAATCTAACAACAACATAACAGTGAAAAAATCAATTTTCTTAAAAATATTAAGAATGGACCAAGATCCTTTTCGAATATTATTATGTATAGTGTATCATTGGTAGAAATCTTTTAACAAACTCTAATCCTCTTTATGGGGTTATAAGGTATAATTCTGTGGGTAAAATTTTTACTTATGTATATATATATATATATATATATATATATATATATATATATATATATATATATATATATATATATATATATATATATATACACTATTTTGGTTTAGAGAGGAAATTTATTTATATTCAATGGGCTGAAAATAATTAATTTAATTAAGAATGTATATAAGGATTTATATATACAGCAAAAATGGGGTTTGAAGTATTAAGGCAAAAAGCAAAAGTAATGTGGTTTAACGCGTTCCCAGTTTCATTGAAACATTTTGTATCGTATAACGAACTCAATTTAAATTATATACATACCATTCCGAACTTACTGTGATTATGATGGTTAGTAATTAACTTAATCCTGAATCACATAATAAACATTAGGATTTTTATATTGATAATGGGGTTTATGTACCAACAACGAAAGATAAATCGGTTAAGTGAGTACATCAACTCAACAGTGAATTTACGTTTTTTCTTTAGTCGAGTTGTCGGATTACAAATTAATAGGTCTATTTTGCAGATATACACCTTTCTGGAAATTGCAATGATTGCACTTTAATACATCCATAAATGAGTCGTGTTGTTAACGTATTGACTACAGAAACGTCACCGCGAACTACTTTATGTGGCGTAAGGTAACATGAAGCTGTACATTAAAAATTCTATGTCTTTGCTGTAATGTCTTTGTTCTATGTTAAAAACGTGTCAAATACATAAGGTTAATTTTAACATGCTGTAAAAAATGTAAAAACTTATCAAATCTTATTGTAACTACAGCACCATCTATTATGTAATCTTCATACTATTAACTGGCTCAGTGGTTTCATGACCCATAACTAATAACGAGAACCTGGAAACTCATTTCTATTGCAAATATGAATATATCTTTGTAATTGACCAAACCGAACGTCGGTAGATTTTTGACATTTTAAAATAAATGACAATGCAAATGATGTTATCTTCATTTTTTACATGTTGTTTGCATTTTATGTAATTTACGCTGTTTTTTTTACATAATTCACATAAACAATGCAAATAATTTTTTTACGTGTATACTCTTTTTTGTAGAAAAAACCCATTTACTATCAAGAGAGAAAATAATGAATTCTTAAACCATTGAAAGCTGAGAATGAGTGGACTTGCGGTTCGTATCAAATGGTTATATCCGACATAAAATATCACGAAATGTCTAGAAGAAATGTTATTTCATTTGAATGTTACTAAACATATTGTTCATATTTACCTTTTTCCAATAAGCTTTAAGGCAAGCTTAAATATGGTAGTGGTAAAATTAATCGGAACCTAATAGTTGGAACGGGTCAACTCAAACGAAACAACTAAACTTTTTTAACTATTTTACAAGAAGGCGTCCCAGAACTTAGCGTTCGAGTATTTTTGGACACTCTATAGCTTGACTTGAACGAAATGAATAGAAAAGTATGAAAACGACGAGAAAAGGCACAAATTCATAAATTTTTTCATGAATATCTTGAAAGTGATATGTGTTTCTTACAACGGGAAGTGATCTCTGTAACCGTAACACAAAGAATTAATTAGAAACTACTATCATGGACCATATCTTATACGAAAGTTTTATTCAAAACAATACACGTTATAGTTAGTCGAGTTGTCGTCAATTATTGAACTCAACTGCCTCTATACTTGGTAGTGTTTTGACAGAAACTTCATATGTGTAGTAGGATCTCATGAAGCTGTTCATTAATACTGGGACTTAATTATTTTCTGCTATCGGTACTGGATTTGATTTCATTTTGATTATCTAGTCCTTGTTTGCCTAGTTTCGGTTTCTCTCGCCAAATGTTTTTCATTTCATTCGCAATTTGTTGAGTGGCTCGTTAACAGTGCCTTGGGAAATTGTTCTGCATAAAAATTCACGTCCCAATTGTGTTTTAAAAAAATTTAGTGTGTAAAGCTTCACTTCTGCGTTTAAATCCCAACCAATAAATATGTGACATATTGTGAACCTAAACAAAAATGTACCTTTATTTCGATTAAATGTCCAAAGCTTTCCTATTTAAAAAAGTTCAAATTTTGGACTACTACTTTTATAGACAGATTTGAAATAAATTGGGTATATTCACTTCTAATGCACATACTCTATTAACGTTCCATATAAAATATATATAACCGGTGGAGTCATAAATCGAAAAACTTTTTAAAGTAAAACAGTTAAGGTTGATTGGTTTTCTCAACCATGTCACAAAAGAACGATATTGGTTTCAATATTAGTTTTATTGCACAGTCTTAAATCCATCACAAAGGCAACAATATATTATTTAATACATTCGTATTCGAGACCAAATATAGGATAAAGTCGTATGAAGTGATTGTAAGTTTGTTACCAACTTCAGAATGTCTTGTATACCAACGAATAACGTTTCAATCAACATTATCTTAATTTTTAAGCGCTTTGTCACTTACACAAACAAGTTTATCCGTTTCATCTAATTAAATATAAACTTCTTATGATTAAACAGATTTATTAATCCCTCAACAGAAAGCTGTTTTATATACGGTACATATATCGCATATCTCAAACCTTATACAAGATTATATTACCACAACACAAAAAAAAAAATACGGAACGATAGCAAAAAAGTTTAAAAAGTTCGCGGGAGCGTGTAAAAATAATAACCGTGCGATGTTATATATTCTTGTGAAATTAATTTTCAGCGCAAACTTTTAATGATAATCTTTTATTTTTGGATTTCGGTTTATGTGGATAAATAAACCAACAACAACAACAAATTTCCCAAAGTGATTTTAATCGAGTTTAAGCTTTCTTACACACACAGACAGTCAAACCAATTAAATTTGTCAGTGGAAAGTTTAATTTCCCGAGAGATAATTTTTTTTTTGTATATATGCGGCATCAGGATGACAATTTATTTGTGTCATATCACCTTCAGCTAAATTTTGTTTTGTTTATAATATAAACACAAACAATGATGGGAAAATGTCGGGAGACCAATATGTCGGTTATACGTGCGAAAGTTGGATCGATTAAAAAATATAAATTGTTTTTGGTGACGAAGAGTAGACAATAACAAAACCATTTTATTATAAATGATTTTATATTTTCTAAAAGCTTTTAAGCTTTTTTTCTAGGTTATTTATGTTCACGATATAAATCTCGAAGTTTCTAATTGTTTTCCTTTCTATATGTATATATACATATACAGATTTGTCTAAACTTTGCAATGTTGATAATAAAACTGTTTTTGGCTTAATGTTGGTTTAATGCTCCCAATTCTTTATTTTTATTGCGTTAAACGTTGTTTTTGCGGAAAAAGTTCGGTAAAATTGTTGTATTCAAACCAATTTAGTATTGCTATTTGGTTTGGGGTTTGTGACCCTTTCTACGTATAAACAAGTATTTATGAGACAATTGGTAGATGGCATTTGTATTAATAGCATTAAATATATTGTGACGTATAATAAAACACAAAGTAACAAATTGTACAATAGCTCGGTTTTATTGTTATAATTAAATTATTATTTTTGAATTAAACCAATACATTTTTTATAGCTGCGAGGGTGCCTGTAACAATTGTATATAATTAAAAACCGAATCGTTTTTTTTGTAATTTGTATACTGGCACGTACATAATCAATTAAAGTATTTCGACTCGAAAAATTATATGATTGATTGTGTTGACAGTGAACTAAATGGCATTGACTGGATACGGTAATTCTAGAATGATTCATCTTCCGTGTCATTAGCGACGAAATTATTTCGATATAGATTGTTGAAAAGCTCTCCAATACAAAATCATACTGTTGGTGTGCTTTTGTATATTTAATACAGAGAGATAAGACTATAAACACAATTAATCTTATCACATTTTAATGACCTTAACTGATTAAATATGAACAAAATCTAACAACAACATAACAGTGAAAAAATCAATTTTCTTAAAAATATTAAGAATGGACCAAGATCCTTTTCGAATATTATTATGTATAGTGTATCATTGGTAGAAATCTTTTAACAAACTCTAATCCTCTTTATGGGGTTATAAGGTATAATTCTGTGGGTAAAATTTTTACTTATGTATATATATATATATATATATATATATATATATATATATATATATATATATATATATATATATATATATATATATATACACTATTTTGGTTTAGAGAGGAAATTTATTTATATTCAATGGGCTGAAAATAATTAATTTAATTAAGAATGTATATAAGGATTTATATATACAGCAAAAATGGGGTTTGAAGTATTAAGGCAAAAAGCAAAAGTAATGTGGTTTAACGCGTTCCCAGTTTCATTGAAACATTTTGTATCGTATAACGAACTCAATTTAAATTATATACATACCATTCCGAACTTACTGTGATTATGATGGTTAGTAATTAACTTAATCCTGAATCACATAATAAACATTAGGATTTTTATATTGATAATGGGGTTTATGTACCAACAACGAAAGATAAATCGGTTAAGTGAGTACATCAACTCAACAGTGAATTTACGTTTTTTCTTTAGTCGAGTTGTCGGATTACAAATTAATAGGTCTATTTTGCAGATATACACCTTTCTGGAAATTGCAATGATTGCACTTTAATACATCCATAAATGAGTCGTGTTGTTAACGTATTGACTACAGAAACGTCACCGCGAACTACTTTATGTGGCGTAAGGTAACATGAAGCTGTACATTAAAAATTCTATGTCTTTGCTGTAATGTCTTTGTTCTATGTTAAAAACGTGTCAAATACATAAGGTTAATTTTAACATGCTGTAAAAAATGTAAAAACTTATCAAATCTTATTGTAACTACAGCACCATCTATTATGTAATCTTCATACTATTAACTGGCTCAGTGGTTTCATGACCCATAACTAATAACGAGAACCTGGAAACTCATTTCTATTGCAAATATGAATATATCTTTGTAATTGACCAAACCGAACGTCGGTAGATTTTTGACATTTTAAAATAAATGACAATGCAAATGATGTTATCTTCATTTTTTACATGTTGTTTGCATTTTATGTAATTTACGCTGTTTTTTTTACATAATTCACATAAACAATGCAAATAATTTTTTTACGTGTATACTCTTTTTTGTAGAAAAAACCCATTTACTATCAAGAGAGAAAATAATGAATTCTTAAACCATTGAAAGCTGAGAATGAGTGGACTTGCGGTTCGTATCAAATGGTTATATCCGACATAAAATATCACGAAATGTCTAGAAGAAATGTTATTTCATTTGAATGTTACTAAACATATTGTTCATATTTACCTTTTTCCAATAAGCTTTAAGGCAAGCTTAAATATGGTAGTGGTAAAATTAATCGGAACCTAATAGTTGGAACGGGTCAACTCAAACGAAACAACTAAACTTTTTTAACTATTTTACAAGAAGGCGTCCCAGAACTTAGCGTTCGAGTATTTTTGGACACTCTATAGCTTGACTTGAACGAAATGAATAGAAAAGTATGAAAACGACGAGAAAAGGCACAAATTCATAAATTTTTTCATGAATATCTTGAAAGTGATATGTGTTTCTTACAACGGGAAGTGATCTCTGTAACCGTAACACAAAGAATTAATTAGAAACTACTATCATGGACCATATCTTATACGAAAGTTTTATTCAAAACAATACACGTTATAGTTAGTCGAGTTGTCGTCAATTATTGAACTCAACTGCCTCTATACTTGGTAGTGTTTTGACAGAAACTTCATATGTGTAGTAGGATCTCATGAAGCTGTTCATTAATACTGGGACTTAATTATTTTCTGCTATCGGTACTGGATTTGATTTCATTTTGATTATCTAGTCCTTGTTTGCCTAGTTTCGGTTTCTCTCGCCAAATGTTTTTCATTTCATTCGCAATTTGTTGAGTGGCTCGTTAACAGTGCCTTGGGAAATTGTTCTGCATAAAAATTCACGTCCCAATTGTGTTTTAAAAAAATTTAGTGTGTAAAGCTTCACTTCTGCGTTTAAATCCCAACCAATAAATATGTGACATATTGTGAACCTAAACAAAAATGTACCTTTATTTCGATTAAATGTCCAAAGCTTTCCTATTTAAAAAAGTTCAAATTTTGGACTACTACTTTTATAGACAGATTTGAAATAAATTGGGTATATTCACTTCTAATGCACATACTCTATTAACGTTCCATATAAAATATATATAACCGGTGGAGTCATAAATCGAAAAACTTTTTAAAGTAAAACAGTTAAGGTTGATTGGTTTTCTCAACCATGTCACAAAAGAACGATATTGGTTTCAATATTAGTTTTATTGCACAGTCTTAAATCCATCACAAAGGCAACAATATATTATTTAATACATTCGTATTCGAGACCAAATATAGGATAAAGTCGTATGAAGTGATTGTAAGTTTGTTACCAACTTCAGAATGTCTTGTATACCAACGAATAACGTTTCAATCAACATTATCTTAATTTTTAAGCGCTTTGTCACTTACACAAACAAGTTTATCCGTTTCATCTAATTAAATATAAACTTCTTATGATTAAACAGATTTATTAATCCCTCAACAGAAAGCTGTTTTATATACGGTACATATATCGCATATCTCAAACCTTATACAAGATTATATTACCACAACACAAAAAAAAAAATACGGAACGATAGCAAAAAAGTTTAAAAAGTTCGCGGGAGCGTGTAAAAATAATAACCGTGCGATGTTATATATTCTTGTGAAATTAATTTTCAGCGCAAACTTTTAATGATAATCTTTTATTTTTGGATTTCGGTTTATGTGGATAAATAAACCAACAACAACAACAAATTTCCCAAAGTGATTTTAATCGAGTTTAAGCTTTCTTACACACACAGACAGTCAAACCAATTAAATTTGTCAGTGGAAAGTTTAATTTCCCGAGAGATAATTTTTTTTTTGTATATATGCGGCATCAGGATGACAATTTATTTGTGTCATATCACCTTCAGCTAAATTTTGTTTTGTTTATAATATAAACACAAACAATGATGGGAAAATGTCGGGAGACCAATATGTCGGTTATACGTGCGAAAGTTGGATCGATTAAAAAATATAAATTGTTTTTGGTGACGAAGAGTAGACAATAACAAAACCATTTTATTATAAATGATTTTATATTTTCTAAAAGCTTTTAAGCTTTTTTTCTAGGTTATTTATGTTCACGATATAAATCTCGAAGTTTCTAATTGTTTTCCTTTCTATATGTATATATACATATACAGATTTGTCTAAACTTTGCAATGTTGATAATAAAACTGTTTTTGGCTTAATGTTGGTTTAATGCTCCCAATTCTTTATTTTTATTGCGTTAAACGTTGTTTTTGCGGAAAAAGTTCGGTAAAATTGTTGTATTCAAACCAATTTAGTATTGCTATTTGGTTTGGGGTTTGTGACCCTTTCTACGTATAAACAAGTATTTATGAGACAATTGGTAGATGGCATTTGTATTAATAGCATTAAATATATTGTGACGTATAATAAAACACAAAGTAACAAATTGTACAATAGCTCGGTTTTATTGTTATAATTAAATTATTATTTTTGAATTAAACCAATACATTTTTTATAGCTGCGAGGGTGCCTGTAACAATTGTATATAATTAAAAACCGAATCGTTTTTTTTGTAATTTGTATACTGGCACGTACATAATCAATTAAAGTATTTCGACTCGAAAAATTATATGATTGATTGTGTTGACAGTGAACTAAATGGCATTGACTGGATACGGTAATTCTAGAATGATTCATCTTCCGTGTCATTAGCGACGAAATTATTTCGATATAGATTGTTGAAAAGCTCTCCAATACAAAATCATACAATTGGAAATAGATTTAGGTTAAAAGCTTTTAAGTAAGCTTGCCTTAAATTTTGATTTGATAAACTAACTACAACTAGTGAAATTATAGGATTCAAATATTCAACTATTGTTTAGACAGATACATAACAGTCAAACACGAAATAAAACAGAGTCGATCGAGGCCAAGTACTAACATTAATAAGTTTACAAGGCTCGCTAGTTTTGAATAAACTCATGGCAATAGTTTCTTTAGCCTAGTGAAAAGAAAGATGTTTTCAAAAACAGAGAAACCGCCACAAATTTAGTGACAAATATCCAGGTAAACCCTAAGCAGCGAGCAGAACAACGAAAGCTTAAATTGCAGTCAATAGCTCAGACCGGAGAACAACCGGAAATTAAATGTGCCAAATTTCATTTTCGATCCAGATAGTGGCTCCAGATATTCAAGTATAAAGCTCCTGGCAGTGTGCTTTTTTATCAAAATCTATTTTTTATCATTCGCAAAACGTACAAAGCAACGAGTCAACTACACTTCTTAATCGATATTAAAAACCATTAGGGCTTATCTTGTTTCAGGCCATTTAAAAGCTCGTTGACAAAAAAGTTCCAAAGATTTGTCAAAAACTGTCTTGGGTGTCTTGATAACGTAATTTGTAATGGAGTTCCTTCCTATGTGCTTGTCTTGTTCGTTCGTGACAAACATTTTACAAAAAAATGCTTTTTAGGAAATAAATTAGCATAAAGCGTTTAGAACAATACAGTTTTCAAACAATGTTTGACAGAATATTTATATATTTAAATTGTTGGTGGAGTGATTTCTTTGAATTGTATTTCGGTATTATGTTTCCATGGACCAGTTTTCTGTGAAAGTCAAGCGACCGTTAAACAACTAGAATAAAATTAAATCCTTTCTAGTGTGAATACAAAGCTTTACTGTTAAATCAAGACACAAGAATAACTTACCTTAATATAACCCAGTTGATTAAACCCAGAATACATTATACACCTTCTAGTTCAAACATACAGTTATCTTGGGTTCAAATTGTCTGCTATCAAACCAAATATTCTGGTAAATATGCAGAAAAAAACGGATACTGTTCTCACGCAAAGCAACACACATGATCTCTCTCTTATCATAATAAAATCAATCAACATCATTTTGAATGGCATACGATACACATACATATATATATATATATATATATATATATATATATATATATATATATATATATATATAGGCTTATCGCTATGTGTTGTACATGTTGAGTATCCCTAACCCACGTTTACTCGTCTCACACTCTATCTATAGCTCAATAATATATAACACAGAATCTCAAGTTTGTTTTTAGCTTGAATTTAAAAGTATAAATACATGGAATTGAAATATGTATAAATTTGAAAATGTCGTGAAAAATTATTTTCTAACACCATCTTCCAAACCCACTTCAATTAGCATAACTATAATCCTTAGTTTTTATTGTATCCTTGTTTTTATGTTTTCAATTTTGCTTATATACAGTCACCAGCTTTATATATATATATATATATATATATATATATATATATATATATATATATATATATATATATATATATATATATATATATATATATACTTTTTATATATATATATCATATATATATATATATATATATATATATATATATATATATATATATATATATATATATATATATATATATATATATATATATATATATATATATATATATATATACGAGGGTTAACTTTATGCTTGTACCTTTTGCGATACAATGTTTTCTTAGTTAAACTGTAAATAAAGACGAAATTTTAATTTCGAAGACGTTTATTCTTTTAATTGCTATCGTAATTATAAAGACATATTTTCTATGCTTGTGTTAAAGTGATTTGAGCTCCAGTAATTTAATGAAATATTTTAAATTAAGGAATTGAGTTTTTATGTAGGAAGCTAGACTAAAGTTTATACAGAAGGCTAAATAAATGAACTCCAATCACCTTTTGTAAGCGTGTACGATTGATGTTTATGTGCAGACTTCCCACGTTTATATATGATATGGATATTGTTTTCTGTATATAAGATAGACACTTGAAGTAGAGCAAGCGCCTTGTATCACCTTGTACAAAAAAATTGTATTCATTCATTACTTTAAAAGCTTTTGTTTTTGATGGAGAATTAAATTATATTCGTGTATCACTGAGATAAGAAATGAACGATGATAGCTATAATTATATTCACTAGGAGCAGCGTTATATAACCAATGCAAATATATTTGTGTATAATTATGTATGTCAACACCAATTATATCACTTTCCACCTAACAGCACGTTTATATATAGCTTTGCAATTTCAAATTCATTTGATAAACACTGCTGGCTTTAATATGTAAAATGTTTATCTTTATTAGAAGATAAGCAAAATGAAAACAATTAATCTTTCCATAAATTTAAATCAAACCTGTTCCGTTAGTAAAAAGATTAAGTATATTTAAATTGTTTCAATCGGTGCAATAAAGTGCTTTATTCTTATTGTATAACCGGTCAACCCCTTATAAAATAGAAACAGAATGAGAGACAAAAACGCTTGTGTGTAGTGCTGTTTGGTAAGAAAACGTTGAAACACAGGCATAAAATTATATAGAAGACTGAATCCGAGATTGATCGCGATATTAAGAAGAAAAAAGTAGAGATGAATAGGATTCAAACCTAGGCAAGGATATAATACGAATACCATTGGAAAAGATCTCATAATGGAGAAAGTATCGATAATCCAGAAATAACCTGTAAAAGAACGATGCTGGCTGTGGATACAAAAAAAAATCGGAAAAACATGAGGGATTTCAAAGCAATAACCCCGAATAAAGCAAAAACGAATGACTATTTATAGGGTTGTACAGATCATGCATCTTTTGTTTGAGAATTCTGCCATAACCTGATCTTTTAAAGACAATTTTAAATCTAACAGCCCAAAAAATATTGATTTTCACAGAGCATAATTAAATATTAACAGATTCTACAAGCTTATCTTATGAAGCTTTGGAAAAAGCTTTAAAATATGTCATTCCTCACTTTATTACACTGGATAGTAAGAATTTGTAATAAAATAACCAAACAAGTCACACAAACTAACTTTTTAACAATATAGTAAAGAGTTTAACACAAGTATTGAAAGATTGTTCTGGACTTAAGCCGCATGTTCAAAATAACTTATTAGCTAATGAAACACTTTAATTCAACTGACAGAAGACAGATGGAATAAAGGCTTTTGTCAATTACAGTAGAGCTTTTGATTTCCTAAAAAACCTCAAGTATATATATATATATATATATATATATATATATATATATATATATATATATATATATATATATATATATATATATATATATATATATGTATATATATATATATGTATTTATATATATATATATATATATATATATATATATATATGTATATATATATATACATATATATATATATATATATATATATATATATATATATATATATATATATATATACATATATATATATATATATACATATATATATATATATATATATATATATATATATTTATATATATATATATATATATATATATATATATATATATATATATATATATATATATATATATATTTATATATATATATATATATATATATATATATATATATATATATATATATATATATATATTTATATATATATATATATATATATATATATATATATATATATATATATTTATATTTATATTTAAATATATATATATATATATATATATATATATATATATATATATATATATATATATATGTATATATATATATATATATGTTTATATATATATATATTATAACCAACATCAGTTTGTAACCAACCTTTATAAATTGATTGAATCCAAAAATCACTACACAACATCACTAACCTCCTGTTATCAAATATTTACATAATCCTTCTTGTTTGATTGGCTTTTACGCGAAATATGTCACATCAGTAAACTATTTAAAGCACAAAATCAATTTGCAGATATACTCGTACATCACTCAGAACTGTATATATGTTCAACTATGGGAGTTTTGTTTATTATATTGTACACACAAAAAGCACTAACATGTACTAGTTATCGTGATCAAACGATAAAGTTATTTAATTGAATAACGATAACACTATCATAAAGTGTACACATACGACATGTTACAATGTAAACTTGAACTGAAATTATAATTTGTGTTGAATCATATTTCGAAACCCGCCACACACGCGATCAAATAATAATTATTAATTCTTTATACAAATCGTTGTCTGGGCACAATGTATAAATACGTTCTTGTATGGACATTGGACTCAATTAATAATTTAAATTTAAATAATAATTATTGTAATTATGTTGTTACTAATTAATTAACACAGTATGTACATATATAAAGGTATGTATCCAATTTCACTAGTTATGGTTATATTTTGACAATTAGCAAGCAATTTAACCATTAATTTAATTATACATTGGTTGGAATTGTTTGACATGCGCGTTTTAATGTGTTTCCTTATTTTCGAATTCTATATTACTCAGCGATATTTGAAAACAATTTTCAATTTGGTAGTTTGTTGTACAAAATAAACTTGAAGCACTGTTTAAGTGACTTGTACTAATATTCAATATGGTTTGAGGAATTGTCACTATGTGGAAGATTTATACAACGCCCCGTAGTTGGGTAACATTAACAAAACCCCTGATTCACATTTTCAAATTTTTTTTACTAACAGGGTACAGCCTTATAGACTCGAGTGAAACGGGATCCTCAATTAGTTATGAAACGTTCTTTCCCGAATCAATCGATGAGCTTTTAACAATAAACTGCAAAGCAGGACTTAGATTTCAACATGTAACCTTGGAATAAAATTACAGTAACACCAAATCCTCATTTTTTTCCAATTAAGATCTTACGGCGTGTTTGGTTCTCAAAGGTAGGCCAACAAAAGACTAGAAAACAATGGAATAGTCATCTAATAGACCGAATCTCTTTTTTTTATACAGCCAATTCGAGGACGTACGGCTAAAATTCCGATTTTCCTAACCATCTGCACATTGCATAGCTCCATACCAGCCTAAAGTGCTGGTATGAAAGATGGTTCGGCCCACGAATTCTGCACTGCAATGAGTTCTTATCATAGTTGTGTTCATTCACACCACAGATCGTAATCTTATGGTGAAAAATTCCTTTTGCATCCTGCCCCTATCGCAGCTTTAACTACTGCGCCACCTAGACCGAATCTCAAGTCGCAGAAGTTAATCCGATTGGTTGATTTCTTAGCTAAAGTGTAGCTTTACTGAAAAAGTGTATATGTTGTACCATCTCAACTATATGGATGTAATAAATGTATGGCTATGCACGCATATGAATTGTGAAAAAGCATATTTTACTCTCGTGATTTGGACATGAGAGATCTTAAGTTTATAGGCATATGATTAGTTGTACAAACACTAAATTGCATCACTCACGTACCAATTTGTGGAAGGTGAGGTACTATAACAAGCCAATTTCCCAACATAGTCCTACTGCAGCTCTGTTGTAAACCGCATTTATTAACAAGATTATTTTATGTTTAGAGCTTTAAGCAAAACTTGTTAAAAAGCTTAAAGCCTAAGAATTAAACATGTGAAGACGTTTGATCAAAACAATGTCTTGATTATTGAAAAATATATTAAACTCATGCTATTCCGTCTATGCAATTAGTATTGTAGAGATGATACAAAAGCTCAGTCAGTTTTTATACCAATAAAAGACATTACACAAATGTCAATAAGTCATAATATATATAAAATATATTTTTAATTTTAACTTAATTTTATTTTGTCTGTGCCGTCTCTGAAATCCAATAGCAAGCATTTTTGTGTACATCTATGTGTATCTTAAATTAAATAAATTAGATTTTTATTAAAATTTTCTTGTCTTGTCTAATAAAAAATTCTGTTTTTATTTTAAATACAATTTTATTGATTTGATTTCGTTTATACCTGTTCATGTGTATCAGTGATATCATTGTGTTGTTATGTGCTTTTACATATACACAGTTGTGTTAGTGCCAAGCTTTTTATAAACGAAAAGGTGCCCGCAAACTTCTAGTTAGCACTTTTTAAATTGAATCGACCCTCGCATCGTATAAAATCATTAAATTTTATGAAAATTCTTATCATTATACGTAGCATCATTGATGGGAATTCTTGATAGAATTTTTAACTTTAAACGTTACACACTGACTGGTTCGCTTTAATTTTTCTTATTTTTTTGGTTTTATTGGTCGTTGATTTAATTTTATGCTAATATTGTGAACGTACCTTGATGAATACAATTTATATTTAATCGAATTTAATACGCGGAAATTTAAAGTTTTACGTGTGGAAAATGCTTTCACAAGTATCTTAAGAAAAGCTTTTCTAGTAATATAACAGAAATTATATGAAATATAAAACTCATTTATTCATATTATAAACAGACACTACCACGAATTACAAATTTCATTAATTTTTTATTTTGAATTGTTATTTCTAGCTGATGTCTGTCAACATGTTATATTATGTAACAACAATACAGAACAGATGAAAAACAAATATTTTACATAAATTTGATTGCCCTTAAGTGGCTTTTTAATTAATTTAATTAGAATCAATATTATTTTAAATAAAAAATGTAATTAAGTCAAATTTACTAACAAATGTAAAAGCTTATTAAAATACGGAGAATGATGAACAGCAAGAAAGCGAGCTTTTTTTAATAGCCGTCGTAATGTTTATTTATACATTTATTGTTTGTGTTATAAAACATGTAAAACAATTTTTTTGCAACTTGACAGCTGTTTCAAAGTTTGTATAAAGCATAATCTTTTAGTTATCGTTTTCATATATACTTAAACTTTTGGTTCTAGTTACTCTTAGCTGGAAATCAACTAGCATCACAATGGTATTATAGAGTCTATATATGTGAGCATAAATTATGTATTTCAAATACTTTTCTGCATAGTTTCTTTTTAAGCTTTTTGTATATTTCATAATAAATTTTCTGTTATAAATCTAGCTGTTTTTATGCAAACCTAATTATGTAAATTAATAAATAAGCTCTCAAGTTTTAGTTTCGCTATTTCCACATAAAAAGGAAACAGTTGAATGGCAAAACTTTATTATGATAAAAATTGAAATCAACTAACACAGTACAACTTAAACGTGGCAAGGATTAAATCAAGTTATCAGAAAATTTATATCAACCAATGGAACAAAACATGAAGGAGTAAAGCTTATTTTCTTGAAAGTGTTCACCTCTGTTAATTGAAAATAATTTCAGTGGTGGGTTTAAAAGCAATAACAGAATTTTTATGTGGGCCTGCACAATGTTGTGTCAGTTGAAACGGTTCTCATCTAACAAATAAATTGTTGGATGATTTTAAATAAAGCTATATTAAGCTTCAACAAATATTGACGTTCATAAATATTAATTTCAAAGCACGTAAACATATGAAATTATTACTTAACAACTATATACGAAGCTTCACTAAAAGCTTTGCACTTTCCATTTGACTAGTTAAAAAGCTTGTGTTATCATTTTTGGATCATAAACAGGAACGAATTATGTTCATCAAATTTAGATGTATTAAAGCACTTAGAAACTAATGACGTGACAACAACAACTATAGTTAAAATTTGACAATAACAATATCTTACTTGTACGGGTACAATAAGCTACAAACACAATTTATTTATCATTTGTTAGTTCAATTGTTAGTCGAACAATATTAAAAGCACATGATAGGCTCCTAATACAAAGTAACTCTAAATAGAGCTTAATGTTAAATATTTATAAGTAGTCCCCTTAAACCTTTGAAGAGCTTTTTAATGTTAAAGTTTTTATGTTAAAGCTGTTTTGAAAGTTTTCACCTCTGTTAATTGAACATAATTTCAGTGGTAGGTTTAAAACGAATAACAAAATTTTCAGGCTACACAATATAACATGGATGCAACAAAAAATGGTGGCTTCAAAAAAGTATCGATTTATAAATTTAAATTTCAAAAAACGTACATAAAGAACTGTTATTACCAAACAACTTTATCAACTATACGCAACTTTATCAAAAGCTTTAAACTTTCCATTTGATTAGTTAAGCGCTTATGTTAACTATTGTGTTTCATAAACGGGGACGAATAATGTTCGTTATATTTAGATATATTGAAGCATTTGGATACGAAAGACATGACAAAAAACATATCGTTAAAATTTGACAACAACAATAACTTACTCGAACAGTTTAATAAGCGGAAAACTACGATACGAGTTGTTGAAATAATAAAACCATTAAGTTTTGTGGCACTATTATTCGAGATAAAAATTTAAAAGCTCATAATAAGCTACTAACAAAAAATTGATCGCACGAATACGAAGAGCTTTTACATGTTAAAGCTTTTTGAAGTAATCTCCTCTGTTGATTGAAAATAATCTCAGTGATGGGTTTAAAAGCAATAACGAGAAATATTTGTTTATTGGGCTTGACAATATTATATTAGAAGGATTTTATGAACATTAAGTAAATTGTTGTGAGCTTTTAAGGTTTTTATATCTTATTCTGTACTAAACATTAAACTTAAAGATAAAAACAACGTTCCTATCTTATAACTTTAAATATATGAGCGAATTATCTTATACCTATACAAACTATATGAAGCTTTATTAAAAGCTTAATACTTTCCACTTGATTAGTTAAAAGATTATGTTAACTTTTGAAGTTCATTAACAAGGATGAACGGTGTTCGTAAATAAAGATATGTTAAAACATGTAAAATCGAATGACGTGGCAACAACCCATAACCATCTATTTAAACTTTATACATCGAATAATCAATAAATGTTGATAGAAGATAAACCGAACAAAAAAATCGTATAAATAATAACAAACTTTGTGTTGTATTTATATCTCACTATAAGACAACTTCGGATTAACAATACTCAGACGTGAAATCAAAATCATGATTGATGAACACTTTTCAGATAGATCAAAGTTTATATTTTGTTCGTCAAATTTTCTTATTTTTTTTTTTTTGCTACATCTCGGTTTAGTGCAAAGTATAAAATGGGAACGATAAAAAAAACGGTCCCAGGAGTGTATATAGATGTTACAATATATAAGAGCAACGAAATCTACATAATAAAAATAAAATTCTATAAGTTCGTAGCGCATTTTTGATATATGTATAGTACACGGTTAGAGGATCTAAAATGTTATAACAGCAAAAAGTGAAACCTGAAGCGTTTACAATGCCGGAATAGGTTGTTATTATATAGCTGTTACATAACCATTTCTATATATTTTGTGACAAATACTCAACTGCAATATAATAGCACAACAAAAAAAACTATTCAAATACCATATCTATATATATTGTATATTGAAACTCAGCACCAATCGAATCAATAATTTATCATGATGTTGATGATGATGATGATTATGATGATATAGACACAAAGTTTCGTATTCCCATCGCTCATAAAAATAAATGAGATATAGCGTATCGTATTGTACGAGTTGTCTATATGTACGGAAGGATATATGCATATAAGGGAGGGGAACGATTTTATTTTATTTCGGCTCTTGTTTTATCTACATATTTAATCCAGAAAGGGATGAGTTCTATATCATCCGGTATACTGTTGGAATTTTTATATATCTTGTAAGACGATCGAATGTATTATTAATATTATTATTTTTTTCTGTATAATAAAATGTTTTATTCAAATTTTTTCTAACAATCGATACCTTAAAGTTTTCGAATGGTACACAATTTTCGATTCGATTTACTTTTAAAATTTGTAAAATGAGCAGCTTATACTTAATATACAGCATAAATGTTAGAGACGAGATTACGTTCCTGAATAAATTTAACATTAAATTGAGGTATTTTGCCCAGAAATACCTGAAATTATATTTAAATTCCACGAGCTTTTTTTCATTTCTTTTAATTAAATTAATTAGGCTACACCCTATTAGCACCCTAGTAAGTACATGTAAGCATTTTGATAAACAAACATGATTTTGTTGGTTCAATGTGCAAACTATAAATCATAATTTATTTGAATATGTTAAAAAATAAATTAAAGCTTTTCTAAATATATGCGCTTTACGTAGGTAAACTACTGGAAAAACAAATATTCTACAAAAATATGTCCAGATGATATATATATATATATATATATATATATATATATATATATATTTATATATATATATGTATATATATATATATATATATATATATATATATATATATATATATATATATATATATATATACATATATATATATATATACATATACATATATATATATATATATTTATTTATATATATATATATATATATATATATATATATATATATATATATATATATATTATATATATATATATATTTATATTTATATACATATATATATATATATATATATATATATATATATATATATATATATATATTATATATATATATATATATATATATATATATATATATATATATATATATATATATATATATATATTATATATATATATGTGTGGGTGTGTGTGTGTGTGTGAATATAACTGAATTTAATTCGATGTAAAATATTTGTTTATGTTCTGGAAAGCATTTAATGTTTTGGTTGAAAAGTGAAAAAAGATGCATAAATGGACATACACATATTACATAAAGAGCTTAAGTTGGTTGGGAGCTGATTCATTTGAATTAACTTGTGTATAGTATGAGGTGCTAAATAGGCTTAAAATAGAAAGATGCGAACTGATGTGAAATTTTTCACTAGAGCTTTATGCTCTTTTGAAAGCTATTTATAACATAGAGCTTTGGCACAAAGAAATAGGTGATACCAAATAAACCAACAATATTTGGTAAAATATTCAAAATCAAATGTAGTTGAGAATAATGACTTTTAAAACCATATATTTCGAAAGTCCAGTAGCATATGCCTGATGACATGTATTTCACATTAGTCGTCAAACGTCAGTCAATGACATTACACATCAAATTTAAATGAAGCTTGTTATGAGTCGTTTCAGACCTGTATACTTCTGATTAGAATACGTGTGAGGCCATGTTATGAGAAATAAATCTCTAGTCCAGTTAGGAATAATACTCATCATACAGAGGTGGTGCATTGAACCATTAAAGAGTTTCTGTAAACTAGTCTTATGTGACTAGTATAGTAATAAAGCAAATGAATAGAGAGACCAAGCATTTAAATTTATAAAACGTTTGGTCAATAATTGCTGCAGATCCTAAGCGCTAGAAAATCCAAGAGCCTAAAACATTTGGCAATTACACCAGGAGATTATCTCTGCATATAAGGTTAAAATGCGGACACACTGTCAGAATAATGCGATCGAAGCAGACGATATAGACACAACAATA
The DNA here is from genome assembly GCA_963932295.1 of Tipula lateralis. Classification (NCBI taxonomy): domain Eukaryota; kingdom Metazoa; phylum Arthropoda; class Insecta; order Diptera; family Tipulidae; genus Tipula; species Tipula lateralis. Next base: position 10,129,591 of record OZ010736.1, read on the forward strand.
ACTCTTAAATGAAAAGTTTAAAAAACCAATTTAAAAGTTAAAAAAATATCCTTATCCCATTCATAGCTGATAATAAATCATGTCGAAAAATCCCCTTACTTAAACTCCCATTCTTCACTTTTCATGTATTTATAAAAACAAGCATTTTATTAAATAAATATTAAATTAAACCTATTTCTTGGCTTGTATGGAACATCGCTATTGTGAGCACACCAACAAACAACATCCTTAAGAAATATGACAAAATAATTCTCAGAAGATTCTATTGTTTACGTTCTTACGTATATATATCTTGTAGGAAGCGAGGGAAGACGTAATTGATAATTTTTCCGTATTTCTTATTTAATTTATTTTTTTATATTCTGTTATTCTTACAATAAAGAGCAAATTAAACTAATTTCCTTGTGTACCTGTAGAAAAGCTTGTTCCATATATGTATTCAAAGACTACTGATGCGTAGCGTCATCGTCGTATAGGGAATATAAATACAAATTAAGATTTTGTTGTAGTTGTAAATCGTTTAAGTTCGTTTTCGCCGAAATCGTTTCCTTTAAGGATTTCTTTAATTTTACATAATTGACTTGTGTTGCGTTATTACTTTGATCTACCTACAAAAAAATCACAACGAAAAAGTTTACGTATATTCTCGTTCGTTACATAACTCCGTATCTTACAGTATATATATATATAAACACACACAAGAAGATGGATAAAACGTAATGTACATTATACATAACAAACAAAAAAAAAGATAAATAAATTAAAGCATGTGCGTATATTAAATGTATATAATAAAGCTTATAAAGCACAATGATTTTTGAAGTATTCACGAATTATTTAATAATCCCTAATACGTTGTTAAGGTACCACTTGAAATCAGATTATACTTAACAAGCAAATCTCGCATTTTAATAAAACGTTTTATACAACAAGACGTAATTAGGACGAAAATTAGGTTGACTGCAGAGGATAGTACAGAAATTATTAATTTCACGGTACTCATATATATGAACTTTTTCGAGTAACACTCGAACTAACTATTTTCAGTTTTGTAATATTTCAATTAAATCAAATCCTGAGGTTGGTCAATCTTGATGAAAGTGGAGCTTTTAAAGTCCAAAACACAAATTTAGCCCATTACGCTGTTAAAGCTCAACATTTAACAAGTACTGTAACCATACCTAAGACAAAAGCTGTTCTTTAAAGCTCCATTTTAGAAATCGACAAAAACCAGCATAGTATATGTGTAAAGGTGTGGGATGCTATAAATTCACATGCTAAAATATTCTCTACATGTGTGGATGACATCGGTTCCCTAACACATAAGTCTTTATATTATTACACCGACAATTTCATTTTATTACACTTTTGTGTTGTATATTATGTATATAAACGAATTCCCTCATCGTGTTTAAAGCTCGTGGAACACGAAAAAGTTTTAAGAGGAATAAAATTATTCCTGATGGTGTTTGGATGGGACTGGTTTGAGTCGCGGTATGTAGTATGATGTGAATCAGCGTAACCACAACTTATCAATATATATATTTTTGAATATCTCGAATACAAGAGAGAATTTTTCCTTCGTGATTTATCAATAAAACCGTTTCGAAATAATTAAGTGTTGCCATTTCAGGTTTTCATAAACTTTTACACCCCATAAGCTAAAAATAAAATTTAGACACACAAAAATAAGAATTCTATTTTATGTTTATACTTCTCATCATCCCATAAATTCGAATCTAAATGGAAAGTGAAAACTACATTTGGCATATTTATGATTTAAAAAATACCATCTCCTCACCTATCCATTTAAAATAAGAATCCATTTGGTATACTGAGTAAAAGGTATCATCATTAAAATAATTGTTCGTGTACCCGCGTAGATCATGTTCGTACATACCTTCAATTATACCTTGACGATGGTACGTGGTTGATGTATATAGATAAAACAGAAATAATTTAATTTATTTGTACCAAAGCATCTTTTGACTTATCAAAATGAATGAGTGTGTGTGTGTAACCAAAATTGCCGAAACTTCGAATTGTATTTCAATTATATAATAATTATAGTGGTGCGACATATGTAGGTATAAACTAGTCTGAGGTTTTTTGTATATCAATTGACTTTTTATTCGAACGAGGTTTTCCACACAAATAAGGTGAAAATTGTTTCATTTAATCATTACCTGGAACTTTATTATTTTATTAAAATGTAATACAATTTACGGTAAAAAGCTTTTTTCATTTTTTGGCTTCTTCTATAAAACTCAAACTTTTATTATGTATACACCATATATACATGCAAGAATAAGTAAAAAAAACTTAAAGAATTTATAAGCAACCTTGAGATGTCATTTTATAATGAATATTGTGCGAATAACATTGAACCTGTACGTTTAATAGGTTTCACAAGCGAATGGTAATTAACTATTTGTGTTACAGACAGAAATGCTAAAAAACTTTTGATAGAGTGTTCACTTCTACTCAAAAGCTAACCCCAAGATATTTGAAGCAACTTTACAGTTCAAGTTAGGGTTATAATTCATTTAGTCTATAATAAAGTAGAAACACAGTCACAATCACTTGGGTTAATTGTGTATGCTAAGTATCTTCTGGAATGTGTAATTGGAGCTTTTAATGAGCATTTAAAAAAAAGCTCTTACTTGGAACTTCCTGAAAATTATGCTTGGAGCAGCTACTACTTCCACTAGGGGAAAATATGCCCCAATTAATGTAGCCAAGAAACGATTAAAGATCTACTATAATAAACTATTGCTGGACAAGTTGGTCTAAATCAATGCAGCCCTCTAACTTATAAATTGATTTTCACACAAAACACTAACCTAGAGTTACTAAAGATTGAGTAGTTCACCATATTCAGAAAATTCACTTTTACTCAATAGCAAACCTTAACACATTTCAATCAATTTGATTCAAAACAGTCTCTAATAAAGTCACAATCACTTGGGTTAATTGTGTACCTTAAGCTACATAAATGTCTTCGAGTGTCTGTAATAAGAGCGTATAACTAGAAAGTTAGAAAATGGTGTAACCTTTAACTTTCTTAAAATACTGGTTGGAGCTACAACGACCTCCAGTCCTCCACTCGGGAAATATGGCCCAGTTGAAGTAGTCAAGAAAAAATTAAGCATCTACTATAATAAGCTAGTGCTGTTCAGGTTGGGTTAAATCAATGCAGCCTTTTAACTTAAAATTTGATTTTCAACATAAAACACTAATGATACCTAGGGTGATTTTAGATTGAATAATTCAACCTTAAAACAATTGAATAAAGCTAACCGAAGTACAGTCTTTAATCACTCACAATCACTGGAGTTAATTGTGTATTTTAAGCAACATTAAATGTTTGGAAAGGGCTCTTATCTGGAACTTCCAGAAAATTATGCTTGGAGCAGCTACAACCTCCACTCGGGAAATATTGCTCAGTTGATGTAGTCAAGAAACGACTAAAGGTCCATAATAGGCTACTGTTGGGCTAAATCAATGCAGTCCCTTAACTTAAAAACTGATTTTTACACAAAGCACTAAGGTTTAGTTATAACACAAGATAACGAAACATTTTGCCGACAAATGAAATAATGAATTTTTATTTATGAATTGTAATGGATTTGACAAACATCTGATATGTGCTAGCTCTTTAATACATCCCTGGCTCAAAGCTGTCTAGTTAGATGACTTCAACATCCTATATGAATTTATTATAGTATCGCACGTATACCGAAAAGAAAATTGACCCGTCATTGAATTACTGTGTGATCAAATCCATCTCATCGGGCCATATGCTACCGAACTTGATTAATTTGATTGTGGCGCGATAATTGTACGAATTTATTATTACCCTCACAAGCAAGTGAATTTTCCCATCGTTTTTTGATTTATGTTTAATTCCGTAATTAGATTGGGATACCCTGATTTAACCCGTTAAGTAATTATAGGCTTGTTGCGACATGAAACGAACCTAACTTGCTGCATGCTATATTTGTGGGTGGTGATTGCCCGCATTCGTTCACCTTACCATAGTGATATTTGGCTGTGTACAGCATGTGAAGAACTTCCTGCCAATATATGTGCCTTGAGAAGGCAATTAAAGAAGGCAGATATTGAGAAGTTTCAAAGTTATTATATTTTAGACAAGAGGTAGTATGAATTTGTTTCATTTTGGTGAGGATGTGTTGTCACAAGGTATTGACGTATAGTGTAATTTAATGTTCCCTAAATAGGGACATAAGGGTTACCAATGTGTTCGAAGACTTTTGAATTGTTATTCGGAGTTGTGCATGTTAAGTTGTTGTGTAATTTGCTAGGCCGGTTTCGATCTGATGATGACTGGTCTTTCAATCTGGTTGTATGGTCCTTATTCCACACAACAGTTCCAGATAAATAGAATATAGATTCTATACCAATTTTTAAGTACTGAACTGAATGATACACTTCACCAAACGTTATCAGATGACAAAAGGTTATTTTCATACAAGATATCTGAATTTAAATCCGCCATCTTCTATCAAGATCTTTTATACACACGGCCTTTATATACCAACAAGCTTCTTAGATTCTTAGAAAACAGGTAAAGACGAGTTATTGCTTTAGGATTCTGATAAACTGAATAAATTTTAAATATTTTGCTACTCTTTACTCATGTACAATCAGTGATTATGGAACAAAAATGAAAATGCCAATCAAATCAAATAAACACCCAATATTTACATGCCGAATACGTGATTTATATGAATAAACACGAATATATTCAATTTAAAATTGACAAAATTTCATTCTCACTCGTACAACTATAACACAATAGCTTTAGGCGCAGGCAAATAAAGCGTTCAATTTAATTTTGGAAAATGCTTTGTGACACCTAAAGGTAGGTATGTATACATATATCTGCTTTTCTCGAAATATGTAAACCAAGTATTGAATTCAAAATATATAATCTTATATCGATCTGATTGCTTAGTTTAACACACATTTATATATATACCCATTCTTTAGGCTCATTCATTTGTAACAAATACTTAATTAGTTTCCGTTAGATATTTTTCAGTTTTTCCTTCACATCATTTCCCCTTTGCTATTCATCTTTCAATATACACAGCTATTGACAAGATGGTACAAAAAGTAAATTAGGTAGGTATATCGATATAAAAAGCTCAGTTCAATGAAAGAATAAATATATAAGTATGTTTGTCTATCGCAGTGTGTGAGGGTATATATGTTCATTTTGTTTCACCTGGAAGGTATTTACATGACAAAATATTATATTAGAAATTGAATGTTACACGCATATATATACTGTTAAACGATATGTCATTAAGAAGTTTCCAAGTAGGAAACTAAAGCAATCAAGATATGAGACGCGTATAGTGTAATATGCCACGAGTCATTAAATAACAATTTCAGTACACGGGTGAAAAGACTTTGTATATATGTATATGCTTTTAAGTACTGATCCAGATGTTTAATATGAGGGAAGCGCAATATGGTTTGCTCAATTCTAAATTATAAACTTCTCCCGTCTCGTGTGCCTCTTACTAATAACGATGCTTGTCGAACACTTTGTCGTAGGCTGTGAAATAAAAACCACTTACAAAAGTCTTGGAACGTAATATATATTTTAGATTAAAATTGTTGGTGTATAAACCTTTTTCACTGTTTATCTACTTGTTGTCTTTATTATTATTCTAATATTACACATCGAATTATTTTTAGAAGACAAAATTCTAAATTCCAAACAGCAGATTAGGTTTCACCTAAAAATATAAAAACAAAACTTTACACGATATCAGATTCTTTGTGTCGCCAACATAACATCTTATAGAAGATGTGACACAAAATATGTTTTTTTTATATACAACAAAATGGTGACGTGCAAAAAACAAAATATAAACAGGTATGGGGTGGAAATTGGAAAAACTAAATAATTTAAATTTTGTTTTAATATTTTTCTCGAATTTAATTTGATTGCGTATATACACACATTTTTATAAGTAGGGCGAGTATATATTTATTAATTCAAATAACGAATATTTATTTAATTAATTAAATAGCTTTTTCGCTTTTAAGTTTGTGCTTTTGATTCAAATTCTATACCTGTAGCTGTAATTTCGCTGTTGAACTGGTAAAGGGATATACCTGGTACAGTACCAAAAATTATAATTAAAGGTCATTCCAGAACTTCATACTGTGAAGTCGTCGAGCCATCATAACCGATAAAGGCAACTTTCACTTCTTAAAACACTTATAAGTCACTTACTCGTTTTGGACCATATGTCACCTCGATTCAAAGCACATCTCCTTTCCGAACACCAGAATAAATTACAAAAAGCCAGTTCTTTCCGACTGCTGATTTTACACAGATGTATGGATTTAGTTATAGTCTCGTATAAAATCCAGGAGTACCTGTTGCACATCACAAGATATTACTTGAAAAAAACGTGATCAGTTACTGATCGATTTAAACTGAACCATTTTTGAATTTACCCGATCAGGTTTCCAACCAAGTGCAGAAAGGTAAACGACTAAATTCTAAAGTTTTATTTATCCATTTTTCATCTATAGCTGTCCCAACATAAAGGTTACTCAATTTTGCGATACTAAGTATCTAATCGGAATATTACATGAGACTACAGAATTGTTCTCGATTAGAATCTGCAGTTTATAACACCCACCTGAATCTTGAATTAAAAGACAACAATTTGATATTAAGGCTCGAGTCCCGATAGGGACAGGATGCAAAAGGGATTTTCAACCATCTTATTGCGATCGGTGGTGGTATAACGAATACATATATGACCCCCTGTTTGAGTGCAGAATTCATGAGCCCAACCCATATTCAATGTCAGTAGTATGGACTGGCATGGAGCTATTCAAAGTGCAGATTGGTTCTATGTAGATCGGACCTATAGCCTCGATTTGGCTGTAATGACGTAAAATAGGTGCAAACTGCGAAAGAGTTGGGAGTGTCTTGAGCCTCAAAACAGTTGACAAAGATAAAAACAGATACCATTAAAAGCCACACATAATCAAAATCTTAACACTATCATACTCTCCGATTTTTCAATAGGAAACTGGACAGAAAGAAAAAATTATGTAACTAGAGCATCTGGGTTGTATAGTACAAAAAGCTTTCGAACACATTACAAGTCATTTGACAATAAATTCAATGCCACCTACACTCAATCGAAAATTTTAATGTGCAACACAACATTATTCTTCCAATTCATGCTAAGTTCACGTTGGAGTACCACAAGACAGTGTATTGTGGCCGATATTATATTTGAATCCGATCTTACAATATCAAAATTCAACTAAATGGAGGATTAAAGTGAACGACAGTAAATCAGCTTACATAATATTCACTCACATTATGCTCGCCAGTGAGACTAACAACATCCCACCGCAAGACAAACTGTTAAATACTGTGGACTAGACTTACATAGAGGTCTTGCCTGGAGAAAGCACATTGAATCGAAATTGTATCCAAATAGCCTAAAATATGTCCAAAGAAAATCGTTAATTAGAAAATACCATCACTTAAGCCTTATAATAAATACAACCTATATTGATACAACCTATTTGGCCATTATGGTGTGAAGTTAACTTGGGGTAATAATTTCTAGGGGTAATATTGGACAATAAGCCTAGTTGGAAGCCCAACATTTTGGAAAGAGTTAACAAGGCTAATATATAGCAATATGTGCTCGTGCAGAACGCCATCGGAAAGAGATTGGGCCTGAAAGTGGAGCTGGTACAATGGCTTTTAATTTACATAGTAAGGTCTGTACTTGTGTACGGAGTGAGCGTGTTGTGGCCAGCTCTTGATATAGTAAAGAACAGAAAGGGGATCGAGAAGGTACAAAGAACTGGGTCTCCGGTGTAAAGAACTTGCTACTCGGACGAAATAGCGAGGCATGTTGCAACTTTCAAACTGCTACCGGAAAAGGTAAGGTTGGGAAGACCCATTAAGGTACTTAAGACTGTACTTTAAGACTAGGGAAGTCTGGACTTGATACGCTCAAGGACACCGATCTCCCTACGAAGACGTGAACTAAAAACGATCGTGGGGATATTTACAGGACACCATCTACTTGGAGAAAATACAAGGAGGCCAGGTTTAGAAGCTCAAGAGTTTTGCAGAAACTGTATGGACGAGGAGGAGCAAGAGACGGTAGTCGACCTCCTATGCACTTTCCGGCTTTAGCACACAAATGACTAGAATATTTGGCTAAATTCTTAATGGACTGCTTCTTTAATCTCGAGAACTGTACGGTGCAAGACTTCTTACGCTACATAAGTAAGCCCTAAGAAAATATACTATAAGTTTTGACTACATATTGTGAGTTTTTTATAGAGAGAAAATTTAAAAGGCAGAGACAAAAAATTGCCTTTAGACAGTGCCCCGAAAGTTCGAGTTTCATAATGAGATTTTAGTGTTTATTGCATTACTGAACAGCAAGACGACACTCTCCATTAAAGGATTTATAGTTTTGCTGACTGTTCACTATATACTTTGATTGTTATGTGTGGATGCGGTGACGAAAACTAAAGTTCTCAATACTTTGACATTTTGGTACCTTTTTTATATATAATCTTTTTTATAACCATCTCAAAAGCATTAGATTGTATAGTTCCCTGCCTTTCCTGATTTGTGCAAAATGACACTTGTAGCTTTGCCATGAACATAACAAGTAAAGTATCTTCTCCCCCAATCAAGACAAACTGAGCTCGACCATCGGAAATTATCATATGACTTGCGATGTTTGACGAGTGAAAATTACATATGCCACTTGTAGATCAAGAATACTCAGACTATCGAAATGATTGTTAAATGAGCCTTTTTCAGGGAGTAAGCTTATAAGAAAATTAATCTACGACTCTATGTGTAAGGCTTTGGAACATATGGGTCTATACTTTTGTACCATCGAGTTTTGTGGACATCAGCAAACCGTCGTTTCAAGTGTAATCAGATTCTCGGTTTTTATGAACCGTATCCAACCATTTCCATCCACGGGCAAAAAAAGATTCATTAACGTTTCCCGTCATTATATATAGCCGATACTCAGGTAACCACGTCTTATTCATTCCGAACGATGCACAATTCGGAAATTTTATATATTGAGGTAAAATGTTACGTGCTTGCGTCGATAATAAAATTATTTCGGTTTTATTAAATAAATACATACGTACATATATATATATATATGCATCGGATAAGAATATGGGTCGTACCTAAATGTGCGGGTATAGCATACATAAATCATATAAAGGTTGGAAACGTGTCGTATACTAAAAAGGAAAAATTAATAATCTGTTCATCTGCAGAATTTTAATATAAAAATTAAAAATACTAGATAGGAGCACTATGTGTGCCAAAAAGCACATATGCAACATTTTCAATATGAGGCCCTCACAATCGATCCTTTATATTTATATAATGTACACATATTGTATCATATACTAAGAACACAAGCGTATTGTTCAAGTATAAATACTGAATCCTATAAAATCACTAAATCAATTTTTAGAAAACTTATTTCAAAAAAATTTCTTTTTCATTCCAATTTTCTATTATTTTTATTTATAGATTTTCTTTTTGCCATTCGCAGCGTTGTGCTTCATTATAACTTTTATACTTTGTTGTTGTTGTTGTTGTATATACTGCTTCTTGATAAAAATCAATTCCATCCAAATAAAAATGTAAATTCGATTTCGTGTCTGGTATATACGAGTATATTGTGTATACTCGTCGTACGCAGGCAAAACCAGCAACAACCAGCCATGCATATATATAAGATTATGTCGATGAAAATAATGAAAAACTACAGACAAGTATACAAAAAGGTATATATTGGGCAGGTGATTGGAGCGTGTTCGACTCGAGAAATTCATGTTTTTGATTAACATTAAAAATTTATCGATATTGGAGGGGGAAATTAAGAACATAAATCGATTTTCCGAACGTTTATGTCCGGAACGGAAAATGTTGGTATTTTTGTAATCTCGAGATATCATCAGCATCTCCCTGCATCGAAAACAAAAAACGTGAGCACTCAAGTTAAAAATCCTCAAAAATTAAGAAATGTGGAAACGTTTCAAGTGCCCAGCACTCAAAACTATGTACGAGTATAGTGAAGCAAAAGAAAATCAAAATAAAAGAAAATCGGAATTTTCTTATATATATAGGGTTATATTTAGAGTATTTTTCAAGATCGATGATGTAAGTGGCAGCGTACGAGTTGTGTATCATCAATTTAATTACATGAAAATTCGACACGACGAAACCTTAAGAAATTTATTTATTTTATTTGTTATTTCGCTTTTTATAGTTGTTATTGTTATAAAAAGAAAATTTTATTATGTGTTATGATTAAATTTATGACCTCACAAAAGTAAAATCCATATACAAATAAAAAAATAAAAAATATTAAGATAAATTATCCGGATTAACTTTTTATATATATCTATATCGCAGTTGTTGTGTGTGTGTGTGTGTTAACGATAATGATGTGTTTCACGTCCGCATGAAGACTTTATTCGTTTTTTTTTTACTGTAAAACTCGTAACAAGTGGGACGTGTCTCGTTTTGCCTTTTATTTAAAGAAAGTCATGTCAAAATTTTGGAATTTTTAAGCTTCTGGTACTGTTTTTTGGGGAAAATGAATTACTAAAAGCATATTTTTTATGTTATTGCTCTTTGTGTTCGACTTGTGTACTCGTTATTTAAAAATATAAAAGCGGCATTTTTATTTATCAATTTGAAAGCATCATTGGCACGTTTTCGATTCTTAATAGATTATATAGAACATTTAACTTGTCTGCGACGATTTATGACATCAACTGAGGACGTAAATAGGTTAAAGCGTCATACGGCGCTGTATATGAACTGTTTGAAGTCATTAGACACACAAGAGAAGTGGCAACCAACTAATGGCAACTAACTACTGCTTATATATGCCCCAAATCGAATTTAGATTCTCGATCACTTCCTTTATACTTATTTGAGGTAACGAAGACATACAAAGAAACAAAACTCCATTGTGACCGGTTGCGTTTAAAGCTGATTTCTCTTGACCACTCACGTCTCAATCAAATGTATTTATATATAGTCATTTAAGTACACATGCACCCGGTTTTACCTATTACATTAAGCGCTTAATGGCTAGACAACCGTAGAAAGTCTGGCTTCTGGTTGAACGACGAGTTTCCGGAGTTGCGAAGAATTTTTCTCAAAACCCGAATAAAATATGAACGTATAATGATGCTAAATCGAATCTGAAGTGTGACATCAAACTAAGTAACGTAAATCAGTGCCATTTGGAAGGAGCTAGAACCTGAATATTTGCAAAACAAGAGGTCTTGAGCGCATGTTCCAGAGTACGTACTAACAAAGCTACAGATCCAGACAACGTCTCAAATATAATGTTAAAGTCAGCAGTTCGGATAAATCAAGGTATTTTATCCAAAGTGTACATTGGATTCTTCTAAGAAGGTACTTCCCCACAAATTGAAGGTATTGTTATCGAAAGCGGGCAAACCCGCCTACAATCATCCTCTTACGATTCAATTTGTTCGTTAGGTACAACAGGAAAAATTCTAAGGAATTGTATGCTGCCGCCTATATAGAAAACTTTTGCTAGTGCAGGCAACCTAACAGACGGTGGATGCGATTAAATGTGTGGTACATACGGGACAAGCGGCCTTATTTGGTTCAAAATGGTTACGTGGCGGTTTGAAATACTGTATAGTAGTAACGCAAGACGTGAAGAATGCCTTCAATATACGGCTATAATTGGAAAGTATATTTAATCATGGAGGTACTGAGATACATATATATTGCAAGTAGTTTGCGAATTAGAGCGCTCTGAAGTTAAAATTTGGGATAAGTGGTGGAGTTCATTTCTATATTATACCCTCTGTACGTGATGTTTTATGGAATGTCTCGACTCCTCTTACCATGTGATGCTCAAGTACGGTTGTGTTTGCCATAGACACATTCACCAATGGTAATTTCTGCTGACCTGAAGTTTTCAGTCAAAAGCCAAACAACGTGATTTTATGCTGGAATCATAAAACAGATAGCAGAATTCCGTGAGCTGTTCATAGATATATCTATCGAATCGAGGATATAATTTAATTTATTGAAAAAGCAGAAATGTGATGAGGACCTAGTTTCAGGCAGCTTAGAACTGATCCTGCTTCGTGAAGTAATACCTTGCAGTACTCCAATGGGGCCAAATAGCATAGAATTTGAGGGTTAAGTTGCATGTTTTGAACTAGTCCATATATGATATCTATCGAAAATTCCATCTTCCACTGTTCCATTCGAAATTGGCAGATCGCCCTTAGTGTGCCAATTTGACAAATAGATTTAATCTCAACGGAAGACAAGACACTATAATTCTTACTATCTATATGGAAATTTTGATGAAAGGCAGTAATATTATCTTTGCTGTAATGTTACATTAATCGCTTGAACCATCATCCTCCCCTGGAATTTATGGAAGTAACTCACGGTACCTTGTTCACGATAGCAATTTAAGTCACAGTACTAATAGTGGTGTTCACCCTCCAATTCAAGTAATTTGAGGCTAACTTCATCGATGAAAAACGGGATCCGTAAGCTTTCACAACTACATTAGCAAATGAGAAGCCAGCAGATTAAGATATGTGGTGGTGGATGTGATTCCGGGATGGTTACAGAAAAATCTGATGTTGAGTTTTTTTGAAGAATCAGACCACATATATTAAGAAATGGCGGCGAAATAAAGCTTAAGTGAGTGGGAATAAGCATTGAGGAACAATATGGTACGGCCGAATATTTTCAGGAGTGGTAGTCGGCCTTTGAAAAGAGATTAAAGTTGAAAAGGCAACAGATAGTAGTGCGGAGAAGGAAAAAGGTGAAAATGCGAATCGTGGATATTGTGGATGAGGTCATCCTATAGGAATGAAGTCGAATTGGATATTAAAAGGAACATTATTAGCTGTTATGGTAATTCCAAACTGCTTGTGCAACTTAACAGTGAAACTAAGCCAGTCCTAAATACTCGATACATTAAACTAAATGCCACCAAACTTCAAAATAGTATATTATTTGGTAAAGGAAAGAGGACTACAAAGCATCAAAATAGATTCCAACACACTCCGAAACGGTCTTTTGAGAAAAATAGGATAGAAAGCCTAAAACAAAAATTTCAGGGTTGTGAAACCCAACAATGAATAACTACAAAAATGAAGAAGCCGTTATATAGTGAAGAATAGCATTTTCAACTTGTTGCAGACGACTCTGATATCCGCCAATAACCAACGAAGCTGATTCACAGAAGCGATTATATAAACTGATTTGTCGTGGTTAGTTAGTAATAACCGGATTGATAGCCAACAAATATTTAGCTCGGGCCTCAATTTGTTTTCATCTTTACAATCTCTTCATAATTCGTTTACGATTCGTTAGTGAGTGTCTGAAATTCCGTCTTTTAGTATTAAAATCAAAACGAGACAATTTTGCTTTGGTCCTGGTCAGTTCAGACTGATAAATAAATAGTTTTTCGAGCAACCGTACTTTCCAGTTACGAACAGCTTGGATCAGGTCTCGTTCATTGTTTTATTGTGTAAAAGAAAGATGAACGAAGCTATAACCAATAAAACTACCTTTACACAACACAACATATTATATTTTAAGTTTTGGCTATACACTGGCCACTTTCTAAAACAGCGTCCAATATAGAGTCTGGTTTCCCGCTCATATACCTGAGAGGATTTATTGGCAATGGAACTCCAACTATACACCGCTCCTCATTTATTTTACGCCATGTATCTCCAATATACATTGTTAAATTTTTAGTATGATCCCAAATCGGATTCTGACACAATTGAATTTGATGCAGGCGCGGCAATATTTTATCCCCAAAATCAATTAATTTCAATTGGTTATCGTTCAAGTTCAGTTCGGTGATTAATTCAATCACACTGGGATCAACTGTCGATAAATTAATGTCGTCGAGATTATTTTTGCTCAAATCAATCGAAATTGAGGTAATAGATGTAAGTTGTGCTGGATATCGGATTTCTGGTATACGTGTTAGCCCCTTGTTGTCACACTCGAACCATATCTTATCCAAAAACGGATTATATCTGCAACTACATTCGGCTGGACAGTATGATGTAAAAACCGAGGTATAATGTTTCTCGACAGCCCTGCAATCCAATGTGTAATCGAATACAATATTTTGAGCCTCCAGATATATGTATAAACGTCCATCTCGTAAATGCGCCTTAAACGTTTCTTTAAGGAATTGACAATCACTACACAGATTAGAATTTTCAGATACCGAGTTATAAATATAGGCACTTAACGTATCGGTTTTATTCATCGCCTTGTTGCGGGTGATTATTTGCGGGCGAATATTGTACTCGTTAAGATCGTTTATATAAAATGCATAGTCCGAATCATGTGTCCATATATTAACCAATTTCGTGCGGTTCGGAAATTGTAAAAAGTCACTAAGCTTAATATTTTTTAAATTCGATGAATCGAGACGAATGGCCGAAATGTTAGGATTTTTGAATAGTGGCAAAAGTGAACCAAAATCTTTTACATATGATTCGGTTAGATATATAGTTGTCATATTCCGTGCAAACGTTAGGTCCAGTGTTAAACTAAAACACGAAAAAAAAATATGTTATTTCAAATTTACAGATTACATTGGTTGTTATCTTACTCGGATTGAAGAATTTGATTGCCAGTTAAGTAGACAAGAAATAAATTATTATTATTTGCAAATGTGTTCGAATCTATAGTCCTGAGTTTGTTGTGCGACAAATTAACAATTTCGAGTGATCGCGAATAGCTAAATAATTTTTTCGGTATTGTTTCGATATTTAGTCCGGTTAAAACGATTTCGTTTAAATATACTAATCCACGAAACACATTTTCGTGTAGTACAATCGTTTCCGGATCATAGTACGCTTGAAACGAAATAAACTTTAATCGGCCTTGTGATGCAAATAAATCGGGTTGGTTCAACGTATCTAAATCATCGAACGTGAATTTATTTATGTCAATAAAATCGATGGGATATGTCAAATTTTGTAAATTCAACGGATTCAATTCAACGATTTTAACACAACTTTGACGTATATAGTAATATTGGTTTGGTTCTTCGATTGACGAGAAATTAAATTCTCCTTGTATTGTTGCACAGCACCATGTGGTCGGTATTAAAACACTTAGCACAAATATTACACAATATGATTTCATGTTCGTATATAAAGCAACAATCTAGTTCAACTGAGTCTAATGTTGTTTGTTTAGAGTTTATAAATATATGTAATAAGACAGATTTTGTTATCGCGCTAAATTTATCAACCCAAAACGGAGATAAGCACAAATTCGTCTTTCGCAATTGAATCAAATTCATTATATATTAGTACCCGTTCGACATGGTTATCAGTAATACGAGAATAATTATATATTACGATGTCATAGCCCAAGTACGTTATGCGGTATTGAAATTCTAGTGTACGTACTACACTGGACCTTGATTAAATAGTTCCTTTTGTTATGTTTACTATTTTCGGTTTAATTGTGACGTTTTCTATACTGTGACAGACGGTATTTGAAAATAATACTCGCTATACTCATAAAATAAAACTACCACCTACCTCAACAACGGCTGTCAAATGCAACAATCAAGTGTGAATACCACAAGGTATTTTTTTAACTGTGAGTGTCTACTTGGGATGTTTTTGACCCAATCGTTCAAAAAACTTTGCTAATAGCAATAAATTCCATCCTTACAAAACGAGTTGAATCGAAAACCGTTTGAAAACCAAAGTGTACTATAGTCAGCGCAAAATTTACTTGAGGTGTCTCAATTAGCAATCAACAACTGTTGAAAGGTGTCAAAACTGACATAGCTTCCTTTAAAGATCGCTGTATTATTCAGTTTGGATCACTATACAGCAAGATGTTTTACAAAAAAAGGTGTACTTTGATAGCCTCTCCCACACTATTATCGTGAGAAGCAAAATTCTCATTCTGGAATGAGATTCGGTCTAATGAAGGATTCAAGTAGAAAAACTAACAGGTGACAGCTAGGTAAAGAAAACAATGGAACATTGAACGGAAAACGTTGAGCAACAGGAATGCCGAACTGCTTTTGTCATTAAACAGTAGAGATCCACCACCCTCGTAAACAGTCGTTTGAAAAAATGGAAAATAGCATAGTTACGAGAGATCCAAGATACTGGAATGTCTTAAATCCCTCAAACGTTCAGTTACCACTACTAAAATCAATCTTGGTCTCTCAAGATCAGATATTTGGTTTTAGACGATTACTCTTTTTTATGATGGGTCATAACCGCAAATTCTTCAGGCTTAGTTTCATTTCGCTATAGTAGAATAAGACTGAAAAGACTGTTCGACAAAGTTACTCCTCTGAGTTTTGAACATCTCTTCCACCATTCACGTTTACTCCAAACAAGAACCGCTGTATTTTCCCTTCTGACTGTAAACCAAGTTTGCACTTCGTTATTGGCTATATTTCGTTTTTTGACACCAAAATGACACTCATCGTTAAACCAATCATTTTTGTGCTCAGTTTCTGCTATACCGATTGTGTTACTTCATTTATCAGACCTTCCAAAGAGAAACTTGTTTTATTCCTCCTATCATCCCTGACAAAATTTTTATCGTTCAGCTTTGCAATCACCAGAAAAGACAGTCGTCTACGAATTCAGCTAAAAACCCATACGATTTTTCACCTTGGGCAAGCCAAACCTACTATTTTATAAGCAACACGTGGTCAATAGGGCTTCCGGTTGTTTTTTCGTGTTGGGAGGACGGATCTATATTCTTAATCGGGCTGACGTATTATTTTTTCCAGCTCTAGTATTTCGGTCACCAATCACCAATCTGACATTATGCTCGGGTTCTATACACCAGATTATCATCATTATTGTCAAATGAGTCCTTATCGTGCGGTTGGCGTACATCAGTGGGCCTGTTATCATATTCTATTACCTATACGTGGAAATCCAACACAGTATTTTGGAATCGATGAATTTTGGGGTCATCTTGAATATGTAGCAGGGTGTAGCCTTGAGACACTTGGACTCCAATTTTAGAACATCGAATTTCTTATAGAGCCAAGAGTTTCAGCCTCTATCGTCTATCGTTGTTGTATTGACGATATCCGATTTCTTTAGTTTTGTTGACATTTTGAACAATGAAGGTTTTGAAAGATCAGGGTTCAAACAGATTTGATCACCTTCTACGACAAGCTCGGGCTACTGTAGTGGTATTCTATGTGTCTTAACTTTCATAGTCACAGAGCTAAATTTTTGTATTTTTCATACCCATCATTGATCTATTTTTCATCCGCATGATCACAAAATCTGTAGCTCTTGAACAGTCGAGGTCTAAATTAATTTAAAGCTTAACCTTTCCTATGATACATCTAATTCAATCAGTCTGTCTCAATCTTTGCAATCTGTTTTTGGGGCTCAAGGCTCTCTCAACTCTTTCGCGGTTCACTTACGACAATTTCCGCACTACTTTACGCCATCACTTAGATAAATCGAAGATGGGTTCATTCACACCACCTTTCGTAATCGGATAGTCAAAAATCTTTGTTACATCCTGCCCCTATCGCAATTTGAACCCGATATCTCTCACTCCATCTTCAGCAGCTTTATTCACTGTGCCGCTTTATCGGTAACACTTGATGTGTACTATAGGCATTTATGTTTACATATCGTTGCGTTCAAACTTCAAAATTGTTCCCAATGAATATAGGTCCCTCTTAAAATGAGAAATAACAGGGTGTCTTCCAGTCAAACCAGTGATGACAGAGTGCTGAAATTTCACTTTGAGCGTAGAAAAGCATTTTAGTGGCAAATATCATAAAAATGTAATCTGCAATGGAATTCAGGTAATAATGTGGTATTTGGCTTGAAAACCACAGGCCGCAGATTATTAATCATAGTTAAAAACTCTGCGTTCTGCATGTGAATAAAATGTTAACGATACTGACACCATAAATCGTTATAACGATACTGACAGCATTGCAAAACGACAAGGTGGTGAACCAAAATATTCAGCAACAGCGCCGGATATCATTCGGATAATGAAGGCCAAATTGACTCGGAATCTGCACCCTAACGGCTTAGAAATGGCTCGTAAGGTGAAAATTTCACGCAGATCTTGGACTAAACCCGTTGAAATACCATATAACGCCAAAAAAACCGATGCTCAAGAAATTTAGAGTGGAAAGAGCAATGGTTTGTTACGAAAGTGTCATCAAGATAAATGCTCAAATTTATCGGGATCATGTGTCGGAGGGTGTGTTAAAACCTTGGGCACAAAAATATTTCGGCCTGGGTATTTCAACAGGACTCGGCCCCGAGTCATAAAGCGCGCGTCAATCAAGATTGGCTAAAAAACAACGTTTCGTGGTTTATTTCCACTGCCCGATGGCCACTAAATTTACCGGATCCAAATCCACTAGATTTCTCGATTTGGGGCATTTTGCAGAGCAAGGTAGGAAGACAAAAAATACCGAAAAACCTGCATGCAAAAGCTTTGTCACCCGTTTGTAGGCCATAATCGCGACCAACGGTGGCCAAATCGAAAACTGCCAATGCAGTGTGGCGTTTTGTTTGGGTACCACTTCGTGTCAGTCACCCTTTATATAAAGGATGGTTTTATTTAAGAGCCGACGATGAATGTGAACCACACCTAAACGTCAAGTTTTTTTCTGCATTTAATTTGACAATTCTCATAATTTCAGACTAACTCGATTTGAACCATGGAAAGAGACACAATCGAGCAACGCATTAAAGTTATTCAGGCATATTATGAAAAATGGGCGTTTAAAACAAAATACATATCGTGCATTTCGTGATTTTTTCGGTCAATTTTATCGTCCAAATATGTGCGTACAATCGAAAAAATCGTGCAAAAATTTGAGCAAACCGGGTCTGTAGGAGATTTTAAAATACCAATGTATGCTCGTACAGCTCGTACTGCAGAAAATATTGCTGCTGTTCGCGATAGTGTGGCTGAAGAGCCGTCCACTTCAACTCGTCGTCGTGCCTAACAATTGCACCTCTCACACTCGTCGTTGATTAACATAATGCATATAAAGAATGGCATTTACACGCTTATAAGGTGCAATTGACTCAGGTTCTAAAGCCTCTTGATCATTCCAAACGATGATCAATTTTTTAAGAAAATCAACACATTTTCCCCTAAGTGGATTCGTCCATAAGCAGAATTGCCGCATTTGGGCGAATCATATTCCAAGATTGATTGTCGAAAAACCAATGTACCCACAAAGAGTGACTGTTTGGTGCGGTTTATGGGCTGGCGGCATCATCTGGCCGTATCTTTTTCAAAATGACGCCGGTCAGGCAGTTAATTGGAAGATGTGGATGTGGACGCTATGTGGTTTCAACTGGACGGTGCCAGTTGCCATACAGCTATCGAAACATGGCCGTGTTATCTCACGTGGCCGCCAAAGTTATGGATGTGGACGCTATGTGGTTTCAACTGGACGGTGCCAGTTGCCATACAGCTATCGAAACATGGCCGTGTTATCTCACGTGGCCGCCAAAATTATGTGATTTGACCACTTTGGACTTCTTTCTTTGGAGTTATTTGAAAGAAAAGGTGTACGTCGATAAGCCAGCAACAATTCAAGAACTAAA
Organism: Tipula lateralis; assembly: GCA_963932295.1. Classification (NCBI taxonomy): domain Eukaryota; kingdom Metazoa; phylum Arthropoda; class Insecta; order Diptera; family Tipulidae; genus Tipula; species Tipula lateralis. Next base: position 10,149,319 of record OZ010736.1, read on the forward strand.
GGATGAGATAATTCGGTACATTAACGGCATAGAACCTCAATTATGCCTAAACATTATCGAAAATTTGGATTGTCGAGTGGAGGTGTGCCGCCTAGGTCGCGGCGGCCATTTGGCTGATATTTTGTTCCATGCCTAATTGAACCATCCCATATTATCATAATAAAAAGAAGTGACAATAATTTCCTAAATAATTTGTGTTTTATTCAAAATCAACTTCGGCTCAACCCCCAGGTGGCGCAGTGGTTAAAGCTGAGGCAGTTGGAGCGGGAAGTACCGGTTTCGAATCCCGATAGGGGCAGGATGCAAAAAGGGATTTTTTAACTTGAGACTACGATATATGGTGTGAATGAATATGACCCCCTGTTGGAGTGCAGAACTACGTCCTCGAATTGGCTGTAATAGCGTAAGAGCAAGGACGTAAATAAGCAAACGGTGAACAAGTTGGGACTGCCTTGAGCAGATTAGAAAGTAACATAACAGATTAGAAAGTAAAAACAAAAACTTCGGTTTAAAATCTAACCACCCTATATAATTCAAATTTCGCCTCTATAGCAGTGGCGGATACTTTTCTATAGTGTTATCTAACGTGGGTTATTTCACACCAGTATATATCGGAAATGCTAAACTAGAATTTCTGGCAACCACTATTATCCTGATACTTTAAGGAACGTAAAATCTGTCGATTTCTTGGTTATCGATTATTCAAGAATAGACAAGATACGTCAATCTTATGCTACCTCTACCTTACAAGGATTATATTGTGAACAAAAGTAGTATAAAGGCTTCACCATTTCCGTTTCCAAGTATCGTCTATATACACGATTAGATTTATTATCAAAACCGACCCAAAAGACCCGAGCATCAAAATGAACGTTTTTTTAATAATTCTAAAACCATTTTCTTTTGTCTTCTTAATTGAAATTAAAAATTTAACCTGAATAGCTGATCTTCTAAGAAGAAACAAAAGAAATATTTTCTATTTAATTTATTTTTATAAAAGTTTGCTATTTTTATACCTATATATATGTACATTGTTGTGCTTAAACTGTATCCTTATATATCGAGAAAATTATGAATCTGAAAAAAGAAACCAACCGGTCTTACTGAAAGGGCAATCAAAACTTTGGTCGGTTGACTAAACTTTATATATGTGGTACGTATACATACGAGTATAAATAGTTAAGTTGACATCCAATTCCCATACGGCCTATTGTCATTAAAAAGTACCATAAACATAACCTTAGATATATAATATCTTCATTAAAATATAATCTTTCTTATCTGCTTGAATATTTATCCGATGTATATACGAAAAAAAAGATAATTAACCCTTTAGTACCCATATAAAAGTAATAACAATAATAAATAAAATTGCGTACATGAAATTTATTGTGGTACGCCTGAAATTAAATTTTTATAACAAGATCATAAGTATAAGTGTTGTGTGCCCTGAATTAACATAATTCTTGATTTAGAATAATTAAAACTAATTACCCAACATACTCGGATATATCTGTGTGTGTGTGATAAGGCACAAGATGATACGACAGAATACTAATTGGGTAATTCCATATGATTCTGAACAATCAATCATTGTGTACATCTCCGATATCGTTCGCGTGTTATTCTGTTTCAAAATATATGCTTTTAGTGAAATTACAGAATTTTGACGAAAACAACTTGTTTGTCAGATTATTGATTCATCTCAATTTTGTAAATGGTAGCGTGACTCTATACACAGAATAGAACAACCCAGACACTGTGTACTCGTGTATAATGAGTTCATATATACACATACAACACTGTGCGGGTTAATTAACAACTCAAGTTAATAATTAACCAATAAGATAAAATTGAGGAAGATTTTGGGAGGATATATAATTACATGTAGGTTCATGCATGTTGTATAGAAATGGTTGTTATTATAATTGGATATGATTTTGAACATAAAGGAAATAATTTTAATTTGTAATGAATTACACAAATGTGTTGATACAGCAAGACTAGTGGCGCCGTTAAAGGAAATAGATATCCTAATCTCATGAAACTCAATGAATATATTTGATAGAAACCATCAGCCGGCCAATCCAATAATTTAAAACATATTTATTTTGCTGACGATTGTGCGTCATTTGGTACACAATATGACATTGTCTGGTTACTGAAATCTAGTTTTAGTTCCTTTTTTGATCTGGCATCGTATCAGAATGAAGTCGGTCAAAATATGCTTCAATATGGTGACAACATAAATTTTAGGTACTTCCCCTGAATGGGCTCACCATGAGAGAATTCGTAAACGTTGTTTTGCTATGTCCTCAACCAAAACTAACAAGTGAGCAGATTAGAATCACTTCCACTCCATCAATATAGTCTAGAATACTGTTCTCTTGACCTGACCGATAAATTATTCATTTCACTGAACAATCTGAAGAACGGAGTCTTATCAGTTCCGATGTTTCCTATATAAATGGCCTTAGATGAAATCATAAAAACATCAGGAATGAATGTGCACGTTGTATGTATGTATACGGGCTAGAAAATTCGTACATCTGACAAAGGGCGAATTAAGCTTCAATGATACTTCACACGTGACCCGAGTACAAAATTAACCACTAACTTTTTGATGTCAATACTCACTCTTAAAACTAACTTTCGAACCTGAGGTGCTACCTGTGACATCGCATACCAATTTTTGTCTAGTTCAGGAACCTTAGTAAAAGTTTCATTTTTACGATCAGCATCAATTTTTATTTTTCATTACATAAGTGTAACTTTTATTCATGAATGTAGCTCAGCTATAATGACTGGAAGTCAACAAAGAGGAAATTCGATACGTTTTACAGTTTTTCTTTGGTAAAGGCGAAAATGCACGACAGGCGGCCGAAATGGTGTTTATGTTTATGGTGCCGATACTGTAACAGCTAATTACGTTTAATTTTCGTTTCGTCGATTCCGTTTTGGATTCGTTCATTTTTGATGCTAAAGATGTCCCTCGCACAAGCAGGCACGGGCCTATCGAAAATGTCAATAAGCTCACAGAAGTAATCTAAGTTGTCCGGCATGTTTGTAGTTGAAGCATCGCCAAGAGCTAAAGATCGACTATAAAACAGTTTGAGTGCCACACCATTACACCAATTAATACCAAGAAGCATGATGGGTCGAATTAACGTCTAAAAGGTCTTGTGTTCCATCAGGATAACGCCAAGCCACACAGGGAGCTTGGTTGGGAAGTTTTAGTTCACCCACCATAAAGTCCGGACCTGGCACCAAGCGGTGATAATCGCTTTTTCTTGCATTGTAAAACTTGCTGAGGGATAAGAAATTGGGATCAAGAGTAGATTGTAAAAATCGATTACTTGAGTTTTTCACCAATAAGGACAAAGACTTCGATGAGAAAGGCATTCATATTTGACTAAATCTGACAATCCGAAACATGTTAAATAATCATTTAGTTCACAAAAAAATAAAGAGAGCTGAATCTGAATTACAGACGAACAGCAATAGTAGCTTGCACATGACAGAGCAAGCACACTACTCGTGGGAGTATTTATGGATAAGTATAAAAAAAACTTAATTTAGAGGAACCGAACAGTGCAACCAAGCCTTATAACTTGGAGGTGCTTTCGGCATTTCTAGAAAACATATCTCTGGTGGCATCAATGGAACCCTTAGCAGGGAACAATGATGCCTCAGCTACTACTTTAGACACTAACGCACAACCGTCGGGGGTGCAAGTGGTCAAAAGCTCTTCAACTAAGAAGTTCAACTAAGAAAATAATATCGGGTTGCCAGCGACGGAAAAGACAAGAACGGAAACGTTCATTTGATTCTGACGGCCAAACTGCTTCATCCCTTGTAAAAAGAAATAGGTCGGATACGACCACGCCCTCCCCAGGGAACCAGACTAAAAGACAGAGAGTATCTTCTGGCTTCAAGTCACCGGAAAACCGGGAGAAGAACCCAGGTTCGGAAATAATTCGAAATTGAGTTTCAAAGAAGTTGTACTTCACGAGTGGCGTGTGCTTGTCAAAGACAGGCTCATGGATCTTGATGAGGGACGACGTTCATCACTTTTCGAGTTAATTGCTCAGAAAGTGATAAGCACACCTTGTGCTTCTGGAGATCCTTTGGCTTTTGAGGGCTGCGGTTTGTACAACGGCATGCTTAGCATAACGATACAACTCTTAATTGCGTACTTGAAGCTGTACCGTCTCTACATCCCTGGGAGGGAGCTGAGATGGAGTGTATCCTGTTCTGCGACCTACCCAGGCCTGTTAGGGGTACAGTTTTTGTCCCGGGCCCGATTCAAAAACCTTCAGATATTCTGAAGGGACTAGAAAATCAAAACCCAGGACTAAAGACCAGCAAACGGACTATTTTTCCCAATAAGGAGCCGAAAGGCATACTTCTTCATCTTGGCCTAGATGAGCCATCTGTTCCAAGGCTTGAAGAACTTGGTTTTAAACCCTTCTTTGCTCTTAGTATAGGGTCACAATAAATTTGACGCAAAAAGAGCTGAGGAGGGTCAAGGAAAAACTGTCCTCCACCATCCCCACTTGATAGGAATGTCATGCGTACAGTTTGCACAGATAAATTTGCAGCATTAAAGGCGTCGTCCTCTCTCATAGAACGACGCACGAAATGTTGCAATACATTACTATCTAAACATGTCTCTTTGATTCAAGAACCGTGGATTCACGTGAACAAAATCAAAGGACTCAATCCAGGGACCTCTATTTCTCTCCTGGTTATTTATACCTCCTCGAGACCTAGAGCCTGTGTTTTTGTTAGTAATAACATGAATTACAGACTCCTAAATGAAATTTGTTGTAATGACCTTACAGCAGTCGTCGTTGAAGTTAAAGAACAGAGTATTCGACATGAGGTTCTAATGATCTTCGCCTATTTCCTACCCCTCCGGCAACGATGTGTTAATATGAACCGACGGATTAGTATGCCGTAATCTAGTTGGTGCTGGGTTATACATACAAAATCCCGAGGTTAAATTATCTATTCCGCTTGGTAGAGGTACTTTACTGTTTTTCAGGCAGAAACTGCTGCAATATTGAAAGCAGCACTCTTTGTAAAAGGGATAAATTGCAGAGATCGTCGTATCTGCATTTTTTCTGACAGCCATGCTGCCCTAAAGGCGATTGATTCTAATGCTGTTTATCCAAACTTGTTTTGGAAACGATAAGTGCCTTAAATCGACCAGGCAGGCTGAATAAAGTTAGACTCCACTGGATACTCAGTCACATGGGTATCAAAGAAAATATGTTGGCCGATAAATTGGCCCAATTGGGTGCGGCTTCCACCTTTGTGGGACCTGAGCCCGTTTTAGGAGTGACGTCACTTTCTCTTACACAGGAAATGTGTTATCACTTGGGAGATCTGCACCAAAAGAGATGGGATAATCTCATCTCTTGTTCTATATCCAAAATCTTCTTTGGATCAATAAACCAGCTAAGATCTTAGTCTTTCTTAAAAAATGATAGACGCACTTTAAGGATCTTGCTGGGCATTCTCATGGGGCACTGCTCCCTGAATATTTATATGTTTCGAATGAAAATTCGTAACACCTCTTTCTGCGAACAACTGGAGGAAGAAACTGTTGGGCACTTTTTGTGCTCATATTTTTCATACTCTTACCATAGACAGCACTGTTGCGGCTCAAAATTCCTATTTGAGGACCAATTGACGACCTTGAGGGTACCGGATATCCGGGACTTCATTAGATGAACAAACAGATTCCGGGACTGAGAGCGTTCGCCTGGAAGAGATGTCACAATGGGCCAATTGAGCCTGAGTGACTGGAAAAAAACCACACTACTTTATCTTTACCCACGAGGGGGACAAAAGTGGTTATCAGTAGCAATTGCAGATTTCAGCTCATCAATACTCTTTTGTTGGCCAGTAGGTAACGAATATTTTAGAATGAATAAAAACTATTAATTTATAACACCTACGACAACCTAGAGTATAAGCTTTGTCTTCAGTAGAGAGACGAGTATTTATATCGATGATATTTCCAATTAAATTAATAAGTTCATATCCAACCATGGGAGGTTAATTATTGGTTAGTAGGCAAATTCCTACTTAATCAAATCGCTGTCAGATTTTTGTTTGTATTATATACGGCTTCTAAAATTCGTTTGTTTTACATCTTACGTACTGCTCCTCGATTGGTTCACAAACCCTGAGATTCCAAACCTTGTGAGCACAAAATATATTAAAGAGATGAGTTTCAATGTAATGTCGAAAGATATGTGAAAGTAACCGGCAATCGATTGACTAAAGTACAAAATTAGAGTTGTCAATATAATTTTAAGTTTTAGGATCATTTCGGAGCATTTTTAGCTGACATCTAGATGACTTTTATGTTTGAACTAAAACAAGTCATATTGCACTGTTGTAAGGACTCTTACTTGAGCTCAAGTTGCTGCTTGTGACGTCGCATTCAAATTTTGTCTAATTCAGGAATCTCCCTTTCTTGATGATGAAGTTTTTGGCTTAGATCGAATCGTTTTACAAATCTTTCCTAAAAGTTTTGATTTTAAGACCCGAAAACTTTTTATTTTTCAAAACATAGGTGTAACTCTCTTTCATGAATGTAGCACCAGTTGACATTACGACTGTGCTCGTAACTATTTAATCTATAGCTCGTATCTATTTTAGCTATAAAGTTTGCCCTCCCTTTGTGAAAATATTATTTTCAGTGTAGCAGTTGTGTTGATGAACACTGTTGTATTGAAGACATAAGATTGCCGATGGAATAGGATTAGAACCAGCAGCACCCTCCGCTTAGGAGAAGGGTTTTGAGTTAAAATAAATACACTTTAACCTTGATTGTTTGTTCAGTTATACCTCGTATGGTGCCCCAAAGCATGTTTGCAACATAACCCTAGTGTATTGCAGGAGCTTTCAGGATCCTTGCCATAACTTTTGTAAAATGAATGATAATTTAAATTCGAAACCAATTATTTATCATTATGTGATCCTTTATAAAAGAGGTATTAAACCAATTATATGCCCAAAATAATCTTGGTAACCGGAAAATTCCGTTTATGAAAAGAAAAACGTTCGGCACTTCATTATAAATTCATTATGATTTATGTACATAATTTTTCAATGACAATTCTATTAGAAATGTTTTTTTTTATCAAAATTAGAATATTTGAATACCTGCCTCACAATAAATTCAAATCATTATATATTTCCCGACGAAACCTTAAATTATATATTTTCCTATTATTTGATTTTCAATTTTCCAAAAAAAAAAACAAAAAAAACCAGAAAAGCGACAATGAATCAAATCTTTTCATTTTGCCGTAATATAAACCATAATTAAAGAATAATATTATTGCTTTATTCAAATTGCGGGGCTAAACTTCCGATTAAATTTCCATAATTATACACATTCATTTGTTTATACTATTCGTAATTAATTTTCACCGAAAACAAAATAAAATGAAAACTAAATGAAAACTCTTTTTGGATTTAGATATAATATATATATTTATATTTGGTTAATTTATAATATTTTTATTATGTTTACATAACGAATTATTAAGACGGATAAATATAATAACAAGGTAATTACTTTGTACAAAGAATCGTTCGTTCCCTCTCGCTCCCACTACACTGTATCGTTGATGTAAGTTTATTAGTTTTTGTTGTTGTTTTTAATCTTCAAATTAACTGTTTGAAATTAATATTTTAATTTACAAAATCATAAATCTTAATTTGGTTTTAAGAAATAAAATATTTATTCTGTTGTTTGCACACATCTATATATAGGAGTTTTTTGTTCCGTGCTAGTAAACTCTCGTCTATATATATACATATACACCCATATATAGAGCTTTATGGTGAGGGGAGGTTTTTCGTTTTGGTATATTATTCGTAAATAATTTAGTTACCGAGGGAAGGAAAAGTGTAAGTATCCAATAATAATAAGATTTTATTAGGCCCTAATGGAATATTAATATGTGAATATAAATGATATAACGACGTTGTATAATTTTGCGGGATAAAATGTATATAAGAGAGTTGAAGTATGCGGTTGGGGCTTTTTTTTTAATTTTCATGGTCGAAAGGTATTTTCGGCAATATATTGTATTAAATGCAATTAGGGATATAGATCGAGTACAGTATAATCGAGTACCGGATTTGCGCTATAAAAAAACACTTAAAATTCGATGTTCTAAAAGAGGGGAGCATATAGGCCAAGTAAACATCTCCTAGGGCCAAACTGAACGTCTTTTGATATCCTACAGTTAGTTTAAGTCCAAACATCTACTCGTTTCACGAGAAGGCCGATTTACATGCTGGTTTTGTAATGATTTTGTAATCATTATAATGATTTTGTATAATCATGGTAATTGGTATACTATATTGAAACACAGTGTAATGAAAAATGTATTGAGTGCATTCAAAAATTCAGTGTCAACGGAGCTCGCCACAATATTACACCACCATAAGGATAAACATGTGCACTGAAAGAAAAGATTTGCGTTCTTTAACAAAAAGCATAGTAAATACTGATAAAAATTTAGTAGTTTTTCAGCCAACTAAGCGCTTTTCAAATAACGTAAAGTTGATTGATTAGATATAACTAATGCTTGGTGATTCAATTTTTTTTATAATTTTTTTTGGATTGCGGTATTCACTTTAGCATAGTAATTTTTACTATGCGATTTGCTAAATTCTGGTATAACAGTAAACCACTTTTACAAATAGCAAGATGAATATTAAAAATTAATTACTAAGTATCGCAGTTCAATTAGGAAATTTTACTAATCAATAATTGACCTCAAAATTGATTTTAATAAAATTGATTAGTAATATCTACACAGCTTTGGTAAATTTTACAATGGTTGTTTATCGCATTTAACAATAATTTACCAAATATTGTTAATATTAGCAAAGCAAAAGTAGAACAATTGAAGTTTAAATTTTACTAGGCAAAGTAATATTTGCCAGATATTATCTAATATTACTCAGCTTTTAATCGTTTCCACAAAGCATATGCATTATTTGCAGAGCGCGGTTTATACAGACACACATATATATATATATATATATATATATATATATATATATATATATATATATATATATATATATATATATATATATATATATATATATATATATATATATATATATGTATATATATATATATATATATATATATATATATATATATATATATATATATATATATATATAGATATATATAAATACCACCATTACATATTTTGCACCATTATGAATTACAACAAGGAAAAACTTAAAATAAGACATTCATTCAAATTCCGGTAAAATTAAATTTTATTAAAATAATTAGATCTTAGGTACACCAAATCATCGGTTATTCCAAATAAGGATACTCCAAATTATTGAAATAAATGTATAAAAATATATCTATTTGTTTCTAATAAAATGATGTTAACAGATTTTAATTTCTGGTACTTTCATTTACTACCCAGACTGGCCAACTTTGTATGAGCATTGTTAAGGATGAAACACGGTAACAGCTATACATTGAACGGACCTGAGAAAAAGAAATATTTTGTTGATAATAAATTCATCCACATGCCTTAATTTTTGGTAAATAACATTAATAAAGAATATTTACCTGAATTTGTGGTAGTATTGTTGTCAACACTGTATATATAATACTGCAAAAAGTTTATGCAGCAAGTGGTGCATATATGAAATTATAAACAGATCTGGATACCTTTTGTTCAGAGCGACCTTTCCACCTGTAGATCAATCAATATATTTAAAGAAAATATCTAGTATTTATCAAGAAAAAATACTGGTTTTACCTGATTCTTCATGGAATTTCATATATCATTCTTTCTGTTGGACGTGGTTTTCCTTTGCTGAAACAAGCATCTCTGGAACTTGAAATTCTTTATAAAAGTACTTTTGTTCGGCCAATCAGTATTCATAAAGCGTATCTAGAGAAATTTTATTCGAATAATATAAAAATAACGTAAATTAAGGATAAAAATTTAATTACATATAAGTACATTTCAATAATAAATGTGGTCAGTTTACCTTTACAATGCACGCAACCATTTTACTACTGCTTAGTAATATACGAATTTACTTACTAATATTATAATTGGTTTACTTTGTTGTTGGATTGGCCGCCACGGCGTCTTCTAAAAATCAAAAATTATTTCTGTGATAATAAGGCAAATGGAAAACTCAGAGTTTTCATGAAAATCGTTAAGGGATACAATTTTCTGTATTACTATTGTCAATTATTGACCTTTACATAGTTCTAAAATCGACAAAAACACTATATATAAAAATGTGTACGGAGTTATGTATATAAAATTAGCGTCACTCGATTATTTTTCATTTTGCCTTATAGTTGCAGATTTATTTATTAAGTGCACATCACTTATTAAAAATAACACTATATTTAAATTGATTGCCAACACCAACTTCTGAAAAACTTATAAAACTTCAACTTTTTAATTTATCACTTTTTTAATGTTAAATATGCATCTCGATGCATCTACAATAAATTCACGAGTATAATGAGGTTATGAAACATGAATTTCGAATTTGTTTGGTTTGACAAAATATTTCTCGAATGGTGGGAGAGAAACTACAAATGCTAAGTAATTAACACAAAGCTTTTTGTATTTTACCAATCCTTTGAATACATTTAGTAAGCAAACAGTAAACTTTACATTATTGTGGAATAAACCGAATTAGTAATGTTTGTACCGATATGGTACGATATTTATTTTTCAACATGCTATTTGATGATTTGCGCTAAAAATGTGACGACATGAGACTAAGAGTAAAACTATTCTTGACGAAATGACGAAAATTGGTTGTTCTGATTTGTATATAAAATGCAGAAATCAGGAAACGCAGAGCATGTCAATAGTTAAAAATAAGAATTTTAATGGAATGCTTGCAATAAATAAGTATAGTGATCGCTATAACTTCTTTCAATTACCAAATGAATATTTCCATTTTATAATGGCATTATTTTTTTAGTAACAATCTATGGCTTAACTCCCCTTATCGCGTCTCAACTGAGACCTTACGAGCCATTTTAACGTATTGAAGGTGATCATTCCAACGGATATTTTTACACACAAACGTGTTTTTATGTCATCCGATTTCATGTTTATTTTTTGGTCAACGGTGGGAATCGAAACCGCTGCGTGATGAGAAACTCTCTTAACCCTTAAAGTACAACCAGCGACTTTTTCTAGTATGGTTGTTATATAAATTGTTTAAACTTAAAAAAATGTAAGATGTATGTACATTTTCTTGGATATTTCCATAACATTTCCTAAAAATATAAAACGATTTTTTTTAAGATATCAAAATGATTTGGCCTTTAGCCTTCCCTTATAGCAGTGTTATAAATAATCAGCTGTTGTGAAATTTTATTTGCGAATAGCACAAATCATTTTTAAAATTTGAACATGCTGTTTACAACTTTTCTGTCTGATAATTACAATGGATTTCTGATTATTAGAACTTAAGATAAATAATTTTCGAACAAAACCTTCATTGTGATTGTTACAATGTAATTAGTTATAATTACAAAACAAAGTAAAATTTGAGAGAATATAAACTACTCCCAAAATATATATACTCTCAAAATTTACATTATTTTGTTATTATTACTAATCACATTGTAAATATTACAATAGAGGTTAGTTTGAATATTACTAATCTTAGTTTTTAATAATCATAAATCAATTGTAATTATCACACAGCAAATTTTTAAACTGCACATACAAACTTTAAAAATGATTTGTGCTATTCGCAAATAAAATTTTACTAAGCAAAGTTAGTAAATATCACAAATCAATTTTTTTCAGTGTGACACGAGCGAGGAAGTCCCAATAACATCAAATGACGAATCATCAACTAACAGATCTCCATGTGAAATAGCAACTTGACCAGCAAATTGAACCAAAGAAAAGATGCAGGGAGATATTTGATAGTTATTAGAATATTGGAAAGAACAAGACGAAATATAAAAGGAACGATTTGAAATAACAATTTCACATAATTTACTCGATTACCCATTTTCTGGTGGAGGATTGTTATGCATTACGTCCTACTTTTTTAATATTATACTTGCTTTGCTCTATAAAGCCTTTATAGCGTCATTTTCAAATCCTATTATGAAATTATAAAGTACTATCGATACCATTACAAAATATTTTGCATCGTGGAGGTTTGTAACAGGCAAAAATTGTAGCCCTCTAAACCTTCTTATAACTATCCCAAAAGCTTGTTCTTGTAGAACTAAGCTGCATTAACTAATTTTATTTGCTTGCTACTAAAGAAACCATTATCCTTGTAATGAACCATAAGAACACTGGTGAATGGGTATGCTGAGTGTCATAATAAATAGCAATCCATTGGTAACGGAATATAACCGGCTTAAAACTGTTTACTAACTGAACTAGTTCTCGACCTGGCTAAGCAAAAACACATCTTTTAACATCTATCTAACAGTTATAAAACGGCCCACTTAACTTATTAAATTTTTGAATTGCCAGTTTCATCTCATCACCATTTGCACATTTAATACGATTTTGGTTGATTTTGTCAAAATTTAACATTAGAACAGAACGCTGGCTGAACAATATCCTTGTAATACGCAAAAGCCAAGATGCCATAAAGAGACATTAAAATAGCTGTTTTGGTATCAATGTTTGGACGTCTAGTCCTGGTATTATCAATTGGTTCAGCTCATCAATCGGCACCGTAGAGTTTGACTATTTCAGCAGTTGCTTATTCTAAATAATTATACTCAGTGATATTTTATAACTAACTTCAAGTTTTTATAGGTTAACTTCAAGTTTATATAGGTTAAAACGACAAAACTCAATTGTATTGTTCTTGCAGTTGATAATATAGAATTGGATTTGGCAGAAGCAGCAGTTTCACTGCATTGCAGTTTTTGACGACTGCAAAATCTGCGAATATGCAGAATGTTTGAATGCAGTCTTTATATTAAAGATTTCTTAACTGGTTTTTGGTGGTGTCCTGTCGGTGTTCTATGTTATACTTGTTTATAAACTATACCGCACAGAAAATAAAGTCATCTTCACACGCAAAATAATTCACAAAGCTGCCATAGTGGGTCATCCTCATGCCACAGAAAATAATTCACCTAACATCAAGGTGGTTTTAATTTTAAGCCAGACGGTTATTATAATCCCAAACGACTAATGTGCGACGCAGCACAATTAACCAAGCGATCAGCGTACCACCGGCGTCCATTTTATATTATCACTTTGTCTAGTGACTTCTTATCGGTTGCCATTGATAAACAGATCTATTGTGGTCTTACTATTTTAGGTTAATTGGCTGCTTCTATTAGTTATACCGGCCGGTGGAAATATAATTAAACGTGGTTACTGCTGGTCCAGTGATGACTTGTTGCGTTAATCAACTGTGCTATACTCAATAATATAGTCTGCGCGGCATTCTAGTTGCCCACTGATTGATGACTATGTAATAATATTGTGTAACATGATATAGCGGTCTAAAATTGGCAGGGAACTTCTAAAAAAAAATCAAATCTCTATTCACTTTATTTTTAAATTAGTACAATAGTTTTATCAAACCAATTAAACGATCAGGGTGTTCTATAATTCTTTTAATATTCGATTTAGATTCTGTCCAGTCAAGTTCCACAAAGCTTCATACCAACATTTAATTTCAGACTCACCAATCAAATCGATATGTAGTCTTTTGGATAAACCGTGCAATAGTTCAAGCTGCCACTTGAATTCATCAGTGGACCAGAAAATTTAAGGCCGTGAAATCATAGAGCAAATATTGTTTTTGTTGGCTTGTAAAATGTTACATCTCAACAAAGCCTCTTCAGCGAAATTTGAATTCTCTGGAGTTTATCTGGGCAACTGATGCTGATAAATTTACTAATCGTACAATTCTATCTCTATTTACATCCAGTGATTGTAGCTACTAATCACTTTTGCTTGAGGCATTGTAAGATATGTATTTAAGTATCTGTTGTGATGACGAAAGTATGTCATCGGATAAACGGCTTCGTGGATGATGCACATTGTACGTGAATGCAATATGAACCTAATCAGTTCATCTATTATTTATTTGGCGCGATATACTTGTTTTGATAAGTATCATTATCTGTATATCATATTTATTAAAGAAAACTTGAAACATTATGAATCACTTAAAGTTGAAGAAGCCAAAATGCAAGTAGTTGGAATAACACTGCAAATAACTAATAAGCAGGGGTACAATATAGCATCAATACAACGATATAAGCTAGAAAAAGAAGATTATATCTCATTGTTTAGAATATTAGGACATCAATTCATCATTGGAGGTGATTTTAACGCCGAAAATACATACTGGGGCCCCAGAGTATCATCATCCAAAGGAAAAGAATTATTTAAGGCTGCACGAACGTTTAACTGCGAGTTCCATTTTGGTGGTGAACCAACGTACTGGCCCACAGATAATAACAAAATACCGGATCTCATAGATTTTTATGTGACAAAAGGGATATCTAACAATTATATACTCATTGAAGATCATGATGATCTTTCATCTGATCATACACCAGTATTAATGACCATAAGTGCCTCAGTAGTCAAAAGACCATACAACGCACGATTAACCAATCATCAAATTAATTGGGACCACTTTCGGAAACTGATTCAAGACCACACAAACCTAGCAGTACCTATAAAAACCACTCAGCATCTGGAGCATATGAGCTGGAGCTGCTCAAAAACAATATACAAAACAACATATGTCTGCATGGAAAAGTACACCAACACCTAGAAATGTAATACGCAAAAGTACTATTTATCCTATCGAGAGTAGCGAACTAATCGTAAAAAACGTGGCAAAGTAATCGATCCCCACAAAGTCAAAAATTGCTTCACTACCTCTGCAATAAACTAAAAACTTTAATTAGAGAAGTTAAAATTGAATCAGTAAACTAATATTTAAAAAGTCTTACTGGTCAAAAGGATACTAAATATTCGCTATGGAGAGGAGCTAAAACACTTAATGGACCAAAGATGCAACTACCCCCTATCAAATACGATGACGGGTCATGGGCCAAAAGTGCTAAGCAAAAAGCAGACTTTTTTGCAGATCATCTTGAACGCATATTTCAACCGCTCCCGTGACAAACAGCAGAAAAAAATTAGCTTCAGCTCCAAAAAGCGAACTGAACAGAATTCGACCTATAAAATTACCAGAATTGAAAGAGCAAATCAATAACAACCAAAGCGCAAAAAAGAGTCGAGGTTATGATCTAATTACGGGGCAGATTGTTAAGGAACTACTCAAAAAGGGCTTGGAAAAGCTGCTTCATATTATAAATGCTGTACTCAGACTTTCAAAGCTATTCGAAAAATTCTTTCTCAAGAGACTGAAAGAAATAATAGAAGAAAGAAATTTAATCCTATTCCACCAATTTGGATTCAGAGAAAACCACTCAACTGTTCAACAGTTGCACAGAATTACAAACATAATCGAAAAAGTGCTAGAGCGGATATAAATTGAACCGTGATCTTTCCAAACAATTGTATTTGGTATTGAAATTGTATATCGCCGATCGACACTTTCGTGTTAAAAAGAAGACAAATATTCAGAGTTAAAGAAAATATCAGCAGGAGTACCGCAAATAAGTGTGCTGGGGCCAATATTATATAATCTATATATACAAGAGATATATGCCAGTTATATAGACGATACAACTATAGACTGCAGTTCTAGCAGTTGGAAAAGATGTGAAATAAACTGCAGAAAACCTGATACATTATGTGTCTGGACGAAAAAATTAAAAATTAAAATGAATGAATCAAAATCTGTTCATATTAATTTTACTAACTGGAAAATTAAACGGTGGGTATCCGTTTAATTTTCCAGTTAGTAAAATTAATATGAACAGATTTTGATTCATTCATTTTAATTTTTAATTTTTTTGTATTAACTCTCAAGTTATTCTTAATGCAAACACAGCTAAATATCCTAGTATAACCCATGATGCTAACCTTAAATGGTAAAAGCATGTCAAGACAAAACTAGCGCACAGTAACGTTAAATACAAAAAAATGTACTGGCTCTTAGGCCGGAGATCTGAGCTTACACTGCATAACAAACTGCTTTTATACCGGCAAATCCTAAAACCAGTTTGGACTTATGGTATCCAGCTATGGGGCTGCACTAAGAAAACAAATGTAAAAATGATACAAACATTCCAAAATGAGGTTCTACGGAACATGGTAAATGCTCCGTGTTACATTAAAAACGCCAACCTTCAAAAGGATCTAAATGTGAAAACCGTCAATGAAAAATCTAAAAAACATGTGAAACGCCTGACTCACCACCAAAATGATGAGATGCGTTGCAAAAAATGTGGGAGATACAAATTAGAATGGTAAAATTGACTGCTGTTATAATTATATATATATATATATATATATATATATATATATATATATATATATATATATATATATATATACATATATATATATATATATATATATATATATATATATATATATATATATATATATATATATATAAATATATATATATATATATATATATATATATATATATATATATATATATATATATATATATATATATATATATATATATACATATATATATATATATATATATATATATATATATATATATATATATATATATATATATATATATATATATATATATATGTTACGGTTAAAGCCCGAAATCGGCGAATGTCCGAATTTACCGGTAAATGTCCGAATCTACCAAAATGTAAACCGAAGTGTACCAAAATCCATTAATAGATTGTATATAATCAGTTCCTACGTGCGGCACGCAGTGCGACATGTTTGCTTATCCCGGCTCCTTCGTCCCTCGAAGTTGAAATTAAAGCCCCTCGGAGAAAGTTACCGTAGCCGTTAGCCTTTACAATTCTAGGAAATCATTCTAGGGTCTACTACGAAATCATTCTAGGGTCTACAACGAAATCATTTATTAATACAAAAAATTAAAGAGTATATGTGAATATAGTCTAAATTTGCAGAGAAACGTAAATTGAACATACATTTACCAAAGGGATAGGTAAATTCGGACATTTACCGGTAAATTCGGGCATTCGCCGCATTTCGGGCTTTAACCGTAACATATATATGAATATTTTACCATTGTAATTTTTATCTCCCACAAAGAATGTGGGAGATTTTTGTAGATTTTTTTTTTCATACAATTATATGTTATAATTATATGTATATGAAAAATTTTTTTTTTCATATACATATTAAAGCTCCTTGAAGTCAAATAGTGTGGCCAATGGCTGCACAGTGATTATTTTATAAAAAAATATCGCCCATACTTGAAAATAGTTCAAAAACGTGCTTGTCTCTCATTTTCTATATTTTGCCATAAAATATGCCAAAAGGATTTTTCAATTATATTGAGTCTAATAATAACTTTAACCGTATCCTAACCAATATGCCAAAAAAATATATACCCATAAAGCATACTTAACATTGTATTGTCAAATTCTTAACTTAATTCGTAAAAGTAAAACTTTTATAATAAATAAAGTTATCCAGAATCTTCTTATATATGTTTCTTATATGTGTATACATCACAGTGTGTGTATATATTATATGTTTTTATTTTTTGTGAAAAACAAGAAAAGCACGTCATAAATCTGTTCATATGACACGTTACCAGGTACAACAACATAATATTATATCCCATCTCGAACAACATGACAAAATATTTATGTTGCTTCTCTTCCTTGCCGTACATAATTATGTTGTACAAAGTACGTGATGAAATGTGTTTATTCTGCCAAACTCGTTTAAACTAATAAAAATCAGCCATTGCATGCGATGTCCGTGTGGTCGAATAATCGACCACTCGTATACAAAAAGTTTTCTTTTATTCACGAAAAACACGAAACTATATAGTTCCTATATACTCGTATAAATGCTACATTGTAAACATACTCGTACATACATAATCGTATATAGGCCATATCTAAATATTATTGTTAATATGTCGTCATAACATTATGAAATATATTATGTACATATATATAATGTTTAATAACAATAAACAGAATATTATTTCCACGATCGAAACCACGAAAATCTCGAACCTTGAATATAAATATTCAATTACTCGCGCTTATACGTACATATATACGAGTATACTTGGTAGTGAAGTGAAAACAAACCATTTCAACGTCGACGAATTAATTTTGTTTGTAGCTTCGTCGATATTAAGGTGATTTGCATGAATGAAATAAGTTTCGTTTACAATGTAAACATCACATACTCAAGAACGTAAACATGTTGGATAAAATTCAACATATGCGTGCATGTCTATAGACAAGGATAAAATAAAACTGTCATTTGATATTAGCGTTTGGTTCTTGTATATGCTGTACGTATATAGGTAAAATTGAATGTAAACTGAGTTGACAAATTTGTTGGATGGTACATAAATATTCAAAGAAAATATATATTCTAGATTATATCTATAAATTAGATTGGAATAGGATGTTGTTTTCTCTCATAAAGGAACGAGATGTTTTTAATAATATGTTACTGTTGACGAAGGTATGTGTCTTGATATGTAGGATACATATGTTGTCGAGCTAAAATACATATGTATGAACGTATTTTGAAACAGTCGTCAATAAAACTCTGGGATAAATATCTGATAGTTTATCGACAGTATTCCGTGAACGTAATCTGTTTATATATGTGGTCACAAAACATCAAACTGATACACAGATTATCTATATAACTCAATCTCAGTGTATAATAAAGATGGGTACTTATACATTACTGTTGTTGACATACGTTTGAAATACAAGGATTAGCGTCTCAAGGGGTGCGAGCTTGAATGAACAAATGTTTGAACACAACGCTAATGCAGTTGAGAGACCAGGTCAAACATAATTGTTTGGAGAGCCTCTGAATAATTCAGTTCAATTAATCTACTATATGGAGACTGAGATCTACGAGTAATTAAAAATTTCTAATTAATTTTGGTGAGTGCGTAAAACCACCAAATGTGATATGAAAACATTCAAAACATTCCAAACATTTGGACTTCGGCCATTTGGACATGATTGATGTGCCAACTCGACGTATTGTAAACAATAGCTCTTATATTGATTACTCCTGTTTGATTCACAGAATTGAAATTTCAATTTTTACTTTACCAAATGCTAGACTAAAAAGCGTCGTAATAAAACTGCATGTTAGCTTCCTGGATGCCATTTAAGTAAAATAATTTATCGAACAAACTATGAATGCATTGAATTCGTGGGTATTAAATCTCACGTAGAAACAAATCATGTTAGTCGATGGTAGATAGTGAACATGTACGAGCTACAACCAAAGCTTTTTGAAAGTTGTTGCAATGAATATACTAAAAAGCAATGAAAATAACAAAATAAAACTGTCTATCTGCCCAACGCTCTCCCAACTCTTTCGTGGTTCAATTCTTTACGTCCTACTTACGCCATTGCATAATCAAATCGAGGACGTACGACTTTAGTTATAGATCCGATTTACGAAGAATAACTGCTTAATGCTACTTCATCACGAAATAAAACATTTCCCAGCGACCCTGACAAAATAAGTTCAAAAACTTTACCTGCGCCTCAAGTCATGTAGTTTTCCATTTGGGATTTGTTAACTTTGAGCTATCACTGTAAACGCATCCTGAAGACATAATCAAACTTTCAGGGTCATACTTTAAGAGTCATCATAGTGAAGTGCACGAACGAACAACTTTAACAAATAATTAAAATTCACTAAAAATAGTTCAAAGTCGGTGACTGCAACTTCAAAAGTGCTAGTTTCAATTTCGATCGTAATTATCGTCTTATAGTAGATAGATAAGCACTTCATAGCTAAGTGAACCAAAAACAATTTTTAATATTCGCTGCTGTTTGTTACTATGCCAGTGAGACAACTATTTGGTTGAAGTGCCAAAAATATGGTTGCCGTTCAAGCATCTGGTCCACCCTTTTGTGAATTTTAACAAAAGGATATTTGTTAAAACAACAACTAAAGCCAATCGACAATATGAAGTGAAGTACGTTCTCAGAGCTCTAGAAATATTGTAAAGCAGATGACCAATTTTATCGCCAAAGTCATATATAGAGATGAAGCGTATTTTTGGCTAAACGAATTCGACAACAAACAGAATATGCGTTATTGGTTGTGTACAAACCTTCCTGTGCTTCAAGAAACACCACTTCATGCATAATAAATAAAGTTGTGGTATATGGTGTTGTTTTCATACTGTGGTATAAAAATTACCATCACGTTTCAGTCAATAATACACTCAACTAGATGATTCGACATGCCACACAGTCAGTTAAACAATTGAAATAGTGAAATGTAAATTCAATGAACGTGTTATATGCAGACATGGTCCTGATATTGGCAGCCAAGATCATGTGAATTAATACTTCTAGACTTTTTTTTTAAAGACTTCTATCAATCCTTGTTCTTGGCAACAAGCCGACGTTGTTAGAGGTGCTCAGAGACATGTGAACGATATCGTTTTTATTTATTGCTTAATATTTTAGCTATCAACTTTTTCAAAACTTTTGGAAGAGTTGATAAAAAGCTTAAGCTTTTTGAGTGACTGTCAATATGGGTTAAGGAATGGTTTTTTTACCAAAGTTGTGCTTTTGGCACTTCTGTCTTCAATTAATGATTCATTAAACTGTGGCGTATTGGATATAGAAAGTGAATAAATCATTTCTCCAAAAGAAATTTCAAATATGTAATATTGCGCGTCAAAGCTCTGTTCTTAGCTCAAAGCTATTGTTTGATGTTGACTTTTCTGATGATTTTTCTTAGATGACAGTTTAAAGATGATTTTAAGCGTCACATGAACACCAATTTAGATATCATATGTTTGAAGTATCAAATGCATCTAAGTAAAAATTTCACCACATAATCAGGTCCTAAATGGGTTAATTCTCATAATTGATTCAAACGCTTCCACTCCGAGAGCTTTCACCACTGACCCACAATTAACACCAAGATAATCACCACTAAGTCAAAGAAAAATAACTGATGTCCAGACTTAAAAAAAAATATATATTGCAAGATTAACTACAATGCCGGTTGGTCATCTGAATTTAGAACACTAAAGAAAAAACGAAAATTGTAGAGTGGCGAGAATGGGTAGCGAAAAAGTGCAACAGATTTTCATTATATGTACTCGTTACACGTAAACAATATCGTTTAAAAATAAACATCAAAGATGTGTATATTTGTCTAAAATTAACTGTAAATAAACGAAAGTCAATGATATGAGATAGCAACAAGATCAACTGCGACAACTTTCAAGACAAATCATCAAGTATTCTTCACAATACATCGTCATGTGTTTAATACAGATCCAGCATTTCTTAAATGGTTTCAGTGATAAAAATGAAGCTGGCCTTAATTCCGAAACCAGGAAATTTTTAAGAGGAAAAATGGCAAAATTGGATATAGGACAACCCCCATAGTAATGTACAACAAATTTATTTTTTGTTGACAAATTAATTGGAATGCATGGGGTATAGGACAATATAAGAAAAAGTTGAAAAAATCATCTATTCAGTCTATAATAGTTTTTAAATCACATTTCAAGAAACGGAGCTAAGTCCAATTTCGTTTTTGGTGTAGCATTTTCAAAATAACCCTATAGAAATCCTGATCCTCGTGTGGCATGTAATCGAACATGGAAACTATATTCTTTATCTTTACCTTATAAATTACTCCGGGCGTACTTAGTTGAGTTGAATTTGGTAATTTTGTCATCGTGGAAGGTGTAGATTTAATTTGCCCATCTGATATACCAAACAGTAGTACGATATTTTCCGGTTCCATTTCACCGTACGTTTCTCTATATTTAACTGACAAAATAACATTTTTTGATTGTGATATTTCGGTTGCTGAGGTAGATTACCAAAAAGAAACCCAAAGGAAGCAAGATTATAATTATAAAAATCACTAGGCTGCATCTGCATTAATTTTTGAGTGCACTTTAGGATACTGCATCGACTTTAAATGACGTGTCAGTGAAACAGGACTATAACAGCTAATATGTTTTAAATGTTTATCTGTGACGCTGTGCACAGCACCGAGTTCTTGAATTCTGGAATGGTCAGGAGGTAAAAATCCTAGACTGGTGCTACGATTACATCTGATCAAAGTATAAGCCTCGTAATTTTATGCAGGTTATCACTTAAAATGACATTCAATATTTTAATTAGTGCACTAGCGATGTCGTTCCCGCTTCTACCACTTTGGCTTTCATACCAAAGAGAACAGTAGGTAGTTTTGTTTTAGTGGCAATATCCGATTAAATTATAGACATTGAGTTTACGTTTATAAAAAAATGATGTATTTGCTTTGGGTAAAAAAGCACATTTTCTAAATCATAAGCTAATGATGCTATCGATTTATTTTGCAGAGCAAGTGCTTTGTCAGATTCTTGTTTTTGGCAATTATCGTATTTCAGTTCTTTCGATCCTGAACAAAACACGGACTATTTGTATTTTTTCAATCACCGCAGGTTTCTTAATTGGATATAGGACAAACAAAATATTACATGTTTTTACGATTTAACTTTGTCCATGTGATGTGTGTCCCATATCTATTCAGTTTGGATATAGGACACTAAAGCATTCAAGTACAATTGTATGTTAATTACGCATGTGTCCTACTTAGAGATTTTCAGTCATAGGACACATAAGTACAAAAGCGATCTAAAAAACGATTTTCAGGTTGATAGGACACTAAAATAAAAAATTATCTCCGAAACTGTCAGAGATAGATCAATTCATAACTCAATTTCGTAAAAAATGGTCTATATAGGACAAAAAAGAACTCGCATGATGTCATGTTAAGTCATAAATAGAAAGGTGTTTTTTTTACGTCAAATGTTCCAATCGTTCTCAGTCGAATATAACAAACTCTGAAAACTTTTAAATCTTAAAATTGTTTAAAAAATGTATAAAGTAATATATGGCCCTAACCGCGTTTAAACTGAGACCTTACGAACCATTAATACGAATCGGAGCACATTTTATAGGTGGTTAGCCCAACGAATGCTTTTTATGTCATTCAATGCATGTTAGATTTGGTCAATGACGAAATCGAACTCGAAAACCCGGCGTGATGGGAAATTCTCTTTATACTATTAAGGTACAACCGACGACTCATAACTTATTGTAAGTCAACGAAGTATGATGTTGTAGAGTAAACCAACCTAACATTTTTATTATTTCAGCATCCACAAGAGAATTTGGAGTTCATCGTTTCCAGAAAATAAAGGTCTTGTATTTCCGCATCCGACTTGAAATTTTGGTGTTGCTGGTTGAGTACGATTGTGACATAAATAAAACCAGCTAATTGTTAAATAAATAAATCATGAGTTTCAGTCAAAATTATAATACTCAGCCACATATTCGTTTTGTGTTGGTTCATCATTATATTTAGTTGTTTTACAAGAATAATGAACGTCTATCGTGTTTGGAAATATTTCAAAATATTCTTGGAATGCGCATCAATATCACAACCAAATCCCCATAATATCCCATTTTCATCACCTAAACATATATATGCAAATAGACTTATCCCTAGGCAAAATAATTGGATGACAAAGTTTATTTATAAATATTGGATTTTGGTCTAGTCTGGCTATATGCTAAAAAATTAATATTATTTTATATTTTAATGAGATATAAATCATCCCTGACGTATGTATATATGTATATAGACATATAGTTTATATCCATATAAATATACAATTTAACAGATTCAGTAATACATAAAATTAAATCGTTCTGCAAGTCAACAAAATGTAAAACAACTTGTTATGTGTAGTCATGGGAATCAATCACAGTTTGACGTCGTATTTTATGCCAATGCCACCATTTACTACCTGTTAAGCTCATTTTTTGTGGAATATTGTTAAATAATCGACAAATTTACAATTTGTCTAACCATAATATGTGCTTACAATGTGATAAAAATCATAACCGTTTTCAATTTTATGCAATTAATTTTTTAGGTCGCTTTATTGGATCATACATATATGTATATCGAGTCTAGCAGCAACAAGTTGCGAACAATATCCATACAATAAAAAGGTATTTAAATAACCCCCAGAGCGACCTAATATGGGTGATATAAAATCTATTTGCGATAATCTTTTATCACTTATTCACCAGAAGGAAAGAAATCATATTTATATTAGAATCACGTTTCAAGACGTTCTTGCCGCAACTCTCTCATCCATATATTCGATATATGCATGGGTTATAGCTATACATAAAATATTGTCGATAAAATTAAATATGTAACCAAAAATATCTTTTACATCGAATTTATAGATTTAAAACCATTTCGATAATTGAATCTTATAAAAAGTGGGTCGATGATAAAACCAGACCATATACCACAATTTTGGATTACGTACAACAATAATAATCTGATAATTAACTGGAATGTATGTGTACACTAAACCTAATTTAGAATTAATTTATTCATGTGTCCTCGGTCAAATCGATAAAAACTTTATGAAAAAAGCTTATGGTGTGAACTTAACATAATTTTTCTTTCAAGGACACAAATTTATTTTTTTATTTTTAAAGTTCTCACATACATAGTATATATATACACTGCAAGAGGTCTGTTATATATGCTTCACAATATATGATACTTAATACATACGGTCGCTTCTTGGTATCCACAAGAGATTTGTATACGACAATACTTTAAAACATCTTCAATGTCTAAAAGCAATTCTTGGTTTTATAAAAAATGGCATCATTCGTCTTTGTTCGGATTATGGTTTTCATAAATCATATATGTGAACGGTATGTACGTATAATATTATTCTTGAATCCAATGTAATAAACAAATAAATTCTTGAGTTGACGTTTGGAATATATAATGTTATAAGTAAGCTTTCTTTTGTACTGCCGTTAGTGCTAACAGGGTGATAAAAAACTAATCTAGAATCATTTCAGATTTCATCACTAGGCCACAGGAAAAAATAACATTTAAGACGGATTTTATTTGTCGAAAAGCTCTGACTTTAGGCTTTCATTATCTTATTCAATTCTCAGATAAATCTTTTATGATCATCCCAAAAAGATCTTGAATAGATCTTACCAATTAACTTCGTATTATCAACCTTCAATATATCCAGTGGAATCGCTCGAGTGGATTGGTCGATTTTTTTACTGCCTTAAAGTTGATTTACAGTCATTTATCGACCATGTTGAGAACATTTTGATCTTGATTCTGTTAACTAAGAAATAATATGTCGAGAATGATGTTAGGATGGTGTCAGTTATGGAATTTATATTGGCAGAACGATCGTAATGATGATAAAAAATAGAGTGTCCATTCTTTCTTATACAGTATCCTCGCCTAAGGTTGGACCGAGAGATCGTTTCTGTTGTTACAAGTTCTTCATCAAACGAGATAAGTAAATATGGAATCCGGAAAAAAATTAAATGAAATTTGGAAGGCCAGGTATAAACTGAAAGACATTACAAGCAAATATAAAAAGCTTTCATACTTTTGAAAATATGACAAGCTTCATACATTGTTGTCCTAATTATTATTATTGGATAATACACGGTCAAATAGACCACATCCAGCACATAGTGACAAAACTATAGATAAGGTAGCTAGCAGTATACGCGATGACCGTTGTGAATCGATTCGGTGCCGTCTGAAAATCTTGACTTGTTTTATGAAACCACTTGGCCTGTTTAACGTAATGATCTTGATTTAAAAGCATACATAATACGGCTCGTCCATGGATAGTAGCCGGTCGACCGTCTAAATCATCACCGTGTCAGTTTTTTAGCTTATTTCTTTAATTATGGCTTAATTTACGTTAATAAGCAAGCTAAATGTTTTTAGGCTGAATAGCAACTCAAAGAGGTTTAGGTGGTACCATTACATCCAAGCAAAATATTGGTTTGGTTTGGTTTATGTTTTTTTGAAAAACAATACCAGCCATAATTTAACCATTAAGTTAAGCCGAATTCTGGCTCCAACAGGACGGCGCTACTCCCACACAACTCATCGGTTTAATCATCGATTTTGGACCAGTGAATTGGTCACCTTTCATGTGATACTAGCATCACAACGTAAGACACATTCCTTTGTGGCTATACGTAAGTCGAGAATTTCCTTTTATAAGCCAGTCATATAGGTTGAGAAATAAGAAGTAAACATTACTCACGTTTTTGATCAAACACCACGAACGCGTCATCGAAACTTCAGAATGGACCATGTTGGCCACAGCTATGGCCAATATTTGAACGAAATAATCTTGATGGGTACTTTTTTATGATAGTATAAAGATTAATCGTGAAAAATGAATTTTAAATTTTTGACAAAAGTGCCTGAAAATGAATCACCCTTTATATGGTACTTTATGATAATCTTAACGTCCAGTTGCTGTTTCGACTTTAAACTGAATAAGAAATCCTCAATAAACAGAAGAATAAAACACTAAGTTTTATTTCTTACGCACAAAACCACTGGTGTGTAGAACCCTTCTTTTGGCTAATAAAAAAGTAAACCAAGTTGGACATTTGAAAATACACCTTAAAGCAGCATTGTTAGAAAATATAAACTTTTTGGAACTAATTTTATACCTTAACATGCTTCAACATTGAAAATGCTCCAACCAAAGAAATTATATCAAATTGCAACAAACTGGTTTATTCAACTGGATATTCACTGAAGTGTTAAGAATATTGTTCAGCTTTCGGTGAGTTACAGATGAAACTGAAGCTAATCAGTTTAATGAGATAGTGAGCCTATATTGCTTCCGTTTTGGTAATTGATTAACACTTTAAATTTAATCGATCAACTTTTATAATATTCTGAACCATCATTTTGGTCAAAAATAATTAGGAACTACTGAAAGCTCGTTCAATATAAACTGACAATAATTGTTGGTCAAACATAAAATAAAAACTCATAGTGGATAAAAGCTTTTGGATATTTTGATACAGTTCCAACTATTTTTATATAGTTCCAATTATTCAGTTTGGCCAATCCGTATCCACATAAACAGTACCTTCCGTTTGCAATAGTAACAGTTTAAATTTTGGATCAACAGAAGCTTATTTCACTACTTCCAAGATATCAAGAATTTGCCCCTTCCGTTAATTAACTAAGCTTCAACAGACCCTAGTATGACTTGCAACGATCTAGACAAACTCAATAACTTCCAATTGACTTATATATAAAAACACATGTCCAAAGGTGAGAATAAATAAATTACTTAATGCAACAAGGTATTATTGTGTATAAAAATTATTTATATTTCCACACTACATCAAACAATTTTCCTTCATATATACTGTTGAACATTTATTTATTCGCAGAACACGTCTACACATACCGTACAATGGAGAGTTATGATTTGCCAAAATAAAACTTAAACAAAATATTTAAACTATATGTGGGTGGTAGTAGAACAACTTTGAAACCAAATATTTTATGTATAACATCATCATTACACTCATCATAAAGTGATCATACGCGAAATAAAATCGGTCGCACAATATTTTGATCGAAAATATTGTATATAAACGTCTAGACAAGCGAAGACCTAGATTTTTATGTGGGTGTCGAGTTGTTCGTAGATAATAAGATATGTATATTGTATAGTTCATTCCGACAAGCAAATAAGTTTCAAGAACATAAATTTAACAATTTTATATACTTTACGAATCGTTTGTTTGGTAAAAATCAGAACAAAAACATACGTTTCCCATCTCGCACACAAGAACGTGGGAGTCTCGAAAATTTAGTTTTTAAATATTTCAATTTACCTTGCTATTATCCAGTTTTCGATACTAAATATTTTCACAATATACAAAATGTATATATTTTATCACATAAATTGAAGTTGATGACAACACAAAACTTTTCTGATATCGCGCACTGACAATTTTGATAATGTTTATCACAATTAGCGTTGCAATTACCGATAAAAATGTTATATTTACAACCAAAAATTAAAAGTCATCTTCAAAATTTTAAAAAACATATGGTTTGAACCAAAAAACTGGACAGAATTATTTGGTTGCCACACACTCAATCACAAAACACTATATATAATTTGCGAATAATTCGCTAAATCACAAACACGATATTGAACAGATTTATTTTATTAATTATTTTTTTATTATTTTGCCTCGATCATAATCTTGAAATTCCATAAATTATTTCAAAAATAAATAAATTTGTTTTTATTATAATGCCTGGCAATGATTTTTTTTCCCAAAAATTTTCGTTTTGTGGCTAATTAAAAACCTCACGTATATACAAACCAAAATATATGTTAAATCAAAGTCAAAAATCAAAATTTGTCCATTAGCAATTAGCTGTGTTTAATATCAAACAAAAATAATGAACAAATATTTTAAACATTTATAACAAAAATTAATTTTAAATTTCATTTTTGCGGCTTTAAATCCAAACGAATATTATTTACAACACCTCACAATAAAAATCACTCAAAAATCCAATAAATTACACTCAACAATTTATAACTATTACACGAAAATGTATCGTTCGAATTAAATACACGAACTGTTCGGTCCCAATTTTAACATTGAAGGATAGTTGGACACCTTACAAAGTTTTAATCACAACTGAAATGAAAATCTGTTTCGTTTGGAAATTTAAGCTCAAGTTGAAATTTTCTTTAATGAAAAATTTTCATTCCAATAAAATAATAACAAAAAAAAAAATATCATCTCAGTGTAATTTTTTTTAATGCTTGATAAGAAATGCTCTCTCCCTTTTTCTCTTTCTGTTTCTCTCTCTTTCGCTTTTCCAACACTAAATTTATACGTATACACAATGGAAATTTGCAGATGTAGGGGAAATATATGTATTGGAAAATGGTTGGAAGTAAATTATTTTTTTATACATCGAAACCGGCTTTTACAGAGAGAATAGAGATACTGCGAACGAGATGAGTGGTGTAACATATGTTGTGTACATCTCAATCATTTATAGATGGAACAGTTGTATCCTTACATGTTACCTCTGTTTAATGAATATTGGGACGTTTAGAAGTCCCAGAATTGTATGTCATATCGAATTTCTTTGCATGAATTGTATACCAACCAGCGGTAGGTTGGAGATGCAAATATATGTTTCAAAAGTCTAACTATACCAACCGTGATCAATCCAGTGATTAATTAAATGAGCTTTATAACAACTTCAAAGGTGTTGGTAGCACAGAGAACGTTGAACAAATTTACAATTGTCAGTTGAATGTTAAAAAAAATGACTTCTTTATAAAAAGATTGACCGCCCTGGTGGCGCAATGGTTAAGGCTTCGGCAGTTGAAACGGGAGGAACCGGGTTCGAATCCCGATTGGGACAGGATGCAAAAAGGAATTTTTCACCATCAATGCGATCACCATCGTTAGGGCGATGTGATCGGTGGTGGGAATGAACACATCTGGATCCCATGTATAGAGTTTAGAATCCATGTGCCGTCCCATCTTCCATGTCAGTAATATAGGCTAACCATGGAGCTATGCAATGCGCACAACGCATTGTCTTCGGTCTAAGTGTGCGGTAGCAGCCACCTAACAAAAAAAAATTGATGTGTTTTCCACCCCTGGAAGACTTTCAACATAATTTAGTCATCATTTGATTCAACTTTATCTTGTATTATTAATCTTAATTATTCTCTAAAGCAAAATCCAGTTTCATCAGATGCAAAATCCAGTTTTTGAGAAATGTAATATTGGTTCTGTCTTGTAATTATTAATGACTGGGTTTGAAATTATTCAAATATCGAAACAGTTTTTAGAACAATTGGGTTCGACCCAGTTGCACGAGTATTGTCGATTTAGCTGTTTATATTCTGGATCCTTAATAAATTTTTTCTAGATCTGCCACAGTCTGGCTGATGCTTTTCTTCTAGACTCTCCAGATTTGATGTGATGGTCCTTGAACGGAATTTTCATAATAAACCGTCCATCATCATGCCGTTTCAATGTTGTTTGGAATGTTTCTTCGACTTGATTTTCTACATCTGTGCGGCTTGTTTTGTCAGAAATGTTATCAACCACTACAAATAGGTTTAGTTGTTCCTCGATCGATTTTGTTGTCGTCACGGTTTTCTTACTCATCTTACTGTCCAGATTACACATACTGCCGATAATGATCCATCCAAACTCTGTGCTCTGTGCCATTTGGTTTTGATGATTACCTCTAATAATTATGTTAGCTATTACCATTGGATAGTAGTCTGCCTCAAGTATAATATCAAGTGATTGAGATTTATTGAAGTATGGATCTGCTAATTTTAGGTTGTTAAAATGGGTTCATGCTCCAGTATCAATATCAGCTTCAGGTAGTTGTTAATTAAGCACGTTTAATATCAAGGCTTCGATGTCAAAGCTGAAGTTTGCATCGAATCTTGTTACTAGTTTTATTTTAATCGAGTGTCTACAGACACCTGCCTCGCTCCCGCCTATACCTGAAATGTTGATATGTGATTTTTCGGTGATATTAGTGTCAGGGTCACAGAATCAATGAGTAGTCCTCATAGTCATGAATTGGCCAGTGATTGTAGCAGCTCTAACTCCTGCTGTATGAAATAATACAAGGCTTTGTTGATTAGTTATAAAGGTTTGTGTTGTTCCCTTGTTGCGGTTGATGCCATGTTATTGCCATGCAGAAGAGTGCGATGGTGGCCTGGACAAAAAAATACAACGTATTGTGGATGTGCATGTATTTGTTGATGTACTTCCTCTGGGATGTTGAGTTAAACAGCAAACACAGAGGTTTGTTTTGCTGACCAGTTTGTTTCTGTCTGGTGTTGACATCAGCTTCAATTGACTGCAGTCCTGCAATTGATGGTTTGCTTGTGACATATACACGTTTTATTGGTGCCAATGGTTATGGTGGAGTTACAAACACTCCGGATTGTTACAAACAATCTTTGTGATTCCCATAGCCTCTAATGATTGAAATCTCTTTTTGAGAAAATTTCCCGTTATTAACTGAATTTCACTCGGTTTTTTTAACGTTGCTTCGTAGAGTATAGATCAAGTTTTTTGCCTAGTGCTTCAAAGGGAGAATTAATGTTTAGCTTGCTGATGTTGTGTAGTATTTCAGTTTCATGATATGCAAAACTCGAACAACTCCCGTGGATGCTGCATGTATCGTTGGTAATATCATCAAGGAGTTGAACTACTTCCTTTCTAGTCTTATATTGTTATATCTCGCTTGCAATATCTCCCGGACTTTGTTGTAATTGTCACCTGTTGTTGAGAGGTGACTAATTAGCTGGGTTGCTCTCTTCTGTACAGTTGACTTCAAGTAAATAACCTTTATTGTATCGGATGTTTGATTGTTGTTGTGATTGAGCTCAGTGAATGTGTCGTTAAACGAGCTCTAATTCTCATTATAAAACATTGGTAGCTGTACTTTGGGTAACTGGACCCTGGTTTCTTCAGAAAGTGTTGTTATTTTGTATGTTTTAGGTTGAATTTTAATCGCATTAGTGGTTATCGTGGAAGTAATTATTTGTTGGTTCTTCTTCTATATACAAGAATCTCTATAACTACTTGTTTTCAGATCCTTTTGACTCTATAACTACTTGTTTTCAGATAATTTGACTTATCACGAACTTTAACCAAACTTTCTCGAACAGATCAAAAAACCTTACCACTATGTGAGTTTGGGTATGAAAATTACCAGGAATACTGTTAAGTCGGTCATACTGTCGTCTTTAACCGTATAGGCTAGCAAAGAGATCTAACTTTCAATCGAACGTTCTCATGAATTCAATTAATGTTAATTATCATTACATTTAAGTCTTATAAAACGCTCTTCATTTTGAGCTTAAAGCACCTTCACATAGCACAACACAATATGGCGAACCATACAGTTTGTTGCGTATATGTTAAGCTATGGTATTCCGCTATACATTTGATAAAAGTAAATTTACTGACAAATGAAAGCTGTAATACGGATCATCTTCTAAAATCTGTATACGTGTAGTCTCAACTGAGACCTTAAGTCAGCCCAAAGTCTCAAGACCACGGCGTGATGGAAATTCTTTTCGACTGCCTCATACAATAAAAAAAAGACTTAAGCCTTAACGCAACTTTTTCCAGTTATTTATAATAAATCAATTATCTTGATTTACAAAGTAATCTCTGGTCTTTAGTTTACGAAAGCTCAATATTTTTAATAAGCTCAGGATGAGCCGAAGGTTTACACCCAACAACTAATTTACCACGTGCCACAATATTAGAGAAGGAAATGTTAAGTTTGTAACATTTTAAGTAACCATCAACATGTTGCTATTGAGCTTTCCGAAAGCTCATTGCTAGGCTCATTATTA
Organism: Tipula lateralis; assembly: GCA_963932295.1. Lineage (NCBI taxonomy): Eukaryota > Metazoa > Arthropoda > Insecta > Diptera > Tipulidae > Tipula > Tipula lateralis. The sequence continues at coordinate 10,181,794 of OZ010736.1, forward strand.
TTCTTAATTAATGTAAAATTAGATTACGATTAGTATGAAGATTGGCTAATGATTAAACCTGGCCCTATATACAAGAGATGGATCGACTGATGTTTTGTTCTCTCACTAGGTACTAGTGCTTCACTACTATAGTGGTAATAATGCAACATCATATATGAGCCAATATTTTGGTTCACAACTTGAATTCTTTAGTGTCTTACCAGATATGATGAGGAGATAAATTCTATCAAAGTCGTTCTTATCCGATGTCAAAAAATAAATGATAAGAAAGACAAGTCTAATGGATACAACACATGTCTTAATTTGTTAGATCTTAGTGCTTGCTCTATCATTCGGGGGCCGCTCGGGTTCAAACATCAATTATGATTGGGTATTTTAAATCTGTAAGTGGTATATGTGAGTTGAACCATGGGCCCTAGTGGCATTGAGCTCTGGAATAATTTCCGCTTTCTTTATTTTTTTAGGAGTCTTCGACCTCAACAGTAGAGACCGAAACCAAAATCTACAGAGTCATTCGAAATTAAAAATTTATAATAAACTATTTTAGCTTTACATACAAACTAAAATCATAAAGTATGTAAAATAATCTTGCACTAGCTAATTCTAAGAATTCATCTAGTGAAAAGCTCGTATCCTAAAAATATCAAAATTAAACAGAGCATACATTTTAATTCTGTATGTATGAACATAAAAATATCCAAGAATTTATAAATCGCATACAATTTATTTTAGAGTACATAAAACATTGAGCTTTTCAGTTCATCGTATCTGACATATACAATTTAAATTCCGTCATCTCATCAATCAAAGTCTCAAACAAAGTCATTTTTACGAGAAATTAATCGAAATTAAAGATCCATCTAGTGCTTATAAGTACTTAACATTTGCTGGTATAATATAAAAGTATAAAATCATCCGATTAAAGCTTTCCACTGTGCGAACAATACCTGTGAGGTAAACATAACACTTTAACAAAATCAGAAATTCAGAAGATAGTCTTATATGTATGCTGCAAATCCGTTCTATAGCACAACGACATATCCGTATCTAATTTAATTAAAGCTTTTTTTTTGCCAGGACGAATTTTATTAAAAAGTTCATTTTTTGCTGTGGTTCTGTGTTAGCTATATAAACAAACTATGTTTATTTATAAATAAAAGCAAAACTAATAAAAATTCGTTAGTTCATTGATTTGGAACATACATACTGGTATGTGCTCGGGTATGCGGGTATTTCATTAAATTACATTCAAATTTATCATGCTTTCACATGAATATCAGCTTTTATTAATTCAAATACATATTTCGATTACAAAAATATATTCATTTTTATTATTTATTGATTAAACAAAATATTTATGTTATTTACAAAAACTATTTCGACATTTTTATGGTTGTTGCTATAAAAGTCTAAAATCAGTCCATGTATGTTGTTTGGTTTTAATGGGACTTTCAAGTGGATTTTAAAAATTCATTTTTCGAGACAGAAATTCTATATTTATTTTACAAGTTTTGCGAAACATAAAAAACATTTTTAATTGCTTAATTGTGATAATTGAGTTTTGCATTTTATTAGTAAAGGTGCTGGTATTTCCATCATAAAGTTGTTGAATTATATAAACCCTTCCATTTCCTACATTTTAATTGCCAGAAGCTTTTTGGATAGCGACATTTGATCATAATTCCTTTCATTACCTTTTATTTGTTTAACTGTACATCAATTAAACTAAACGTTGATGGTTCAGCGAAATGTTTTATGACTAGTCTTTGTGTTTACCGTGTCAAATCTAGTGTATCAAGATCCTCCAGTTTCGAAATGGCTGTTGAACAAAGTTTTAGTGATGCAATCCTGTACCTCTTCAGAAAAGCACGAATTACGATGAGTTGATCATATCGATCATGTCCATTGAACCGAATCCTCCGCTTAGGACATACGTTAACACAGTAATATTTATAAACGCAATGGAGCACACGGTGCCACCTGACAAAAACTTACAATTTAATTGCTAACCACAACACTCGTCTACGTTTCGTTAAACCCTTTCATACTGATATTATCTTGACATTTTCGTTCCGTTTGTTATTTATTAGACATTCGGAGAAGAAAAGTATTGTATGAAAAGTATCTTTTACTAACATGTTCAGGTAATGATCGTCGGTTACTGTTACAGTTGCGAGGATTGACTTATATATTAGAATATAATTCGATTTGGTTTTTGGTATCATTCTATGATTTAGATCCAATTCGACTATTCTAGTATTATTGTAGAACAATTCTTTATCCTGAAAAAAATACAAACTCCAAAATCAAGACAGTATAGTCTTCAATTTTTGGTCTTGTCTTTCTTGGAAAGCGAGGAGCGCCATAGCCTAATCTCTCGAATATAGATTCGACAATATACTCATTTCACGTTCCAACCATTAATCAGAGATATACCAAGTGATGACTATTTGAAATTTGTAAATTTCTTTGGTCAATATTTTACTTAAAAAGAATTGTAAAACCACTTTTCAAACAGGAACCGAGGCTTTCTGTTGTAATATCAACTGATATTGGTTCAACCCAAAAAATTGACATTCTACCGACTATGAATGTATACTTCGTTGAAATAATTCAAACTGGCATCCTTACTCCCGGTATTTTACTTGGGTATATCCTGCAGTCTTAGGTTATGACATCCATTTGCCACGTACATGGTACGTGGCAAATGGATGTCATATTACACTTAATTCTTATAAATTTGTTGTAACCTGGATATGTTTACACGTTGGTGTTGTTATACTTTGACCACGTAATGATTTTACAGGATTCTGTTTAAATGTTTAAAACCCTATTATACGGAATATATGTTGAGTTTTAAAAAGTTTTGAAATATAAATAAAGGCTTCCATGTTTCGTTATTCTGTAGTTAAGCTACAGGCTCTAAGACTAAATGTATCAACCAAGACTGCCGACCACACTGATATTTTTCGATGGATTTTGGATATGATTATTTTTGAAGTTTACTTTTCTTTCAGTTTATATGTACTGAAGATCTGGAACAGTTACGTGATTTAATGCCTGATAATATTCGCAATGTCTCGATTCTTCGATTTTTTGTACCAAGTACTACAGTACTATATCTGCACTTATACACAACGTAGTTTAACTAGGGCATTATCGGTAAACGGCAAATTGATTTACCAGTTTTACCGTCCAAATTATTACCGTTTATTACCGTGCATAATTACCGTTCATTACCGTCAATAATTATTACCGTCCAACTTTTACCGTCCAAATTATTAAAAAATCAAATATAAATGTAAGTTTACCAATTTTGATGCAACTGGAGATTCACTACCGGCTTTAATTTCAAGAATAGTACCCAAAGGTAGTCTACAATTTGTAAAATTTTGTACCTCTTATGATTTAAGAATGTAAATAATCACTCAAAAATCTTCCGTTCCAAAATCGTCGAATTCAATAAGAAATATTATAAAGGCTTACGGAGAAAAAATTTGTGATGAAATTCGTGAGTCAATGCAAGCCAGATAAAAAATTGTGATAGTTTTAGCCTCACACTCGACGAATGGAGGTCAATGGAAAACCACCGATACATTTGCGGTAGTTACAATTCTGTACAAGTAAAATGATGAGTTATTTAAATTAGAAAATGAAGCTACATATTCTGAATCTGAAGTCAATAAAGAAGACGAGAGAAATCATGATTTCTCTGAGAGTTTAATTGTACTATTACAATTAGTTATAATTACAGATGATTCTCAAGTTTCATACAATATATCCCATTTCGACTTATATCGGGTTTTCAATCAAATACGACGAGGAGTATAAAAATTTGCAATTCACCCATTTCTGGATAGCAAAACTCTCTGAACCACAATCGATCACAATGACAAAAAGATTGCAACTCGTTTAAAAAGAAACAAGAAGTAAATTTTAACTATGGGAGCAACACAATTAATACCAAAATGTCTTTAGAGCAAATAAGTAAAAAAAAATTAAAACCTACTAATTTACCGTTAAATTATTGATAAATTGGTAAGCCGACCAAACTTTTATCATTTACCGGTAAAAGGAAAATTCGGTAAATTTGCAACACCTAGGTGTTACTTACCTACTATACGACTTGGATATTACATACTATATACTATGGAATCCAAAACCGATTTCCGGATCCATTTCTCAAACCCGAAAACCAGTTTTAAATTTTTTCAAAACGGTTTTTTTGTTAAAATTAAATATTCTATTTATTAAAAATAAAATATACATAAAAATTTTGTTTGTTAATTTTTGATGATTTAACTGACGAATATGATACGAGTAATTGCGATTTTGAACAATGCGTTTGGGTTTCTTTTGATGGCGATGACAATCTGGAAGTAGAAATTCCTGAAGATTCTTACCTACTACCTTTAATTTTAAAAGTTAGAAAGGTTGTTTTTATTTTCAGACATTTACCGACAAAAAATGACGATATTCTCCAGAAATATGTCAAAATAGAATTCAGACATGAGCTAAATTTAATATTTGATTCCAAAACAAGATAGAACAGTTTATATCTTTTGCGTACTTGCATTCAAAAGGCGTTAATTGATATAAATGTCCCTTATATGTTCTCCGAAAAAGAGTTACAATTGCTTTCAAAAGTAATATCGATTCTCTTGCCTGTTAAGCTAGAAGTTGAATCACTTTGTTGAAGAGATTCTACTCTTCTGAATGCGGATACCACTTTTCATTTTATATTAACTAAATTGCATGAAGTAAATACACCATTCACTAGAAATAAGAGTGGCTTTATTTAATAGAATCAAGGAAAAACGTACTTAACTATCAAGTCTGCTGCAGTACTTGCACAACAGATATCAAATACAAAATGCAGAAAAATATTCAAATGAGTTATTTCTTAAACTAACTAAGTCCAAGCTTTTAAAATTTGTAGTAACATTTCTTTAAAGAACTGTTTTAGAAGACAGTAATGATGTAAGCTTACAAAAAAATGTTTTACAAAAGAAAATGAAATTCCCGCCCGAAAAAAATAACAACTGAAAACCTTAGACAAATTATTGACCGAGCATTTGAACCTGCTGTTCAAAATGAAGGAAATGTTAGTATACGTCAACGCGATTGCGTCGAGAAATCACAATTTTCGATGATGAAGGCATGCGGGGCCATTATTTAGATTTGGTATACAAATCGCTTTTAACCATTCCACCAACCAGTGTTGAAGCAGAGCTTTCTTTGCCGCAGGACTTTCTCTGACTTTCCGATCAAACAATAAATAGTTTATGCCTGTTACGAGCATTTTTCCAAGATGACCGAAAATTAAACTAATCTAGACTGTGAGCTGTGACTATCGGTTAGAAGAAGAAGATCAATCGTATTTATTACTTTACAACCTTTGTTCCCTTTTTAATTACGGAATTGAATTTGAAGGCGGATATACCATATGTAGATATTTTTTATGTTTTATGATTTTAATATATTTTGTAATATTTATGAATTATAATAAATAATTTATTTAATTTAAAACGAAATATATACAGTGTAAAACCCAAAACAATGTTTACTTTGCAGGTTTGCATTCACTAAAGGCTCTATTCCATGGGAAAAAAATTGACAGTCAAAAAAGACGAAAAGATAAAATAATTGTAAAACTCCAACTAAAAGACAAAGACAACGTTATTGTTAAATTATTTATTTATAGCAAATTATAGCAGAGTTTTGACCACTATTTAAGAAACCATAACCAAAAAAATCATTAATAATTATCCATTCTTGGAGTTTTTTGATTGTGAGTTGGTTGTGTGCGAAAATAATTTCTTGTCTTGAATATTCTATTTTATACTTTTTATGTCAGTCACACTCTACCACAAACACAAATATTTTTCCAGTCAAGTTTGACTGAGATAACTTTCTGTTTCACTTACACTACTATAAAATCTATATTACTGTCCCATTTTAATATTTACAGTCAATTTTTCTCATGGAAGAATTTTTCTCATTGAATAATGGCCGTTTTGTGATTTAACATTTAATGCTCAGTCTACAACTATTTTGCTTTATAAAACCGGTTTTAACACCGGAATCCGGTTTTCAATAATTTTCAACACCGAAGATCACTTGGTTCATGTATAATGATGTCAAGTATTCGTTGATTTGTTTAGTTCTAAAAATTTGGTAAATTGTGTCATATGGGTAAATTTATTTAAGAGGTTTTTCACGTCTTATGACTTGCGATGTAAAATAGTGCAAAAATGATGCAAAATGATAAAATTGATGATCTCAATTTTAAGAAGTTTAAAGAAACGTACTGCATAGTAAATTGAGATCATAAATGGACCAACTGCTGAATTAACTGATGAACACGAACTTCCAAAATTTTAAGGAACTTACGATGAGCTTCCCAGTAAAACTTGTCTAAAGTAATACAAATTTTGTTCAACCCTATAGCTTCATATATACAATAACTTTTTAATCATTAATAAACCCAGAAACCGATATTATTAGATGACCATTTATCAAATGATGTATATAATAAGAGTTCTAAATCGAGAAGCCTAAAAAATTCACACTACAATGAAAATATATTTTCCTCGATACTCATATAAAACTGAATCAACGGGACTTGAATATTTATGGTAGCGATATCTTATTGAATGTATCAATACTTTGACAGGTCATTCAGTTTGAGGTACCTCATGTATTAAGAAAAACACGATTGTTACACAATTCTTTTATATTTTGATGAAAAGAAAGATCTATCACTTTGATTCAACTTGTCCATTTAATAAGTCGTGATCCGTTTCTCGCAAGCATGTCCAAATACACTCCAAGTATATTTCCATCTTCCCATTCTTTGTGGCTCAAGACACATCCAACTCTTTCGAGGTTCGCTTATTTTATATTACCACATTATAGCCAAATCGAGGACGTACGGCTATAGGTCCTATTTACGTAGAACCATCTGCAGATTGCATAGGTGCATGCTAGCCTATATAGCACTGACATGGTGAAAAATCCCTTTTGCATTGCGCTCCCATCGGTAATCGAACCCGACACCTTTTGCCTAATTGCCGAAGTTTTTTTACTCCTAAACTCGTTCGCAATTTCATTTTGCACCCAACCTTAAGTCGCAGCTTATTCACAATCACGACAGTAGATTAAAACAAAGTCGATCAGCTATCACGACATAAGAATAAATCGAAACAAAAATTTTAATATTTCGAAAATATTTAAGTGAATTAAAATGTTTTTAGATCACGCCTCGCACTTAATCGAATAATAAATCACTTAAAAAATCAAAAAATATTAAAATTCACAAGCTGTTAAACAAACAATTAAAACTATAAATATAAAAATCTAAATTTAGACTTGTTTTTGATTATCATAACTATACAACAACAAAGGGTTAATTGTTTACAAATTTATGGCAAACACGAGCTAATTTTACAAAAAAAAATTCTTTGAGCCGAAATCTGTTTTAAATCAAAACCACTCATATCAAATCGATAACCTGTTGAATTTCATCGTGTGCGAGAACTTTTGCCCCAACCATATGTTTTGTAACCGCCGATGTATATTTAATGAAGCAACATAACATAAATTTTAAAATAATTACTCGACGTTGTTTTCAAAGAAAGTATATAAATTTTTAAATATAGAATAATAATTAGAGCAAAAAATTAACTAAAAATTAATTATTATTATTATTAAAAGATTTATTTATTTATTTAAAATATTGAAACGCGGAAAATAATTTAAATATGTACGATGTATATTAACTCCAGACTACGTCTTCACAATGATTACCTCTTCGGTAACTGGACTTTGAAGTGTCTGTCGTAATCGTTAGTGTTTACATAATTTTTGGTTCCACGAACCGGAGAAATTTGACTGGAAGTTCTGGTCATGCGTATTTCATTCTCCTGATTTGAGGGAAAAAAAGTGAGCAACGATAATTTTTTCGTGTCAAATGTAAATAAGAATTATAAATTATTTAATGGTTGTGATGGGTTTAAGAACGATGCGGCTTTTAAGTACCAGTACAAGTATATATTTTATGTCTACACAATATTCAATTATTAGACTTCACACTCTAATGTTATAAAAATAGTGTTATCCACTTAAAAGCGGAAGTGTGATTCGAGTTACACACGAGATAAGAAACTATTTTTCGGTTGCTTAACAAAAAACACACTTTAGTTTATATTCAACCTCCAATCATGCTGTCTAACTTTAAAGTATTAATAAGCTGTTTGGTACTAGCCAACTCGATACTAAGCAGCGCCGCCAATTTGTTAGATTTCTGCGATTATCGGAATAAGCTGGTCGAAAGTAATGTTGGATTAGAGATACCAATACTTAAATCACGAATCTCGTCGAGCACATTCGGCGACTTTGTGCGAAATAAATCGTTTCAAAACCATTTCCAAAATGTGTTTAATGAACGAATCATCGATGCTGATATCGAGTGGCGCACCAATACCGAACAAATGTATATGGTGCCGCTCAATAAGTTTATACCGAAAACATTGGGCTGCGTTTTTAAATCGGGTACGATACCAACATACTATTTATTATCGAGTCGTCTAATCTGCAATATATATATACTTACAGGTTATAATATTAAATCACTCATCAATAGAACGACCATCGATGTAGCAGGACTCGTCAAAGTTATAAATGAAGACGTTTACTATGAAATAATTAAAGATACTTCAATCACTAATGTACCAGTAATCGTGTTCCAGGGTAGTTCAATCCGTGAATCTGTATTCTGTATATTTGGTGAATTGTTTGTAGCACAAACGTATTTTATAATGCAGTGTTTGTTTGAACCGTCGATGGGATCAGAAATACCAAAACTTATTAAAATTACAAGAACTAGTGAAACGATGGGGCGGACTGGTCGTGTGCTGTGCTCAAGCCATTTCCCGAAGTACTGTGCAAATTATAAAATTAATAATTCAACTAATGAGATCTTAGTGCGATCGGGAATACCTCCTGCTGTGAACAATGTTCCCAATAATGGAGATAGTACTCAAGTGTTTAATATAACCACTGTGCCAAGTAGTTTTAAGCAGTTGTTTAGACATTTTTATTGTTATAATTGTACGATAAATATACAAGTTAAAGATTAGAAGTTAGTTTGTGTTTTGTACAAATTCTGAGAACGTAATCTGTGTTTGTGAAACGGATCCGCATGACGTTGGCTAACATTTGCCTGGTTTGCCTACCTCAAATCATATTTAGATCTCCCAATCAACATTGAATAGTTGTTGCTGAGACTGCAGTGATACAGTTCTTGGAAAAAGTGTAATTTTATGATGATAAAAGCATTTAGACGTTAGGCAGATGTGTTATCAAATGTCAGTGTTGTAAGAGAGGTGGCTACTAACAAAATCTAGTCAATTGAACCGAAAAAGTCGCTACTACACGCACTATAACACAATAACAAAAATACATCTTTGTTTCAGACACCCAATTAGGTTCACAAAAGTGAAGCATGCAACAATGAATGCTACCATTAGATAAAATATAGACAAAGCAAGGGTAGACAATTTGGGTAAATTGCAAATAAAATAATTGAAGCATATTTTTAGTGCCAGACAATATGACCTACACTGTCTGTTGATAATGAAGTGAGATGAAATGAGAATAAAGGCATAATTAGAATGCTTTTAATTGAGGTTATAAATTGTTTCTTTGATGGCCACTGTCAGGATAATCTACTATTATTCAATTAATCTCTCAGCTTTCAATATGCATAAGCAGTTTTGAATAATTTTTAAGAAAATATTATCCTAACTGATCAGAGCATATCTTATGTCCGCCAAACTAGTGACCTCTGACGAAGATTCATCCAACCTGATTTACAACAAACCAATTAAAAGATAATATTCTGGTTCCTTAATGATATCCTTCACAAAAGCATTTTCTTGTATACGTTGGGCTATAGTAGGTCGTCAACCTATAACACACCAATATGAAGCTGGTTGAAGAATATTTAAGATTTTTCGAACGACTTTCGAGAACCAAAACTTTCGAGTGAGTAGAACCAAACCATTCGATCAATTCCCACCTCAGCCAAATAATTTATAAAAACGTTTGGGGTCGACGCATAGAAAGACGAGGTCCCTTTTGAAGTCGAAGGAGAAATGCCTGCCCACTTCACTATTCAATATTTCATATTGCACATATCATATTTGTTGATGAGCAAGTTGGTACGATAAACTAGAAAACGATAGCAGTATGTCGGTTGTGTGTCCGTCGTTCGATCTAGATACGCCTTAACCAAATTTAATTAGAAGCAGTGGATCGAATGTCTATTTCTTAACTACCCAACTAGAGCTTATACATGCGAGGCAGTAATGAAATGATCAGACAGCACATTATTGCTGTCTGCACGTATATAATCACAACAACAAGCAGTGTCAAGATAGTTAATTTTTACTGTACCAGACAGTACGTACAGTCTGTGTGTAAACCCTTTCAAATATGCCAGCATGTTTCCACTGTAAGTTTGTTTAAACGACTCAGACAGTAATGATGGATGGATTGTATGGAAATACTGTAAGCTAGACAGTGTTCAATAAACATAAGCAGCTGTTAATAATTTTTAAGAAAATATTATCCTTACTGATCGGAGCATATCGTTCGCCAACCAAATTAGTTACCTCTGGTTTCTGACGAAGTAAAATCCAACTTGATGTATAGCGCACCAATCAAAAGCTAAAATACTAGTTGCTTAATGATATCCTCTACAAAAGTATTTTCTCTAGTTCATGATGGGCCCTATAGGGAATATAAAGGTTAGGTTACGTCTGACATATTGAGTATCGAAAGCACATACACACAAAAAATTTCAACAAGACTATTCCGATTTTTTTTTATTACTATGCAATCTGTTTTGGGGCTCAAGGAACTCCCAACCCTTTCGCGGTTTGCTTATTTACGTCCTTACCTAAAACGGTTTGCGTAATTTGTTGATTTGGCTAATCGAGGACGTACGGCTGTAGGTCTAATTTTCCTAACCTGCACATTGCATAGCTCCATGCCAGCCTATGGTACTGACATGGAAGATGGGTCGGCCCATGGGTTCTGCACTCCAACAAGGGGTTATAGTGGTGTTCATTCACACCACCGTTCGTAATCAAGTGGTGAAACATCCCTTTTACATCCTGCCCCTATCGGGATTCGAACTCGGTACCTCCCACTTCAACTGCTACAGTTATAACCACTGCGCCACCTGGGCGGTCTATTCCGATTTGAAATGAAGCTTGTTGAAAATGGTTGAAGGCTTCTGGAATGACTTTCGAGAACCAAAACTTTTGAGGGACGGACCAACCAGTTCGGTCAATTCCCCTATCAGCCAAATAATTTATGACTACTATGACACAATGCCCGTATGTAGGTCTATAGAAATATCTACATTAGTGAGCGACCATGAAACGGAACTCTTGGGGATATTGGGTATTGCACATATCCTATTCTACCATACTCTCATTAACACTATGGCAGTGCCTTTAAACAATGCGTATAATTGCTCTAGAAACGGATGTTTATGAAGAGTTTAAATTTGTTGATAAGCACCTTAGTTAAACTCTGGGCCTTATCTATATTCTGTGTAATATCCAAAACCTATAAAAACATGTTGGTACGACGATTTTTTTCAAAACAAAGCATCAAATGACTATTTCTTCACTACCCAACTGGAGCCTATTCATATACGGGGCAGTAATACACTAGAGCCTCAAAACAACGCAACTTGAAACCTATAAATAAAATATTTCTTTACTAGATTCTGTAAGAATCACGTTTAATGAACACATATATTGAACCGGATACACAGATTTGAAACGTATTGTGTGTACATACAAAAATTATTTGTTAAAAGAACCAAGCCTCGCTCAAATATGACACGATGCGCACCAAAGGAAATAAATGAATGTTACTCTTGTGTAAATGATAGTCGTCAAACCGTTTAAGGGGAAATCCTCTTGAAATTTGCTTTTCAATTTTATTGCATATTTTTCTTTATGTGTTCCGTTTTGCTAGGTTTGTACAAAACCAAATCCGTCTTCGAGATGGCTCTGAAAAAACACAATTTTTACTAAAAATAAATTCGAGTTGCGTCCAAAATGCAACGCAAATGAAAATTATGGTATTAATTTTTTTCGAGACGCAAGTCGAAACAGCGCAAGTAGAAGCGATGCAACTCGATGGACTTCTGTCTGTGTGTAGTTTTATTACCATACCAGCAATCGTATAAACCTGCTTCCACTGTTTGAATCTATGCTTGTGCAGACAACTCAGACAGGAATGATGAATGGATTGTAGGAGAATACTGTCCGTCTAGCTAGACAGTGTATCGTGTGAAAACGAACTTATTAGACGGTAAAAGGCGTATATAGTCTTCCAAAAAGGTAGTTCCAAACCGAAGTTTTTTTTTCAATTGTTGTGTACCTTAAGGCTATAATTAGTCGTTACCCAAAAAACTTTCAAATATACGAAAACAACAACAAATTTTGAAGTTAAATAGTTTTTTTTTATTTACATTAATTAAAAATAATAAATTAGATAAAAAATAATTGTAGACAATAAATAATTGAAATTGTATAAATTAAAATAATATATAAATAATTAAATAAATAAATAAATACGCGAATAATTCTTTTTATAGTAATTCAACAAAATGCTTCAAGCTTAAAGTTTTCTTATTTGGAATAGAACAATACAGTATGGAAAATCGATAGAGAAGAGCGATAAATAAAGCTTTTGGTACGTATAAAGAAAACTGGAGAAATAAAAGTTTTGTCAAGCGGATAAAAATAAAAATTCCAGAATATTAAAAGAAATTAAAACGAAACACGTTTTCGATTTAATAAGAAGGAAAAACATAGACAATCTACGACTTTACAATAAGAAACAAGAACAGATTAAAATTGAACACGTAAAGCTGTACAGTTTAACGATAAAAGAAGTGTGAAGCAGATGAGCAGTATAATAAAGTTGGGATAACAATTAAGTGTAAAATAAGACGCAGGGAAGAAGAAAATAATAAGTGGTAGAAGATAACGGTTTTGCTTGTTTAAAAACACTAATGCTTGGCCACTGTATCCAAAAATGAGTAGGCACTGTACGCCCTATTCGACGCCCAATCCTTGTTATAACCACCAGTATGTCCACCCGGTATATACGACGGTCCACCATACGGATACGATCCATAACTCGATCCAAATCCCCCAGCAGCAACATCTGCAATTTTATCTTAAAATAAAATTTGATTAGACCAAATAAATATCGTTTAGTATGTCGAATTACCTGGCCCACCTTCGGATGTGATGTGACTATGCGAATGAACCACATGTGGTTGAAAACGGCATAATGTATTGTTTCGTAAGTAGTTGAATAGTAAAGCACCGCCAACGATTAACACCAGTTGTAGTAAACCGATACCGAGAAGTATTGGGACAAGGGTTAGTTTGATGTGCAACAGTTTAATGATGATGGCCAATGGGAAGATTATATTCCATTTCTTCTTTTTTTGTTTTATTTTGCCACGTCCCTCGCCTAAAATTATATAAAATTTTAAAATTTATATCAATTCGTAAGAAATTTAATATTTGAGTCAGTAACTTTGATTAAATGTCAAAAAAGTGATTCAAATATATAAAAAATACATTAGTAGATCCTAAAATATCTTAACTCCTGTAACTAATCTTTTATATATATAATCGGAGAATCTGTTTTAAATCAAAATATTAATGGGTTTGGAATTCTTATCGATTCGTTGAATTTTACATTTTAAAATCGGTTCACATAACTATATAAGTTGATTCCGCTAAAAATGAAATTTAGGAGAGCTTAAAACATGTCTTCGAATATCCTGATCAACCCACATATTATGTGTCAACGTCCTGGATACCATTTGACAAAACAGAAGTCTTATTTGTTACTCACCATTATCCGTGATATTATTCTCCGACAAAGCTCCAGTATCCAAAACCCGTGGTCCCCGATCCGCACCAATGCCAATTCGAACACCGTGCCCATCGATAAATGTACTTAATGAGCGTTTAACAAATTTTATTGCTTTTCCAATTTCGTTATCATCTAGAACGATAAAAAATATTAAAAAATTTATAAACATCGAGATAAGTGTTTTTAGAATACATAAGTCTACAAAAAAATTGTTGGTAAATACAAGATTTATACTTAAAAATGAAATCGCTGCAAAAAAAATAAGCTCTATCGCTTATATACCAAGTTTAAAGTTTTATTTTCCGTGAATTTTGTACTTTATAGATTGCTATCTCTTCGTGTTGGAGATATGCCAAAATCAGTTGTGGTTTTTCCAATCTGTATATTCTTTGGCACAATATACTCAAAATAAAGCGATTCTTGGCAAGGTTATATATTTACTATTTAGCCGGAATTTATCAAATCAATAGATAGAATTTCATTATGTGCTTTAAGCTACCGTAAACAATCGATTACTGAGACATACACAGAAAGCTCAAAATCAATTCAAACTCTAAATCACCCCATCATGGTTGAAGATTTTGCCTAGCAATCACGTTCTCGTCCAATTTTCAATCTTATAATCGACGGATTTCATTGAACTTCACAACAACATCCTGAGTGTTTGATAAAAATATTGTTTTTCCAATCTAAAAATCATAAATCAAACACCAAAAAAAAAATTGAAAGCAATAAATTTTCGTTATTACTTCCAAAAACAAAAAAAGAAAATTATTTTAATCGATTTCCTCACCTGTTTGAGCGGGGCGAACAAACACACCTACATATTATCGATCAATTTCTATTCAGAGGATTTCAGTTTTTTTTTATCTATAAGCTTTCGTTTTTATGTTTTTGTTTTGTACAAAAGACGATTTTGTATTTATATACGAAAAGGTAAAAAAGGAAAATTTTATATTGTTGTAACACTTTCTTCTAATTTTTTTATATCTTGGAAGATGTACTGTGGACGGGTGAGATAACAAATCAATATTTTTGGTTGCGATGCTGAGAGATTGATAAAAAATAATATTGTTGCACCTGGCCATATACAATTTTGGATTGATAAAGCTTCCAGAACGTCACAAGACCTTAAACTTATAAAAATTTGAACTCTAATTAAAATTCAACTTCTTTACATTTTTAATTATGATTTTATGTTGTGGTTGTGTTTATTATATATATTGGGTACTAATAAAAGGATTAAGTTATTTTTTAACATTACGTCAGCTATAAAAAAAAATCCCAACCCAAAAGTTCGTGGTGAATAAAAGTTTTTGCTAAATCAGCTTATCGATCAAACATTTTTCTGTGGTTTCCATTCACTCTCCCCCCAGTTCACTCGCAATTTTTAATTTTGAAATGAAACACCATCTCGTTCAACAGAGTTTTTTATCTCTATTTTATCGGGAGGACCTCTTAATACTGTGTATTTTACAAAATAATTATTCTAATTATAAGGTTTATAATGCAACAATAACAACAGACTGTATATATAGAAAAGTTCACCGAGAGATTAATGTATAAAAACTACTCAGAAACACCAACAAATAATATTAAGTTCTGCTTAAATCACTATGAGTATTTGTTCAAATTTCAACGAATCAGAAAATAAAAACCGACTTGTTTTTAATTTGTGATTGTGTACAGGTGTTTAATACCAAGCTTATAAAAGGAAATATAATCCTCTAGATAATAAACATTAAATACCACCGAGATTGGAGATGACAAACAAAGTATACAACGCGGAGTTGAAAATACATTATTGTTGTATTTATCGATGAAATAAATATTTACACACCATCATATCCGCTTAAAATAATAAGACATTACACAACACTTCATGTTCGTAAAGCTGTTGCATTCATTGAACTCTATAATGTTTCTTATTTAAACGAAAAACATTATTTCGTTCCCAACCGCATAAAAAAAATCTGAGAAGAATAAAACCTACACCCACACTCTAATTGTTTCATTATGTTCATATTTAATAAGTGTTATACACAACAAAACGCTTTTTTTATACCACCTTATCGTGTTATATTATTGACGGTTCGAAAACTACTTTGTGTATTCCCTAAAACAAAGTTTTGTTCTTTTTTTAACCGAAATTCAAACTTTTACATAGTTTATATGTATTTTGAGTCTGTAAATTAATTTATTTAAGAATCTCGATAAAAATTTTACTCAGAAGACAAAACATAAAATATTATATGAAATTGGTTATTGCCGGTGTATACATAAAAGTCGTTGAGCTTTCGTTTTGCTATATATACTTAATGCGTTGTACACAAAATGAATTTCCAATTGATTACAAGTTAAGACGTTTCCCACTGCTATAAAAGTAAAAAAAATGTTAAAAGCTCAAAAAAGCTTTCTATAACTTTTTTTTAGTTTTACAACTGTAATGTCAATTAAAGTTGTAATATTCATTTGATGTGACGATTTTATAAATTTTGCCTGAATGCTTTCTACGATTTCTGTAACACAGTCAAATACATGATTTGACAACAACAGCATAAAACTCGTACTGACAACAACAACATTTAAACATAATATATTGCTACTATTTTAAAGATTTTTTTTTTTTTTTTATTAAGGCTTGGCTCCAATAATTGACAGCCATGTCGCCACATACAATATTTACATTTTTTTTACATTTTTCATTTTCATTTATCGGTAGAGAACTGGATATTCCCTATCTACATCTTTCTGGCTGTTGATTTCAAATTATTATATTACTCATTTTCAGAAATTCATACATTTCCTTATAAGCCAAACCACCCCCATTCATTACTCTGGTTAAATTATTTGCATTGTGGAGGATGCTGAAGCATGATCTTACACGATTGTATTTTGGGCAGACTAATATCAAATGTTCAACATCCTCCACCATGTCACACAACACACAATCTTTCTCCTCACTCAATCGACGTTTCCACAAGCATTCTTTCCAATGTCCATGGTTCAGTCTGATTCTCTCAATTGTTCTTAACATTCGTACATCTCCTTTGAGTTCCTTATAGAACGGGGTTCTCAAAGGAGAAGCGCACAACTCTCTGTACTTCTTTCCTTTTATCAAACATTTATCTTCATATTCACACTCCCATTTTCTCCACAGATTCATCTGAATCATTCGAAGTACATCTCTTACATCCTTCTTTTCATACTCCTGAACCTATTCATTCATTGTACCCTTCTTTGCTAACATATCAGCTCTTTCGTTCCCTTCGATCTGTCGATGTGATGGTACCCATTGTATTGTCACATCACATTGACAGATACGAACACACTCAAAAATCATATCCACATACACATTGCCTTGTACTCCACCTCCACATTTAACCAAACCTAACCAAATTGACCGATTTTCTCAAACATAATTTTAGCGACGACTTCATTCATTCCCTTATTGAACTCCTCCATATTTATGCACACAGTAAGGTTATTAGGAGCGGGATGCGGACCGGCATTACCTATACTCAAAAACATATCCATATGTTCAAGTGCAATGCTGGATCTATATGTTGGTTTGTACACCGCCCTATTTTGAAGCCTTACTACCATCTCATTCCAAAACTCATTTTTCCTTATAATCATTCTCGCGATCTCTTATTTTAAAGATTCAAAATTATTTTTATAATTTGCATATTATATTACGAAAAGTTCGGTGTATTCAAATTATAAACTTTTAAAAGCTTAATATTAAAGCTTTCAAGTATAAATTATCTAGTTCATATTTTTCCTATATAGAAAATGGCATTTGATTATGCTCTCATAGATATAAATTCTATTACGCAAGTTGCATCTTTCTCAAAAGCTTAGCTTTGTTGTTTACCATTTAAAATTCCAAATAGTTTAATAATTTTTTTTGTGTAAGTTTTGTTTAATATTCTCTTATGTACCAAAATATCGAAGACCTTATTCTGTTTTTCACATGGAAAGTTCAAAACAATTTCGAAAGTTTATACTTGTATAAAACTTTAACTATAACTTTAACAACTATTTTTACAAAGTGAATTTATTTTATATGGCAAAAAGTATCATGTATAAATATTTACAGTTATACTGAACGATGCAGGTTTCAATCAGCCTTGTGAAACAAAAGATCCTAGTGCAGGAGAAAAGCTATGAAAACCTTAGTACAATAAGCTGATGTTAAACTATACAAAGAAGAAGGCATGTGGCTAATCAATGGCAGTGCCTTCAAGAAGAATAGTGAGAATATTAATAAAAGCTTATAAAAGCTTTCCGAGTCTTATATGAGTTCTTGTATGTGAATTAATAATCTACGGAGAAGAATATTATATTATGAAAAGTTTAGTTGCTTCTAAATATAAACTTTCACAAAGTTCAAAATAAAAGCTTTCAAGTGCAAGATAGAAATTTTGGTGCACAATTATGTAAAGCTCAAGCATTTTGTCTAAAGTTTAGTTTTATATAGGTTACTGTTATATAACAAAATTTGTGATTCATTCTTTCACATACATATAGTTCGAAACAAATGTTTACTTATTGTTTTATATACAAAAGCTCAATATTAAAGCTTTCAAGTAAAAATTTCAATTTTTTGCGTTTTAATTATTCTAGCATAGATATAAATTCCATTACGCAATTATGTCCATGCTCTCAAAAGCTTTACGTTTTTTTACCGTTTACAATCTCAAAATAGAGTGAGTGAGGTATTAATAATTTGCTGTATGGAAGTTATGTATTAAAATATCGAAAACAATCTGTTTTCCACATACATAGTTCAAAACTATTTCGAAAGTTTATACTTATTTAAAACTTTAACTATAAGTTTTACAACTTCTTTTTATAAAGTGAATTTATTTTATATGGCAAAAGTGTGTCATATAAAAAAGGTTTAGAGCTCCATAGAAATATATTAACGTATTTTTTAATTAGATATACTGAACGATGCAGGTTTAGATCAGCCTTGTGAAACAAACCATCTGAGTGCAGGACAAAAGCTATGAAAAGCTAAGTACTACAAGCTACTATTAACCTATTCAAAGAAGGAATCCTGTGGCCAATGAATGGCAGTGCCTTGAACAATAATAGTGAAATATTTATTAAAGCTCAAAAAAGCTTGCCGATTCTTATATTATATGAATTCTTGTATGTGAATTAAGAATCTATGGAGTGTAGTATTATATTTTGAAAAGTTAAGTTGATTATATTGATAAACTTTTAAAAGCTCAAAAGAAAAGCTTTCAAGTTAAATATTTCAAAAATTAGTTTCTTGTACTTCTAAGCTTCAAGCTTTTAGTCAGACATAAAGTTTTATATAGATTTCTGTTATATAACAAAAATGGTAAAAGCTTATTCATTCTTCCACATACATGTTATCGTGCAATAAACAAAAATTATAAATTACTTACTCGGCATTTGTCTGGCATCACTGAATAGATCAAAGTTATCCGGTTCCGAGAGTTGGACAATTTTAAGCCCGGTTGCAAATTCTTTATTCGCATTATCATATTCGAACAAATTCATTCGGCCTGTCGCAAACGACCAGATATAACGCGCTGCCCGATATTTAAAACACGAAAAAATCCGTTTCGATTGATAGCATTCGGTTTGCACCTGGAACACATATTCATCAGTTTTTTTTGTATTACCACTAGCACCATCACTATTTTGGTCACATTTTGTTTCTTTTATAAATATACCGACGATAATTATTAACAAAGTCCAGTGTATTGTAATCCTTTTGTTATTTCCATAATTCATTTTATTGTTAAAAACTTTTATTATTAATACACTTAAGTGCTTTAATTAAAATTAATTATTTATAATCACTACGATAATCTCGATTGTATATTAACTTTATCTTATCGCTTATGAGAACAGTAAGTCAATGGACAAACTGCACCAATTGATTATGCTTTTATATGCTGAAAAGTTTTCAGGTCAAATAAAATAGAAAACTACTGATAACTATATAGAAGCAAGAACAGAGAAAATTGATTACCATATACACCTGTATATGTGTAATGATAATGTAATTTGCATTGGCTTACATATACATAAATACACACACATGTGGATGGAGAGATGAATCTTAGGCTATAAACACTATACAATATATGTAAATGTGTATTCTGTTTTATAAGTGTCGGCCGAAGATTATAACAAGGTGTAATAAATTAATTTCTGTTCAATTTAATTATATTTGTTGTACGGTCACATATAAGCTTCTCATAATTAAGTATGTAATAAAGTCGGATTCTATTTATGGCAATTATAATATATTACATACTATTGATTTAATCGACAAATTACGGAGTTGAGTATATTTTCCCACCTATCCTATTTTACTAGAGAACACAGTAGGTTACTTATTTTGACAACCAACTGGTTTAATCACACTTCTTGACTATGTCAGTTCTAAATTTTTGTTGTTTTCAATTACGACTTGAGGTTGGTGCTCTTATTTTGGGGAGTCTCAATATAGGAATTAGCGGACTATTTATTCTAAGCTTTCTGCTGAAAAGACACCGAAAATTACAGGAACCATTCATAAATCCATACCATTTGATTTTCTTCGATCTAATGGTTTGTATTGTTCTCGTCACGAAACTTGTAAGTATAACCAACTCAATATTTGTTTTCATGTTCTAACACTGTCTCATTTATCCATAGAACAAAACAAAGCTTTTACTACTGTTCCTGGTGGGTCAATTAATCACAATCGGTGCTACCAGTTTGTATGCAGTTTACTATGCTCTAGACAATGACTTCCGGCTGATATACATAGTGTTGATTGTAATGGCGGCACTTTTTGTACCATACTATTGGTTTTGTGATTATTTTGTCACGGCCGATTGTTGGGCCATATGGTAATTGTCGAATGGTTCTAAATAAAAATTATATTTTATGTAAGTCAATGAAATTGCTGTTTCGGCGAAAAGCCATACCGAGACAAAAAAACTTAAAATGAAAGTACGCAACTTCTCGAAACTGAGATAACTGAACTCTTATTAACCGAAGGTTATATTTACATATAATACAGTCAAGAAGGGTTAACAATTTAGGTTACTCGTATACCCATCATAAGGTAAAATTATTAATTTTGATTAAAAAAGTTTACCAAAATTTGATGTCTCAATGCATTTGTCTCATGTAGTAATTAAGATTTTCTAAGGAATTAGCTTTATCCAGAGTATCGATTTGTTTAATATTCTACTCGTAGGTGGGTTGGCTGGTTTTTTGTATAATGTTACCTTTTAACGAAATCTGATGTTGTTGTGCTGCAAGGAAAATATATAAAAAGTCACATTCTAATTGAAGAGTACGTGCCAGTTATTCTATATATTATGTTCTGTTTGTTCGTAATTCAAAAAAGATTCCGATCAACACCATTATGGCATTCTGCAAACAATTGAAACTCAACGACAAGATGAATCAATTAAAACACGGGTTAGATTTGGTGAAAAATTTGGTGAGCAATTATATCGACTGTAGTGCGTCCAAATTCGAATCGATCAGTAAAATCATCCGCGAATCCCATTTTAGACCTAACACGTCTTCTTCACAATATTATCGGTGTTAAGTGACTTTGAGTTGGTTTCAAAATCAACGAATTCGAAGAAGTGATGATATTTAAATATCTTGGTTCTCTCATAACTAGGTCTATTTTGCTGCTGACAATTGGCCCTCATATCCACTACGTTCACTTCGGAAATCAAAATATTTTACAAATGATAATTTGAAATAAAATGTTGATGTGTTAGTTAGAATTTGAAAGATATTCGAGTGGATGGCATTTATCGAGTTTGTTCAATCATAAGATCTAGATCACGTTCTGCACGTGCTGATCCAATGAGAAACAGGTGCAGTGAATGGTAACAGGTTAGGTGAAAGCCGCCTCTTGTTAGGCGGGTTGTCGACGACGATGACCTCACGGTGTAGAGAACGATCTGACATCTTCTAATTCTTTCAAAAGTATAAAGAACTTGTTCGTAAGTATGACTCTCTTTGGAGCTATTGTTTAGCTATCCACATGTTTTATCAAATTTTGCGCATCGACTAGGAACATTCTCTTGCAGATCATTACTGGCCCTCCAACAAATAGCAGACCTGATATAACACACAATCGTATAAGCTTTGTTCATCTCGGCTAGGACGGTTGCATTCTTAGCCCTATTCCTTGTACTGGCAACGTAGAATATGCACAATACGTATAAATGGTTCGGAAGATATCAGTTAAGGTACGGTTAGGACTGTTTATGCAGGCGGTTTAAATTTTTTAACCTCTTAGATTCACTTATTTTTGATGGTGAATGGTGAACTATATTATTCGTGTTCAGTCTCATTCATGACCGTTTGCGTGGTATGATAGCTTCTGTACATTCTGCTGCGTGTCAGGCTGTTTATGTGTCAGCAGACAAATGTCATCCGATGTAGTCCGGATCTTGAGTGGCGTTAGTCGTTCTCTTTGAATATACAATTCGGAGATTTGATCTGTTCCACATTTCTCACGATTTGAAGGATTCTTCACTTTCCCCTGTGTTGAGTTTTTTTTTCGGCTTCCCGACATATCTATTTGATTAGTTCAATTATTATCATTGGTTCACCTATTTCACAAAGTGTCTTTCTGATTCCGTTTCAAAATCTATGAAGAGGAGATACATCGGTGAACGCAATTCGTTTGACTGTTCTATGATGCTACGTGTTGTGTTTATATATGATCTGTACAGCTCATTCCTAGCCGAAAGCCACCTTGTGACACTATTAGATGCTCGTTTATTCCCGACAACATGTGCTTTTGAGAAGTAAGATACCTCTTCAGGTCTTGCATTTTCACTGGTCGCCTTTTTTTGGGTTAACGCTAGTAGTGGTGTACAAATTCCTGCAGATCTATGAGCGTCACCTTTGAATAATTCAATTGGTATAATATCTGTACCTTATAGTTGTCAAGAGAAAATTCGAAGTCCGGTTCGCTTTTGCAGTTGTCCTCAATGTATTATACGGAATATTTAGTTCTTGTTCGTGTGGTTCTAGTAAACTAAACAAGTCTCGCAGTCGTTTCTTCTGCATAGTCTTGAGAATGCCTTCTGTGCATTTTCTGCGATCATTCCTTGCCATATTCTTCACTTCTTTCGCTCTGGCTTCATATTTTTCGTTGTGTCCTGGTACCATTGGTTTTTAACTAGAATTGAGATTATTCTAAATTATTGAGATTCCAATTCCATGACCAACGATTGGATCCGTAATGAAATTGTTGAGTGTTTTTGACAACAATGGGGTTATCTTCGCTAAAATAAATTAATTAATAATTCATAAGATTTTAGTACATGCATAATTATAAGCTGATAAGCAAATAAGAATTTTGTTATTTCAACAGCAATGTGCGTAGTCCAGATTGCCTACATATTTCATATAAAAAAAACATTCTTCGTTTATGCTGCTATGTTATTGCCTCTCACTTCTTAAGTCTTAATTGAAATTTTATGGTTATTTTTGTACCAATACATTATAAAGATTTCTATATAGTATAATTATTATTTTATGTCTTTATAATTTTTTTATTATTATTATTAATAATTAATGAACAAAAACATCCGTTTAAGTAAATATTACTGTATGTATAGCCGCTACATATTTATTATGTTTGCCGTTAATAATTTAAGAATTTAATATATTATATATATGAGTGTGTGGGGTTTGTTAATTGACTTATATAATTACTTATACATTTCATTATGTATTAGGATCGAAGAAGGGCGAGCACCCACTGTCTTAACGTCTATTATTACGATAAGTAGAATTTGATGTCGATGAAAATTTTAGAATTTATGATTACCTACCCTTGTGTGTTGGGGTCTTTGTATACATATACAAAACAAATAGATAAATTCTTAAGGTACATGCAATGACAATATATACTTAATTATCAAAATGTCAACATGATGTTATAAATAATTTTTTCTAATCCCAAGAATGATAAAAACAAATAAATGAATGTTATCATATAATAAAATTTTCATTTAAATATGTTTTACATATTTTGGTTTGGTAGCTAGAAATCACATATCCATACACATATCTATCCACTATAATATTCATACGTGAGTATGTACATACGAGTACATATCGACGAGCCAAAAACCAAAAATTAATTATAATTTTTATTTTATTGACACTTTTTGAATACACCGACGTGTTATCAACACAATATATATTATATATACAGGTATATGGTGTACATTGATAAAACTTATCGGAAAAAAACAAGTGGATTATCTAGTCATTCGTTGGGGATTACATTTCTAACTTTATTCTAAATTGATTATTTCGGGTTGTTGTTGCTCGAACATATAAAACCATGTTTGTGTATCACATTAGGATCAATGTATGTTTAACTGACGATGCAAATCGCCATTCGAATTGAAGCTTTTTAAACTTTTTAAAGTTAAAGCTCAAATTATGACCATCGTGGTTCTAATATATATTAAGTACATTGCCATAGAAATCCACTCGACCTCAGAAATGTTGGTAATGCGTGACATAGAGTGGTAACAATTTCATTAGCCAAACAACTGCATCTCTAGAAACTGAATAAGAATTATTGGACAAATCATTCATTAATCTGAAAGCTCTAACGAAGAAAGCACTAAATATAAACTGGCTAATACAGCAAACCTATTTATAACTGTGCAAGGAATATATGTACTCACTGTTATCATCAACGGGTCAAAGCCACATTCAAAGTCAAGTCAACATATTAAGAAAAATCGGAGAACATAAAAAATGTATATATAGATAAAAAGCCAACATATAAGACGAAGCTGGTGAAGCTGGCAGAAATCTTGAAAATGCTGTTGCTATTTCCGCTCAACGTTTTCTGGATAGGATTCGTTCACGTGCTTCATTTGGCCGTAATATCAAACAGTTTATTATTGATGGAAATGTTAAATCGAAATAGACGACCCGTAGAGCAACAGTCACTGGAGAAAATAAGTATTGGCACTGTATTGGCAACGCAATGGCTCATAATCCTCATGTTAGTACACGAGAAATAGTTCACGATTCCGGATTGTTCCTCACCAGTGTTTGGAGAATTTTAAAACGGCACAAGAAGCATCCATATCATGTGTCTTTACACCAAGATCTTCATGGCGCTGATTTCCAAAATCGGGTAACTTTTTGTCAATGTGAACAAATACAACAAAATCCTAATTTTTTTCGTTGCGTAATGTTCTCTGACTAATCGTCTTTTACAAGCCATGGAACGGTTAATCCACATAACATGCATTATTGGAGTGTTACAAATCCGAACTGGCTTCGTCAAGTTGAACATCAGCGTCCTTGGACTAGCAACGTGTGGTGTGGAATAATTGGCAACACACTCATAGGCCCCCACATTATTGAAGGCAACTTGAATGGTCAAATGTACCGAAACTTTTTGGGAAATGAACTGCCAATATTACTTGAAAATTTGAGCTTAGAAGTGAGACGGAACATGTGATTTCAACATGATGGTTGTCCTGCACGCTATTCGGCGATGGCACGTGAAATACTTGAATACTTGAATGGCCGCTGGAACGGTCGAGCTGGTCCGATAAATTGGCCCGCCATATCACCAGATCTTACTGCGCCAGATTTCTGTTTGTGGGGCTATCTCAAAGACAAAGTTTATAAACAAGAACCAACAACACGTGAGAACATGATTGAGCGAATCAGAAATGCATGTGCAGAAATTCAACCAAACACACTTCTCAGTTGTGTACAATCATTTGAAATGCGTAT
This sequence comes from Tipula lateralis, assembly GCA_963932295.1. Lineage (NCBI taxonomy): Eukaryota > Metazoa > Arthropoda > Insecta > Diptera > Tipulidae > Tipula > Tipula lateralis. Next base: position 10,207,573 of record OZ010736.1, read on the forward strand.
TAATAAGTGCATTGAAGTTGCAGGCCACCATTTTGAACACTTATTTTAAGCTAACATTATTTTATTCACCTGCCATTTACGTTAATAAATTTTTTTAAGGACGAATTTCGAGAATTAAAAGAAGAAATTGAATATATTGATTTCGTCGATTACAACGCCATCTATCATGAACCAAACACAATATTTCATTCAAATCATACGTACTTTTAGTCGTAGAATCCATGTATTTCCTCCGCGGTATGATTAAATTTTGATTATGCAAATTTTTTCCGTAGAGTGGCTATTTTTCGAGATATTTGATCGTCTCAGTTTAAAAGAAACACCCGGTATAAACACCGGTATATACTTCCTCATCTTTTCTTAGTATGGGACTTTACGAGACTTAGATGCCTCATGGCTGAATCATCCATTGGTTTTTGATCCTATAAATGGTCGAGACAAGACCGTTTCAAAAATAATATTTTCTATGGTTCACTTTTAAAATGATCACAAACAATATCTGCCTTATGCCAATGTTGGCCTTTTGTTCATGTCTCCTTTCTGGTTCTTTTGGTTATTTGTCAGATATTTTTATTTTTCGGCCTTTTGTTCATATTGACCTTTTGTCCATACCGGCATTTTGTCCATGTCATCCTTTTACATACATATGTCGGCCTATTTTTCAAGTCCATAATGTTGGCCTTATGATTTTTCGGCTTTTTAACACTGTCAGTCTTTTTTCAAAGTCGGTATTTTGTCCATATGAACCTTCTGTCCCTGTCGTCCTTTTGTCCATGTCAGTCTTTTAATTCTATTGGCCTTTTGTCGGTTTTTCGTTTATCGCCTTTTTGTTCATTTTGGCCTTTTTTCCGTTTCATCATGTTGATTCTGTCGGCCTTTTGGCTCTATCCGTCTTTTTTGTATGATGATCTTTTGTGATGTGGTTTTATGTGGGTCTTTTATCCATGTCAGCTTTTTGTTCTTATTGATCTTCTGGCCATGTTGGTATTTTATTAATGTCGATTGATTTTAATCCATGTTGCCTTATGCCACTTTTAGACTTTTGCCCTAGATGATCTTAATTCTATGGGCCGTATTTTGCAGGCCCATTATCTGAATTTCAAACTAATTGCATCTCTATAAACTGAATAAGATTAATTGGACAAATCATCCAATAATCTAAAAGCTCAAACAAAGAAAGCACTAATGGGATACAAATTCAAAAGAAACTGGTCAATACTGCACGTGGTAACAAAAAGTTTCTATTGTCATCGCAAGATGTACGAGAAACGAAAGGAATCGATAGATGTACACGCTGCTATGCGTAACATACAAATAGCACATACCAAGCCGAATCCTTAATTAAGAGCCTGCGAGTATTTAAACGCGATCTTAGTATTATGTTAGTGGTATCCAATATTATTTATTTTGTCGATATGGAAAGAGTTCAGATAATTTAAGAATGACAGTCGTCATCTCAGTTATTTAACTGTGGTAGCATTCTATGAGTAAAATGTTTTGAGTGAAATGTTTACGAAACATGTATCCCATCCACAATGCTTGACCTACTAAAACTCAATTGGAATTTACTTATCGAAGTAAAATGTCGACATAATCTTTTGACCATCTCTGGCTTTTGCCAATGTTGGCCTTTTAATTCTGTTGGTTTTTGATTATATCCGTCTTTTTTCCAGGTCTGTCTTCATATGATCCTTATGTCCATGTTGACCATGCCGCTATTTTGGTTCTGTTGGCCTTCCGCCAATATTTTATTTGTCGACCTAGTAATCTTTTGTTCATGTTGGTTTACCATGTCGGTCTGTTGCTAATATCAATCTTTTGATTTTTTTTCGGCTCTGTTAATTTTTAAACCTAGTTGATATTTTGTCCATATGACCCTTCTGTCAATGTCGTCCTTTTATCCATGTCGGCTTTTTGATACTGTTGGCCTTCTGTCGGTCTTTCAACTCTGTTGGTATTCTGACGTCCTTTCGACTATATCCGCCTTTGAATCATGTCAATGCTTTCTTATCCATTTGGGCCTTCTGTACATTGGCATTTTATCCATGTCAGCCTTTTGGTCATATTGTTCTTTTGTCCATGTCACCTGCTGTCAAAATCAGCCATTTGTTCATGTCGTTCTTTTATATTTTGGCCTCTAGTATGTCAGTATTTTGGTTCGGTTGGTCTTTTGTCCTTAAGGTTTTTGTCGTAGTTTGGGCAAGAAGTGCCTTCAAAGAATCACTTTAAGTCAATCTTCAAGAGACGAAACCAACACCATTGATCAAGAGAGCTTATTAAGGAAAAAGTCGGCATTGCCTCAAGAGTGCTTGGATACTAAAGGTGATCGGTTGAACAAAATTTTAGATCCCCGGCTCCAAAAGATTTCGAAAATAGGTTCTCTCGCAATCCGCACGATGCTCTAGCTTTTCCAGTGCTACAACCTGTAGAATGACTCTCACATTTCGTTTTTAAGGCTAAACCAATGTTTCCGTTGCACTCCCCTTTGACATACTGGAACTAGATAGCGACATATTTAGTTACTTTAAAACTGACGAACTGCAGTATGGTCCAGGATTAAATGTATACTGTCATAAACACAACGGCATAGCCACGCGAATCTTTCACTCATAACCTGTATAACAAATACGACAGTAATTACCTGTTGATTTCAGACATGTGCCATGTTTTCAAGTACATTTTATAATTTGTATTCCAAACTGATTTCAAATCGATAATTTAGTATTTAATAGCTAACGATATTGTACCGGGCGATTATGAAGTAAGTTTCATAGAACGAATAAAATCATTTTCTATTTTGGCAAAATTGTCTCACCCACTAAAGTATGTAGTTATGTAACAAAACCATTTTGAATATTATAACGACGTCGCCAAATACATTATTGTTTATATGACTATTCGTCGCGACATTATTTCAGTTGTGATGTTTAAGTTAATTTGTACTCTCGTAGTGTTGTTATGTTGCACTGCAACCTACAAATTCGAGTATGTTCCGTGTAAAACGTGCGATCAGCTTATTGTTGACGAAATAAATAATTTTCGCGCCAATTTAATATGCAATTTTGGCCTCCTCACGGTCAAACCAATATCAATGAGTGAAGTGATTTTTCATAGTGATGTTGGTGGTTTAAAACATCCAGCGGCATCAAACTCATTATTTATTACCCACGATTCGTGTGGCTCGGATACTGGCGTGGTAACTGAATCATTAGACGAGAAGGTTAAAAGTTTTATAAAAAATTGTGCATCGCGAGCCGAAAACCTTACTAATAATCAGTACTCGTGGTTTTGGAATCCTGAAACACGTCGTATACACTGTGTATACGCGGAGGAGCCATTTCGAATTAATTGCATCGCGAACGAAGTTCAGACTAGTGATGTTAGTGCTACGATTCAAATGGATAAAAGTGTAAACGATAGTGTTGGTTCGTATCGAAGCACAATTTATATAATGTATATGGTAATATATAAACGTATTTAATATTTTAGAGGAGTACATAACATACCGATCGAATCTACGTTTCTGTAAGAACTTGAATAAAGGACGCGGTTGGCTCAAAACATGTTCTCCTCCATTAATAATTCGTGACAACATTCAAAATGGGATCAATACATTTCGAGAATATTTGGTCGAGCAGTATAATGTTTCGAATATGCCGCGTGTGAATTGGAACACCGAACTGGAAATGGTGGCTAGTGAGTTTGGTAAACTATGGGAGCCAGAATTTCAAACAAGTAATTGTATATCATCGTGTAAGTATATAACTTAGCTCTTCTAGCTCGTTTTATCAATGCATATACATATTTTTAGCCCAGTTCGACAATTTACAACTATTTCATCTGCCGCTGTATACATCAGTATTTAATTATGATCGATATGTTAATCCAATGGTGAATATCATCTCAAACGTAAATGATGAGCTTAAAAATGAGTCGTTGACTGAAACGAAATCAAAATATTTTTGGATCTACGACACTAGTGTGACAGATTTTGGGTGTGTACTACAAATGACGGCCCGAACATACGCAAACCTTGTGTGCGTATATAGTGGAAATTTGGAAAATGATATTTCCACTAATTTCAAATATGGGCCACCGTGTTCTGACTGTCCAAAATTATTTTACTGTGAGAGTGCAACAAATGGCACAAAATTGTGTGGAAGAAATGAAAATGACTTACCCTATAAGCATTTTATTATTTACGGCTGTTTGATTGTTGTCGGTTTTGCGGCTTACTTTTATCTTCGACATCATTGATTGTAATGGATGTTGAAGCGAGTGCCATGTAAAATTAAATATTGTATCAAACTGTATGTTGATTGCTTTTAACGTTTAATAGTCATAGTTATAGATGGACTGATTAGAGACTAACCAAAAGCTCTAAACATTAACAGTAAAAATGAGATCATTTTAGGATGCCAACTTGTTTTATAAGTAACCTCTTTAACGTCTGGTTTAATCGAATTTCTAATCGATCGAATTTTATTCCACGCGATATGTCAATACAACCACCATTGTATACGCGTAATGACTATAATAATTCTATCTACCTCGAAAAAGAATATAAAATTTTCATCAAAATACCAAAACTCATTGTTTAGGAAAACAAACAATATAAATTAATATCTGTCGAAGATTAATTACACAAAACAATCATACCGTCACCCTCCGAGCATTATATAGTACACCCGTATAGATATGCTTTTAAATTAATGACACAATTTCAGTTGACATTTATTATTGTATAGGCAACATAAAATAACGTTCTAAACGACGACCAAACGAATTTATCATCGAAACACCTTTATATTATTATAACAAGTAGTTAAATATTTTACTCTGTATAAGCTCTCCCAAATGTCGTTGAACAAAAAAAAAGTGTAAAAAAGTTTGTATTTTCATGTTAGAAGACGATAAGCCGTGTGACATTACACTAAGCCTATTTTATCGATATCATCAAACAGAACTATATGATGCTCAGTGCCTAAACCACACACAGATGTGAACATTTTATTAAAGATTCATAAAGTTTATATTGGTTTGAAAATAAATATAAATGATTTTTTGAATACGTACGTATGGTGCATGAGTTGGGACAGCAAAAATACTATACACTAACGAAATACAAAACCTTCCGCAATATACAGAACCCCTAAATAGGTACATATACCGCAACAACTTTTACAATGAATAAAAATTTAGGTCGGTCGTCGGAACATGAGATGATATGCGCCATTGTGTGCCATATATTGTTGTGTATATGCCTAAATTGTTTATACACGATATTACATATAACACAACAAAGATGATGATATGTCGTTTATGAGATTTTTTATTAATTTCAAAAACGTCTTCTTTTAGTGTCCCTGAAATTTAAATGACACGAGGAATGTTAAAGATGATATATCACATATTGTAGAGTGCCATCATTTATAAAATGTACTAACTAGTCATGAAACCTAATGATCTGAACTACAAAGGATTAAATATGAATGGGAGAGTCCAATTTGTGATTTTCTGAGGTACCTCTTCGTCTGTTGCAGCGTTTTTGAAGCCAAAGGGAGCTCTAAATCATCTTTCATCTTTAAATGAGTAGGAAGATCAGTTCAACATCCACTTGTGTTGGATGCCGGGACAATTCAGAGTGGCGGAGATCTAAAAGGTGTGTAAATTTGCTCGTCAGGCAAATCTGGGCCAAACCAGATCGATCGAGATACAGAAAACATATGGTAGTGATGTAAGCGCTATCTAGCTTCCAATCAAAATCTTATGCTTTTTTGAAAAGAATTAGAAAGATGAAATTTCGTAACACAGCTGCAAACCAAAATGCGTGTAAGCTATTCCTTTAACCAAATCACAAATTAGGTTAACAAACACCACAGGACTAAGACAAGCTTTCAATCAACATTTTTTCTAAACAAAAATCTAAACTAAATTTTATTCTTATAAATTTTTTTCACGTTTAATATTTTTTGTTATAAATTATATTATTTTCTTGTTTTAGTTCTTCAAATCATAAAATTTGGTTGATAAATTCCATCATACTAAATCAAGCATCTATTCAACATTTTGTTTCTGCACAAACAATTTGTCATACAAATTTTTTTTCACGAATGCATTTTTTGGTCAATATTATTTTATTTGCTTGTTTGCGTTCTTCAACACATAAATTTTCTTAAATTAAAACCACCAGACTAAATAAAACTTCTAATCAACAATTTTTCAGAACAAAATATTTTTCATATAAAATTTTTTTCACGTATAATTTTTTTTTCAATATAATATTCTATTTTCCTGGTTAAGTTCTTCAAAACATAAAGTTTGGCAGATAAATACTACCAGAATGAACCATGCTTATGTTTAAAAATTTTTCTGAAAAAACAACACTTAACATAAAAAAACTTTCACGTATAAAGATTTTTCTCAAGTAATTTTATTTTCTTGTTTCACTTTTTCAAAACAAAAATGTTGGTAGATAAATACCACCAAACTAAATAAAGCTTCTAATCAACATTTTTTATGAACAAAATATTTTTCCTAAAAAACTTTTTTCACGAATAAATTGTTCTGTAAATATAATTTTATTTCCTGATTTAGTTGTTCAAAATATAAAGTTTAGCATAAATACCATCAGACTAAACCAAGCTTCCAGTCAACATTTTTTTTCTGTACAAAAGTTTTTCATATAAAATTTTTTTCACGTTTAAAACTTTTGTCATACTTAATATTATTTCCTTCTTTTGTTCCTCAAATAATAAAATTTGGTTGATAAATGCCATTTTTTTTTCTAAACCAAAAATTGTTGACATAAGTTTTTTTTTACGTATACATTTCTAGTCAGTAGAATTTCATTTTATTTTTTCAGTTGTTCAAAATATAAACTTTAGTAAATAAATGTCACCAGACTAAACCAAGCTTCTAATCAACAATTTTTAGCTGAACAAAATAAACATTTTACATAAAATAATTTAACGCTTTCACTTCTTAAACACTTCTTAAAAACTTTAAAAGATTAATGCCAGAAGTCTTAATATAACTTCTAATCAACAATTTTAATCAACAAACCATTTTTCATTGTTCATTTTTTTTCACGTATAAATTTTTTTGCAATATAATTTTATTTTCTTGATTAAAAACATAAAGTTTGACAACATAAAGTTTGGCAGATAAATACTACCAGACTGAACCATGCCCCAATCAACAGTTTTTTCTGAACAAAATAAATTTTTTTACATAAAAAAATTTTCACGTATAAAACTTTTTGTCAAAATAATTTTTTTATGTAAAATTTTGTTTTTTTGTTTAGAAAAAAATGTTGATCAGAAGCATGGTGCAGTATGGTAGAATTTATCAGCCAAACTTTATGTTCTTAATCAGGAAAAAATTTATACATAGAAAAAAATATTTTTTCTAAACAAAACATTTTTCATATAAAATTTTTTTCACGTATTAATTTTTTTTTTAAATATAATTATATTTTCCTGATTTGTTTCTTTAAAATTTAAAGTTTATAAGATAAATATCACCAGACTAAACATAGCTGTTAATCAAAAAAAATTCTGAAACAAAAATTCAAATTAAATTTTTTCACGTATATTTATTTATTTATTTATTTATTTATTTATATATATTGCTTATAATTTTGATTAAGAAGGAAAAGCGCATATGGAAGTAACTTGTAAAAAAAATTATTACTTCCATTAGGCATAAAAACCTCTTAAATTTTTTACTACAAAAGGTCAACACCAAGCACGCACATCCCATTTTGAGTACAAGCTCATTTACAATAGGATGAGCAGCAGGGATCAGACAATATATAAAAAAAAATCTTAATAATTAACTTAAACTAATTATATTGTCATTCAGACACGCCATTCAAGAAACCTCGATTTAAACGAATCGGCAGATCTCAAGCTCCTAATACTGTATGGAACAGAATTCCATAGAGAAATACCTCTAACAAAAAAAGATGAATTTAAAGACCTAGAAGAATTTCTCGCAGGAAGCAATCGTAGATTGGCGTAATGCGACCTGCTAAATAATAATTTTTTGAATAAATAATTTGGTTCTTTAGTTTTAAGTAGCTTCCTAATAAAAGCGCAAATCCGAAACTCATAAAAACTAGTTAAACTACAACCAAGAACAAGCCTAGTATAGGGTGATATATGGTCAAATTTCCTAATTCCGAAAATAAAACGAGTGCACGCATTAAAACATCTTTTTAGAATAGACATATTTTCCTGAAACATACCAAATAAGACAACATCACCATAAAGAAAATGCGGAAGGAGATAGGACATAAACATTCTCTTTTTAAACTGACTATCCGCAAACCCTACCACTTTATACAAACAACTAAGTAAACCAAAAACCTTTCTACTAACTTTTATTAAATGATCACCCCATGTAAGAGTTTTGTTAAAAACTATCCCCAAATTCCTAACAGTAGTTGAAAACGGAATGACTGACCCATTAAGATTAATACAAGGAAACGAAAACGTATCTAACGATTTTTTGTAAATAACAATAGATTGCGATTTACTAGCATTTAAGACAAGTCCATTGGAAATAGACCAATTAAATACTCTATCTAAATCCTCGTTAACCAGAGAAATATTACTAACAATAGAATGCTGATCTAACTTACTATTTCTATAAATTTGGACATCATCAGCAAAAATGTGAAACGAACAATGGTGAAACGAGGATTCTATGTCATTAATGTACATAGAAAATAATAAAGGACCAAGTACCGAACCTTGAGGAACACCTGAAGTAACTGGAAGAAAATTAGAATAACAACTACCAAAAAAAACTGTCTGTGAACGGTCCGATAAATAATTTTTAACTAATCTAGCAGCTGAAAGGGAAAATTTAAATTGTGCGATAAGCTTGTTATAGAGAATGTTGTGATTCAAAGAATCAAAGGCCTTTGAAAAATCTAACAAAGTGAGAGAAGTCAGTTCCCTGTTTTCCATACTACGCCGAATATCATCGCTGATATTCAATAATGCAGTATTTGTGCCATGACACTTTCTAAAACCAGATTGAAAGACATTAAGTAAACTATTATTAATTATATGGGACTGTATTTGGTTTTTCACTACAATCTCAAAGGCTTTGGAAATGGAACTTAAAATACTGACAGGTCTAAATTGGGATAACTCAACAGGATTGCTAATTTTTGGAATTGGAATTATTTTACTGAGTTTCCATTGCTCAGGAAACGAAGAAGAGGTTAAGATAAAATTAAAAATGTGTAATAAATATTTTGAGACTACAGGAAAAATTCGTTTCACCAATTTTAAACTAACCCTATCAAGACCAGAAGATTCCGATTTTACTTTCCAAACAGCAGACTGTAACTCCTCAAAGGAAATATTAGAAAATGAAAAAGAGTTAGAACACTCTTCAGATTTAAGATCAACAACAGGACTAACCAAAGTTGGATTCGAGCTAATAAAATAAGAGTTAATATCCTGAGCTTTGAAATCTAAAATACCATTATTTCTACATCTGCTTAGACCTAGAATTCGAACATTACGCCAAAAAACCTTAGGAGGAAGAGATGGATCTAATTTATCCTGGAAAAAAGTACTTTTGGCTGCCCTAATTAATCTTACTACCCTATTGCGAGCTTGTTTGTAGACCAAAAATATCTTACTATCTCCTAATCTTTTCCATAAGCGAAATTTATCTACCCTAAATCTGATTGCATCCAATATTTCTCCAGACATCCATGGAGGAGATTTAGGTTTAATTACCACTGATCTAAGAGGAACGCAACTATCGAAAACTGAATTAATAAATCCATTGAAAAGCTGGATTTGACTAGTAGAGGAATCAAGAGAAAAAATGTTATCCCAAGGAATAGAGCTACAAACTAGTGCTAAATGAGAATCATCTATATTAGAAAAATCCCTAAAACTAAACCTTTTAGGCTCCGGGCGAGAGTAACAATTAGTAGAGAATACCAATAGGTCATGATGAGATCCTAAACCGAGAGATAATTGATTGAAAAAAGAAATAGAGTTATCGGTGAACGATAAAACATGGTCAATAAGAGAAGAAGCGATTCCGTTAGTGGTTGGACTAAAATAAGTTGGTTCACCAGTATTATGTACTGATACATTAAGACTGTGCAAAATATTCAAATACATTCGAGAGAACATACTATCCTGTAGTAAATCAAAATTGAAGTCACCTGAGATGAATATTTCATCATACTGGCAGGTGAGATAGCTTAATAAAAGTTCAATATCTAGTAGGGATTTTTTAAATTGTGTATAACACCTCTTGCTTGTTATAGGTGGGTTGTACACAGTCCCAAATAAATATCTACGTTTATTAATAAAAATGCAAACAAATACGAATTCTAGATCGGAAACCAACATTCGAGAAATAGAAGGAGGTATATTTACAGGTTTATACGATAGGTGTTTACCTATAAACATACACAGCCCACCATAGCCAAGTGGGGAAACTACCCTATCTTTCCTAACTAGATTAAATCCCTCAATGTCCAGAGCTGAGTCTGAGACATTGGGGGACAAAAAAGTTTCGGAAAAGCAAAGAATGTCAACTGGTGAACCACAGAAAAGGTGACGTATTTCGTCAATATTCGGTAACAAACTTTGGACATTCAAGCTACCTACATTAAGAGATTGAGACCTACCGGCCAACATAGACCGCAACACGACACGGGGAATCGACATGTTTAATAACATGGCGTGAAACAAAAATGACAATACTTACAATTTATAATGTATAGTTTTGATTTCGGGCCAAAAACCTGAAATGAAATAAGTAACAATGAAAAAAAGGAAGCAAACCAATGAAATAAAGGAACAACACTTATCTGAACGTTTAAACGTTAAAATATTTTGTCAGTAAAATTTCGTAGATAAATGAAACCAAAGTTAATCAAGCCCTAATAAACATATTGTTAGTTTTTTTCAAATAAAATTTTTTACTGAATAATTTTTTTTCATGATTTTAAAAATATCTCAAATTTTACACATAAAACTATATATTTAAAGTAATCGGAGCTTAAACAGAATATTTCTAAAATTATATAGGTTTATGATAAACATGAACCAACTTATAAGTAACTATTGCAATATTTCATACATAATTTTATTCAACCTACTTGTCTGCGTGTTATATACTGACTATATTTATAGAAATTAATTACTTTTGTCATTCATATATCGTAGTCGCCGCTATTCTCGAAAATCTATAAGCCATAAGTATAATGTCATCACAACTTATTATGATCTAATAATTCCAAAATATCTCCCCGTTCGTTTGTAATTCTATAAAATCACTTTGGTTTTGATTTCAGAAAATATATCTCGCCTTTTAATTGAATATATAATAACAACTAATCGCGTGATTTATTTTGATTGTAAAATCCATCTTCAAAACTAACAATTTAAAATTCTGCTAATGTATTAGCTAATTGATTTCTTTCCACATTGCCAAAACATCAATCAAATTAAAATTGACATATCAGGAGCTATATAGGTATTGTTACACAAAAAAAAATGTTTTTTGTTGTATTGGAAAATATATAAATTCGCCTCACATCCAACATTTCCAAATATCGACAAAAAATGTGCTTTCTGTTATTTTTAAGTGATTTAGAAATTCTAAACCTTCGTTTCGGCAAACAAATAACATTTTTTTTGTTAAAAAATTGATATTTAGTTCATGAGGTATAGGTTACTGGTTTGTTATAGATTTTTGGAGACAAATCGTTTTGATATATTTTTTTTGTTTTTGTATCTCCAAGTACCAATCAGATTTATGATGTAGGCACGTCTCAACAACCAAATTGTGCTACTTATGTAGTTTATCAATGAAAACTGATATGTAACCTTGAATATGTTATACTGAAATGACGAATACGTTTTTTGGATGCTTAATATAATATATACTTTGAATAGTACGTGATAGACTGTTATCTACGATATATTGATTATTAAATTGTGTGTATGGATTCAAATTTCAATTCAAATAAAGCGAGATATTGTTACGTATTTCAAAACCGATTGAATTATAGCAAAGTATATATCCAACAGTTTTGGGTTCTAAGGACAATAACACATAAAGGTGGATGGTGCGTTTAAAACTAACGCAGTCCTGTTAGGTAATAGTTACTGGAAAAACCTTGATGTTCCTCCCTCCTACGGTGTCTATTTTGTCTTCAATTTGCTCCCCGGAAATTATCTTTCAGTTCGGTTAATACATGATTTGATCATAAAAATAAGCGAACCACTCAGTAATTTTGTAACAATACCGACTATAATATATTGTTTATAGAGAGAATCTAATTTATTATAATTAAATAGATACACAATGTGGGCTGGCGACAAACAAAATCTAAATCATGTTGATATTGAGCCAGAGAAACCCTAAACAAATCAAAAAGGGTGATGTTATTTTAAAAACAAAATAAATAAAGTTGGATATCGATAGACTCATTGGGTGGGTAATACGATACTCCTCAAAAATTGAATATTTTCAACACAAAAATCTTACACATTCCCGAACACATTGTTATGCTATATATATTATTATTTTATTAATAATAATTTAACGAAATTTATTATATTGTTAACAGTGTAGATATGAAAAAACGAGGAGGTAGAATGATTTTCTTTTGTATTTTGTTTGTGGGTTTTGGGGCGCTTATCTCATACCTCCCGGACGCCAATATTGAACAAATCTTACATCTAATATTTTTTATATATATTATAAGGAATACGTATACACCTACTTATACGTATTATTCCTTTTGGTTTTATGATTTTAATATCCGGTTTATATAAAGATTTCAATTCTTTTGCTCATCTCACATCCTTATGTTTACCTATATATAGGCATATATGTACGTACTATTATCAAAGTAAATAGATATTTTGCGATTATGTAGTAGAATATAGCAGCATATTTTAGGTCTTAAATCGGTCAATATAATATACTTAGTCTGCTATAAAATTCGATTCCGTACATAAGAACAGAATCGTATAAATATATAGATAAACAATCACAATATCGGTATCCAATATATACACAGTAGATTAAGGGAGGGTGAAGAAATACTGTTTTTGTTCTGTCGAATGAAAAATAAATGGCAAGAAAAGCTTTCAATTTTAGGAAAATATATCATAATATTTTTTGGCATGTTGTTGTCACCAAAAATACTTTAAAATTGCAAAAACATCGGATCGATCCAACATCAACAAAAACATATTTATGTATGTATTCCTATTTCCACCTGGCTTAGGTCTGTGCACTAAAATTTTATTTTCGTATTTAGATTAATGGATAAAACGTTTTGTTAACAACAATACTTAACAAAAATTGATAAGAATCAATTGGAATGGAAAAGTTTTGTAGTTTTGATAGTTGACGATTTTCACTTTTCAGGTACACAATCTCATTTGTGCCAGCCACTGCAAATATTTCAACAAAATCGGTTTCTTTTACTGATCAAATGATACGGTGATTAAGAATGAAGAACTACTGTCAGTGTAGGAAGTGATATGACTACGTTTTTTACTGTCAAGGTTATATGCCAATAACATTAACATAGTTTTGGTAAGTAAATACACGACATATGTAGTGGTCTTCTCGTGTTAAAAAGCTGGTCTTTTTACTAGACGATACAAATTATGTCATACTCTCTTCAGAGGACAAGTGTCTGGGAATCTGGAGTTATCTTTTTAACCTTGGTATATATATATATATATATATATATATATATATATATATATATATATATATATATATATATATATATAAATATATATATATATATATGTATATATATATATATATATATATATATATATATATATATATATATATATATATATATATATATATATATTGAAGAGAAATACGATAAGACATGCAAGATTGCTGGAAATTTAAACCATCTTTCGGTAAATGATGAAGCGATACGTTTCGGTTATCTGAACCATAGCCTTGTTTACCTGGATATTGTGCGAGCTATATTAGCACTCTAGTTCTCGAGGTGTGAAGAACTTACCGCTCATTTACATGAGACATTTTTTTTCAGCCGTTATAGGCACCGCCAAATATGAATGGAGTCCAAACATTTCTTTTGAGAAGTTTAGGGTAATTATCACCTATTTGGACCCCTTATGTTATAATGTTTACGAATAGATCAAAAGGCTGTGTTGGCTGGGCTGTACTATACATACTAGAACTAGAGTGAAAATTAATTATCCCACATGTAAAGTACGCCACCGTTCTTCGGGTTGGTGTTGGTATACTTTTTTGAGAGCAGCACTTTATATCTTCTCTTATATAGCCAGCAATTGATTTTAATCTGTTTCCTCGAAATTTCTTTGAGAGACAACCACTACTATAGATCGATTTAGGTGTGAATGAAATCAAATTTAACTAAATATCAGGCTGCATGGGAATCAAAGGAGTGTTTTACACTTTTGGTGGTTTTCAATTAGCCGTAGAATTATTCAACGACATTTAACGATGGTTCAACTAAGTTTGGTGGTGAAATTCGAGTCAACTGAGTCGAGACGCCATTTTCGTCCCAAACAAAACTGGATGATATATGAATATCGACGACATATGATTACGACAAAACTATATAAATGCCAATTGAAGGCGATTGAAGTGAGATTTTACGGCATCGTTATCTTTTTCGGGGGTGACGTGAATTGAGCACCGAAATCTAACGACATTAGAATTCCACCTTCCGGGCTATATTAAATGGCAGGTCCACGTAAAACCTCAAACATTAGATGCCTTAAAGTTATCGAAAATTAAACCTCCCGAGTACATACCACGAAAAAACAGGCACGGCAGGTTCTATTTTCATATTATACAATTTTATAAATTACATCGATCCTGATAATATACGAAAATCCGAATTCGATTATGCGACTTGATGGTGGACATAATAGTGCATACAATTGATTTTGGATGCCGTGACGAGCATATAGTAATGATAAATCGTTGTGAACAATGACCAATTCTTAGTGGGCTGTAAACGCCAAAGCCTTGTCCGCGTGAGTGAATAGGAAGCATACCGAAATATATTACTACTTGACCCAATTTCTGACATAGGTGCGTATCATAGTATTTTATATTTTATGTCATCTGCGAACAGCAAATTGTTTGCTTGCAAAATTAAATTAGTCAACGACATTGTTGATGACTTATGAAAATATAAAGAACCTAGATGACTATCCTAACTGTCACCTGTTCTGTGAGCTTAATAAAAAAAATTTAAATTCTAAAGTGCTACGTGAACTGTACAGGATGATGTGATTAGAACCAATTCATACAAAGGAGTTTAAAATCTCAGAAGCAAATCACAAAGTTCAGAGAGAAACTATAGATACGTTTATCTGGATGTCATGAAGTTCTAGAAGTCTCTAAGACATGATGTCAATTCATACCCAACTCGCAGTTAATAGTTACCACCCAAGAACCAATTTCAGGTTTTGAACTCTTTCCGCTCTCTATCATAATTCGTATATTATCTATCAACTGTAAACGGTTCAAACCGGTTTTTAAACCTTAGTGGTTTATAAAAAAGCTTTCTGATCTCAATTTCTCTTTAATTTCTAGAATGATTTTACGGTTATTCAACGTTCGATGGCGGATGGTGGATAATATATGAACATCGACGAGCTATAATTACAACAAAACGTTAAATGACAGACCCACGCATCCGCAAACAGCTGATGCCTTCAAAGTTCAAAGTGAATATAACGAGATTTATATCGAAAATTAAACCAATAATCTTGTTGTATAAATGATATTGGTTACAAAGGGAAGCCAGTACGGTAATAGGTTTACATGTTTTCTACATTTACTCACATTAAGGCGAGGCTGTTATCAGTGGAACATTAGGAAAACCTTTTCAAATTAAAGGTGAAGAAGAGGTGACAGAGCGATAGTTGCGGAAGGTGAACGAGAAGGCTGATTTGAACATTTATCAAGCACAGCGACGTACTCTGGTTGAGATGAATTTAATCTTTTCGATTTCAAATTGGTGATTCACTTACGATCGAAACTGATCTAGTGACAGTAAACTAGAAGTTTAGTGAAATTTTTATCGTGCCTTGACGGTCATAGTAGTGATCATAGTTGTGAAAAATGACCAATTCTAACCAATAGGAATGAATTTGTAACACACATTCCTTATAGCATGACGATAAGAATTGGAGGCAACAGTGATTGCTTAACACTATAAATCCGTACAATTGGCGTGTTTGGAACCGATTCTTATACACAGAATTTCATTTTCTATCAAAATCCGGATAGTATATCATTCGACTTTGACACAAATGCTTCCTAATCTCAATTTCTCTCCAATATTCATTCTAAAATTTCAGATTTGTTCTGGTTATTCCAGTGTTTCATGTAGGCTTCCTAGTTATTATTGCTACTAATATATGCATTACCACATTATTGTCTCTTTCGTGATACAAAAGTAACCACTGACGTTCTACATCGTTGAGTCATATCGAGGTTGTACGTAGACATAGAGCATCTGTTCATTTCATTGTTCCATGTCAGCGAGGGCCGACACTCTCATAGGTGCAGATGGTGAAACTAAAGAGTGTGCCAACATTTTAGGTCATCCACAATATTTTTAAAAAATAAACAAATTCGTCTTAAAACCAAAATTCAAATACTTTAGAAACATTCAAAACAAGGAAAAATACTAACCGGTAAAGATTTAAACGATTTGAATTTAGAGCAATTAGTTAGTTTGGGACTATGAATGCCTATAGAGTCCAAGGAAATGACAACGTTTCGAATATGAAAGGGAAAATATTGAAATGCAAGCGCAAATAAGGCAATTGGAACCTCCTGCGTTTTTTGTTCCTTGTGCATCTCATTCCGATAATTTAGTGCATCCAGATTCAGTACAGTATTCAGCACGGACTATACGGTTTTTTGATACATTCTAAAGCTTATACGTTTTCTTTTCTAGCTCAGTTTATAGATGCGAAATATTGAAAAAGAACGGTAAGGTTTTAACTCTCAAAACGCCATGTACTCGTACAACCAGGGGGGAAAGTTGTATAGATACATTAAAGCCGAAGCATTAGACGAATTAACAACCGAAGAACTAATGTTTTTAGTCAATGTTTACAAAGTCCCACTATATGCTAAACGCCAGCTGTAATATATTACACTCGACTAAATTATTTCTAAGTAATTTGAGAACTGGTAAAAAGTTTCAAGATTTTGTATCTTAGAAAATAAACTTTGCTTTACAACTACCCGCCAGCTGCCTTTCTCCCTGAACACTTCGCACCTGTCGAGTATGAGCACAGCAATTTAAGGATAACCCAAGAATGAAGTACCGAAGATTATTGTATATGAAGTTAGAACAGTACCTTCCACATAATGGCAAGTCATATATGATAAACCTGTAACTGTAGCTTCAGGGGAACGAAGCTTTTCTTAATTAAAAATTATCTTCGAACCACAATGGCACAAGACAGAATAGTAGAATTGGCTGTGCTATATATCAATTGAAAGCGAAACACTTCAAAATTTGGACTATAATCACTTATAGATGATTTTGCTAAAATAAAAGCTTTTCGTATTAACTTTTTGCAATAATCAATTATAGTAAGCTTATTCAAAGTTCGTGACTGTTTTCATTTATTATACTTATGAGAATTAGGTTTTTAGGACGCATTATAAATCCTATATCTGCAGGGTAATGTTGAGACGGTTTTTTATAAAGGGTGTCATGTTCAAAAAGTACACCGGGTGAAAAATAGTCTAGCGCCGACTCTGATGTCAACCTATATCTATACAGTATTTTTTTTTCTATCCGTCACTCAGGCTCAATTGGCCCATTGCGTCATCCCACTTTTAACTTGTCGTTCCGGCTGTAGGTCTGATTCTACGCAGAAACCATCTGCACATTGCATAGCTCCATGCCAGCCTATAGTACTGATACAGAAATCTAAACTATCGATGGTGAAAATCCTTTTTCGCATCCTGCCCGTATCGGTATTCGAACTCGGTACCTCCCGCTCCAAGCCGCAGCTTTTTAACCACTGCGCAACTTGGGCGGTATATATACTACCGACATACATATAGCGGAGAACCCAAGAGTTCTAATCACCAACAGCTTACACCTTAATGTAGGTATTTATCATATCACTGCTAAAAATCAATTATTTTTCGGTTTTCCCGAACAATTTCTGAAACCGACATAATCATCATACTACAAGTACACATATAATGAACTGTTCAGCCATCCAACGTAGAAATCAATTTACAACCAAGTTATAGATACTCGTATAGTGAATAACAAATGTAAACATAAACATTAACCATGTTATCATTATTATTTTGTACGATTATGATTGTTTATGCGATTTTGTTATCATGAAAAACATGCAGGAGATAATAACTATATGTATACACTATGTACTTCCATTATAATATACATATATGTTTATACAGGTGACACAGATATTGATTGATCCAGATAATAATATGTGTATACATAGAAGTTTATTATGTTGTGTATTATGTTTATTGTATGTACTCGTATATATGGTTAAAGCCTTTAAGCTATGGTTTTGTCTACTTATAGGAGGACAGTCGGCTCATATACATGCGTATGTGTGTACATACCCGCACTGTATGTACATACGATGAGAGATATCAAATTTTCTTTTATAACGGATGTAAATTAAATGTATATACGCATCATCGTATGTGAATACATAAACAGGTAAATCAAAACTGTCATGGAAATTAGATGATAAAGAAAATGTATTGTAAACAACAGAGGATAATATTTCTGTTTATCTCGAAACGTATCACTTTTAATATACGCGCGTGGGACGTGATTTCGTTTGAGAGGATCAAAAGAGAGGCTTAGTCTGTAATAATAAAATCAGCTTGTAAAAAGTCCCGAAGTCTTAATAACTTGAAGCGTGTAAAAACTTTATGTAATTTTGAATGTTTTTTGTACTTCGGAGTTGTTGCTTGTATCTTGTAATTCCTGTGTGATCGAAAATATCAAATCCATTTCATCAGGCATATGCTACCGGACTTAGGATTTATACTGTGCGATTCGTATATATACGATCGGTCGTGACGCGACAGTACTAGTGAATTACAAAAACTTAACTCGAAATATCGATTTTATATTAATTGCGTGTGGCGTAAACTAATTTGCGACTTGTTTGCCTGATTTCGCCCGCTTAGTGATTAGGTTTGTTGCGACATGAATCGAACTTCCTGGATATATCTGTGCCTTGAAAGCGCGAAACGAACCACCACGCGGAGAGAGAAGGCCGAAATTCCATTATGGGAAGTTAATTTTGCCGTGTTAGGTTAGGCAGAAGGGTATTGGGAGGTTGTGTCAGAAGGTATTAATGTGTCGTCCCCTAAACAGGGCCGTCGGAGTCACCAATGAAGTGTTTGCCGTAAATTTGAGAATGTGTTGTACTTCGAGTTGTTGCTTGTATCTTGTAATCCACTAGGCCGGTTTATCACATACATATATATCAGAGAGAGCTTTAAAGTTGCTTAGGAAAAACATGAGTTGACTCGAAGCCATGTTACTGAAGTAAACTATATCAAAACAATCGTCTAGTCGATGTGAGTATACATACAGAGAGAAGAATGGCTGATAGATTAAGCCACAATATGCAGTTTACTATGTACAGGGTGTCCGCCGGGAAGGTATAATACTTTGTTTATAATTTTTGATTAAATAAAAGAGAATGGATCTTATATTGATAAATGTTTTATTTAATGTCGGCAATTATGTATGGAATACAATATCAGATTAATGTCCGCCTCTTTTAGCCTCACAATTGCGAGCCCTTTTGAGCACATTTTTCATTACATTCTCACACATTTCACGCGGTATTTCATTAATTTCATCGCGAATATTTTGTTTGAGTTGCTAAAGCGTTTCTGGTTTGATTGCATAAGCCTTGCTTTTCAGATATCCGCACAAAAAGAAGTCCGGACCAGTGAAATCAGGCGACCGTGGAGGCCAATCACCATCATTATTTTTTTGAAATGACTTGTTGTGGAAAGAGGTCTTGCAGCAATTCAATTGTAACCCTGGCTGTATGCGATGTGGCACCGTCTTGTTGATACCACATGTTAATCAAGCCCAAGGCGCATGCATTTGTGGCGTTAAAAAGATTTCAATCATATCACGATATCGCTCCCAATCACAGTTACCGTTACGCCGTTTTCATATTCAAAGAAGTAAGGTGCAAGGATTCTTCCTGACCAAATTGCACAACACTGTCACTTTTAATGGATGTAAAGGTATAACTGATGAATAATTTGAGCGTTTTCTATAGCCCAGAACCGACTATTCTGTTTATTCACATATACATTCACATGAACATGTGCCTGAGTGCCTCGTCACTCATTGTGATTTTTTCATGAAAATCGGCATATGTATACGGTGGCGTAAATGGTCTTGTGGAAGAAGCTCTTGTGTCAATTGAATCTTAAATGGCAAATTGTGGTCTAACTTGTTCTTTGAAGACTAAGCTCCTGAGCATGGCGTCGAGTTCAGGTTGATGGATTGTATTGAACACTTTCTTGAACAGTAGTAATTTTTTTAGTCTGTCTTGCAGTACGTTGTTGCCCATGCTTGGGCCTATCACCTACAGACTTTCTTTCTTAGAAATCATTCACATACACAATAAATATCAGATTATATCAAATCAGATCTGGTCGCTTTCATTGAGCACAATAAACGGCAGAAGAGGACAGACTACAGGTGCTTATGGGTGAGGTTATCCGAACTATTTAAGTTATTTACAAGTTATTGCAGCCTTCTAAAACTTGGAGATTATACCATTGGACCATTGCACTCTCTGCCAAATATATAGGCCGGCATAACTACCTACACACTCTTGAACACTATGGTTTCGAAGCACGTTTACGACCAATTATTTCGTGTAACTATTATCGTAAAGCACAAATAGGATTGCAACAGTCAATTATACCTCTCCGGGGACGTTATGATGATATCAACTGATAGAACATGCTAGGAGATGGATTGCAGAGATCGTCAAATGTTCATCATTTTTGATAGCCAGGCTGCCCTAAAGGCTTGACTGACTCCAATACTATTTCATCGAAACTTGCTTAAGAGACGATAATTGCCTTGAACCGGCAGTCTGAATGCAATTTTATACTCAATCACATATAGATATCAAAGGAAACGTATCGGCAGATAAATTGAACAGTTTAAGAAGCTTCCACTTTTGTGAGACCTACTTGATTACCCCTCAGTTGATAGGCCTATTTTAATGTAGTGGTCGATCAAAAACTCTTGTGGTAAGTTCAGATATCCACTTTGTATATTAGTGATGATCTAGGTAGCCCCCCATCAGAGTGGATTAGATTATCTACTTTTCCATACCGATATTATTATAGGGTATCATTTATTGACCTTTTTACATACTATCGACGATTTTTGCCTGGAATTGCCAACATTGCAAGGAGTTTACTGGAGCTGACACATAATAACAAGCCGTTCCAATGGAGTGATGAACACGAGGAAGCGTTTAACGAACTGAAGCGCAGCGATTATGTACAGCACCATTGCTTTCGTATCCGGCTCCGAATAAACGTTTAATTCTGGATACGGATTCAACTAATTATATGGTTTGGGAGGAGTGTTGTCACAAGAAATCGATGGACAGGAACGTGTCATTGCATATTATTCCAAGATATTATCAAAGCAAGAACGCAACTACTGTGTAGACAATAAGAGAATTGTTGGCCATAGTGAAATGTGTAGAACATTTCCGAAAATACCTCTATGGCCAATCATTTCTGCCAAGAACCGATCATGGCGCCTTGACATGGCTACTGCAGTTTAAAAATCCCGAATGAGCACGATGGATTGAGCGATTGGGTAGTTGTGTCTACGAAATTCAACATCGGAAGGGAAGCGCTTATGGAAATGTAGATGCATTGTCAAGATGACCATGTCGAGTGGATTGTAAACATTGCGAACGGGTAGAAAACAAGGAAAACATCCTCGACATCAGACTAATGAAGGTGTTTGCCTGCTGATGAATGGACAAAGGATTTAATCTACAAAGAGCAACGTAAGGATCCTAACAAGGATTATTGGGCCCAATGGGATAGTTTAATTATGGAAGACGGAGCGAACATGGGAGAGCTCCGATGGCACGACAAAGCAATCGTTGGTAGTAGTACCGAGGACCAGGATGGCAGAAATATTGGAGGAATATCACGGAGGGACAAGCGGAGGCCACCTAGCGATCAACAAAACGCTAGCCAAGGTACGTGAAAGGTTCTACTGGACAGGATTTGGTGGAATTTTGATTCAGTTGTCTTCCAGGAGATGTGCCAACTACAGGGAATTAATAAAACGCGGACAACACCTTTCCACACACAATCTGATGGCACGGTGGAGCGTTTCAATGCCACATTGGAAGATTTTATAGCCTAAACAGTTGAGAATTGGGATCAAAATATTCAATTGTACTTAATGGCCTATCGATCTGCGGTGCATAACACAACAGGAGTAACACCAGCGACAATACTTTTCGGGGACAATTTAAGACTGCCAGGCGATCTCAAATTTGAAGCGGTTCGTTCCATCATCAGCTAAATGTGGACAAGTATGTGTGGGCAACTTGAAAGAGAAAATCAAATTGTGAAGTGACCGAACAAAGGCTCGATACGACGTACGAGCGAATATCACAGAAATTACAACTAGGCTAAATTGTATTTGATCCAATTTAATTTTTTCCAGGGATTTCCAGGAATTTTAATTTTCCCGGGAAACGGGAAATGTATAACATCGAAAATTCCCGGGCGGGAAATCCCGGGAAGAACCCTCTAGATATTATTTTTCAAGGAACAATTTCTCATTATTGCTTCATTCAGAGGACTATTATCCTATAGGATTCTAGCATATTTGCGGACAGTCAAGCTACTAGTAAGACGATACAACTCGACCTAATCACGTCGAAAGCAGTAAAGACTTTTTCTTATCTCTTAACCAGATGAGTGTTTACTTATATGTTGCAAGCAAAATAAAAAAAATCAATTCGTTGTACAGGCCACTTGCCACATGTTGCCCAAGATGGTTCAAGTTTATTGATAAGCTTAATTCTATTGATTATGTGGACAGTCAGGCAGCAATCAAGTCGCTGGTTTCTGTTTCTCTAACGTCTAGAGTGGCGTTGGGTTGCCGCTCCTCTCTAAATGAGATGAGTGAACATTTCAACATCCAGGTAGTCTGGGTCCCTGGCCGCTCAGACATCATGGGAAACTGCAGGGCGGACGAACTAGTGAGGCACGGTACAACTCTCCAACTGCTACCGGAATGAGTAAAGTTGGAGAGACCCATTAACGCACTCAAGACTGTGCTTAAAAAAGAGGCGGAAGTCTCAGCGAACAATAGGTGGACGAATACCCTCTCATATAGAGTTGCAAGACAAGTCTGGCCAAAGCTGAACTTGAAACGCTCAAAGACACTTATCTCCCTACAAAGACGTGAACTTAAAACGATCGTGGGACACTCACAGGACACTGCCTTCTTGGAGAACATGCGAGAGGGCTAGGGCTGGAAGTAAATGACTTTTGCAGAAGCTATAGGGACGAGGAGGAGGAAGAGACGGTAGTCCACCTCCTATGCTCGTGCCCGGCTTTGGCACACAAAAGACATGAATATTTGGGTAAGTTTTTAAAAGACTGCCTTTCTGATCTCGAAAATGTGCGAGAAAATGTGTATTACGCTACGTAAGCAGCTCAAACTGGTTCTGATAGGGGTACAAGGGGAGTAAGATCCTGTGGTATCACAACGGACCGTCGCCGGTAAAAGTGTGCTGTAGCAGCCACTCGACTTAACCTAATTCTAAATTCAGAGTCACCACTTTTGAACACTCTTGCGTCTGTCAGAGGAAGAGGAGCGCGAAGATTAAGCGCTATTCAAAGTTTTTATCAAAAGCTCAATGATACACTAAAACAATATCGTACCATTAATTATACAGAATTAAGACGACAAAAATGAGGAAAGCTTTTATGTCTGTACACACAGTTTTCTTATATAAACACCGTAGACGACGTCAAGAATTTATGACATTATATATCATCACCTATATATACAAACGAGTATATATGTACACACACACATGACACATATGAAAATATATACAATATAATTTATCTATATATCTGGTTCAATTAAAATTGTTGACGCGAGAAAATAGAAAACTGTCACAACAATTAAATGAGACGAGCATGAAGTGAAAACTCTGCGTAATCTTTCATTTTTCTTTGCTCTTCATCTTATCCGTACTCTCGAATAAATATAAATTCGTTTTAAAATAATCTTATATGTACGCATTTTTTTATAATTATCTTCCGGATGATTTAGTTCTTATAACAACGATATACGCCTTATACAAACAGACATATACGTGTTATATATACATCTCGGCTGGGTGATAATTTTCTTTGTTTGTTCTTGGAAAAGCTTCAAGATGGGTTAAACTTTCAGCTTAATTTTTTTTGGGATGGATAATGTTAAGCCGACCCAACGATATATATACGGGGGTGTATGGAAATATATTATGCTCGCGTAACAACTATACATTATATCTTAGAATATATCGTTAGTCGTGATAAGACATTAGACAAGAATGTGGTTTAGTATGATAGTAGAACGAGCAACAAAATAATTATATGGTAATTTTCGACAACTTCTTATGTACGCGAGTATATAGTTAAGATAATCTTGTTTATACCTGCATAGTATGTGGGAAATAACAGAATATATATAATGATTGAGGAGATAGTTGAGACACAGTACACATATCTAATTGGTTTATTTGTGTAAGAAAGATGAGACGATGTAATGAGGTAATTGATTATTTCATTTATGTACGTAGACGATGTTTGTTTCACTTGGCTACAGCTTACTGTGCAATCTATACACAATTAATCTTTCTTCGAATCAGATCAAATCAATAAAATGTAATGACAATGTGCAATTTGATTTGATGTGCTTGTTTATCATCGCACTCGTAATTGAGATGTTAAGTTGATTTTCTACTTATAATGGTATGGTACTTCAATCAGATCGACCTGTTAGTATAAGTACTTCTACTTGTGGGCTATTCCTTATAGTATGAGGAATAAATTAAATGACTGCTCTCTAAACCGATAAATCTACAAAAATTTTATTAACGTCTCATCTCATAAATCTTAGCTCAACATTTTTTGTTACTATTTATAAAGTTTTTTTTATCATTTCTTGGTTATCTCAAACAGTATGAGCTAAATTACAAATCGATAATTTTTAATCTTGTTATTATATGAAGCTTTGTGGCCTTATCTGGAAAATGGACAAAAAATATAATGTGGGAGAGTGATTTAAAGGAAATTTACCAGCTGTACCATTTGTTTTAAGACTGAGGCACACGCCAACTTTTTCGTGGTTTGAGTGCCCTACTATCTTATGATGTTACAACAAATATATTGAGGACAATTATAACAGTGTATTGCCGGGCGGTGTGTTTCCGATCAAATGCTGAGCGATGATGGTATACTGGCGGTTATTTATATATGTGCTGGATACATGTCTGGTACAAGAACCAAGCACAGTGAGTCAAATATCAACAAATGTATATGTCACGGTTGTTGTCGTTAAGTTTCCGTTGTCAGTTATGTCTATAAATAATTGGGTCCTGAGTCACTTAATCTATAAATCGTTGTCGATTTCATGAAACCTGATGCCTGCAAATTTCCCTCCGACACAGGTCCACTTTTGCTGTTTTTTCTAAACATATGTCATAAAACAAATCTTGAATTCCATCATAACCTTGTGCTCAATTCCTCGAATTTAGTGAATTTTAGTGAATACTTTATGAAGTTTTGGCCAACATTTTCCCAAACTGTCAAATTTTCAGACTATGCGATGGATAGTCACCTTAAATGATTTAAGGAAATAAAAATATGCAGAAGTTTGTCATTCTTTTTTTTGCCGGTTGTTACAGGCCATTATTGGCCCGTAACGTGTCAACAAAAAAATAAACCGTTGCAGACAATTTGAAGATGCCATCGTCGTTGACAACGACCTCTTCGCCTACCAAAAGACGGTTCTCCCTTCAAAAATCGCTGTATCATTCGGTTCGGATCAGCACGCAGAACGTGACCGAGCAGCGTACTCGCTGTCCTTTGATTTCATGCCCGATATCAGGAATTTGCATTAAATTCCTGATCTCGTGATTGAAAAAACTCGGTATGTGCCATCGAAGTCTCGTTTTGGGCCATATATCACACGCATGATTCTTCTCTCGAATGTTAGAAGCCATCTTTCGTACTCATCCGTCAAGGTCCAACTCACAGCCGTCATCCATACATGACAACGGGTCTGATCAACACTCTGTACAGTTTCAGTTTATCTGCATTTGCAAGATATTTTGATTTCAGCAGTGGGCGTGGAGGAAATAAAGCCTGATTGCCAGCGATAAGCCGAAACTTGATATCTTCTCCCACACTATTATCGTGAGTGATGAGAGATCCAAGATACTTGAATCTCGTCACTCCTTGAAACGTGTGGTTAGCACTACTGAAATCAGTTGCGTCTTGGTCTCTAAAACCAGAAATTAGATATTTGGTTTTGGACTCATTGATTTTGAGACCAATGGAAGGTGAAAACTGTTCCAGTGGATCAAGTATCTCTTTCACTCCGTTGCCATTTAATTCAATCACACAGATATCATCTGCATATGCAAGAAGTTGATTGGATTGTCGGAATAAGATATTGGCGTGAGGTGTTTCACTTTTACGAAGGATGTATTCCAACATAAGATTAAAAAGTATCGGGGACAGCGCATTTCCTTGTCAAATACCGGAATTGATTGCAAGAGTTCTCGATAGCCTGTTCTCAACTTTAACACAGCATTGTGACTGCGCTACTGTCATTTTACAGAGATGTATATATTTTTTCGGTATTCCTAAATATTCAAGCGCATACCATATTCTCTCTCGGTTGATCGAGTCATAGGCTTGCTTGAAATCAAGGAAAACCTGGTGTACATCGCGAGATTTTTCGTAGTACTTGGAAAGAATCATCCGCAGCGAAAAAACTTGACCATAAAATGGCCACTGTCTACGAATTTTGTTGCCACATGGTCTCCACATTTAGGCCATCGAGTTTTTTGGAGAGCTACGAGTTCCAGCCGATACTCTTGCATGCATGTGATAAGGCCGTCCAACGCGCCAGGTTTTCTTAATGACTGCACGTTCCACGTGCCGATCCTTAATCTCGTGTCCGGGTACTTAAGCGGGTGTTCCTTTTTTGTTTTGTTTGGGCGATATCCGATTTTGTTATTTTTGTTGACCTTTTTAACATTTTCACTTTTCTACGGATGCTGACGACCCAGCCTAGCGATCCAATCAGATTTAGTCGCCTCGTACGACAAGCTCTGGATACTGTGGTGGTATTCTATGGGTCTCAAGTTTCGTTTGAGATATTTACGAAACATGGATGGCCCCCACTCTTAGAGTGAAGTTTGTCATTAATGGTCTATTTTTATAATTTTATTTCTAATCTTTTTTGGGGCTCCAGGCACTCCCAGGAAGGAAGAGGCACTTGCTTGCGGTTCGCTTATTTACGACCTTACTTTTACGACATTACAGCCAATTCGAGGACGTACGGCCAGATGAGTCGGTCCATAAGTTCTGCACTCCAACGGGGGGCCATAGTTGTGTTTATCACAGTTCGTAATCTCCTGGTGAAAAATTCCTTTCGCATCCTGCCCCTATCGGGATTTGAACCCGGTACCTCCCGCTCCAACTGCCTCAGCCTTAACCACTGCGCCACTTGGGCGGTTGTGCTAACAAAATTATACGCCCTAACATACTTAAGGCAAACTAGGAGAGGATACCGCAAACACAGCACTAAACAGCTGCTTACGTGACAGATTCAAGATTAGGGATCGGCAAGTAGCATATGCAAGCAACGCGTATTTGATAGCCTTAGTATATGTATATGAAAGAGTATTGGCTATAAAACTGGTTATTCTCCAAAAATTTCGATGGCCGAAAATGAATACCATGAGTCCCTAACCTTTAAATTATTACACAATGGATAAAGTTAGATTTCTTATTAAGCTTCTCCAATCGGAAGTGTGTGAGATTATACATAGTCTATTGTATGAGTACATATACTCCCACTATTTAAAGCTAGCTTCAAGATATTAGTGCAACAGCTGACAGAAATCAGACAAACATATGTAATAAAATATTGATACGTACTCCCGAGTCCCGACGCAGAATCCAGATACACCATGTGTTTCAAATTCATAAGGGTAGGCTTGCTTTGTTAAGTATGTAAAATGCGATGCAGGCTGTTGATCAACGAAATGACGCCCGATTTTATTGACCAATTATAAGAATGACATCTCATAATTAGTCAACTACTTATACAAAGTTCTTAACAAAATCCTTTTTGTGGACGAAAAGTGTACACACCTGGTTGGTAACCTTATCGTTCATTTGGACGACTATTGTTGCAGGCGTTTATAACCTGCAATTATTTTTATTTTCTAATCACCTGGTGAATTGGCTTAATAAATTATTTTATTACCAGAAATATAACCGATTTATTCAATTTACACTCATTAATCAACTTCCAGTTCAATTAAATGGTGGAAAAAATATCCGGGAGGTATATTTTATGTGAAAAAATTACATAAACCAAAAGCTTCATTTTTAAGCACAATAAAATCCAAAATGTATTTTTGATTTATTGAGGTAGGATTTTCTGTTGTTGGATTTTGTGCTACAGGTGACAGAGATTTTCTTACTTGTTGTAAATATATAGTTCAAAGAGGTGGGATGACTACCAACTCTTTCGCGGTTCGCTTATTTACGTCTTAGTTTATATACCATCACAGCCCAATCGAAGACGTACGGCTATAGGTCCGATTCACATATAATCATCTAAACATAGCTTCATGCCATCCTATAGTACTGACCTGATCGAGATTAGAGCCTGATTCAACTGTCGTAGATTTAACCATTGAATTGGGTTACTGATATGAGCACATTCGTTACTGGATGCCTTAAGGTGATCTGCGAATCTTTAAAATTTGAATCACTACAGACCAATGTAACGATAAAATGTCTAAAGTTGAATCGATACAACGTGCCATGTGTGCAAATTCAACAAACATGTGAATGTATATCTGATGGTAATTCGTACAATGTGTAAAATAGCATTGGCGGTTTACTTTACTGTAAATACTTCATCTCCTGAATATTTTGGCCAACTTTAAGTTTCAACTTTGCAACCATACTTCCCCCGGAGCCCAAAAGCTTTGGTTTCCCGGAAAGCGACTGAAAGAGCCATATATGTAGCTCCATCCAATTGCTAGCTGGCATCGTTTATGGTTAAACTGTTAATAATTTCAAACGAGTCAAGATAAATCGTTAAGACAATAGGTATTAATAGGCAACAGGCATCAATGAATCGGAATAGGCAACAGGCATCAATGAATCACAAAATTCAAACAATAAATGTACTGGGATACAGGTAATCGAGACAATAAAAGCGCAAACAAAGACAGGCTAGATAGGAGGGAAGACAAAGTACACGTCTTTTCATCATTTCTGTTTCTATAGTACAGTACTGGAGAGTGTCATCCCGAAGCCAAATGGACCATGTATTGATTTCCAAACAGCGGGCGCGAGATGTCCAAGACGTGAGATCTTATCGGCAGTCAACAAAATTCATAAGACGTGAACATTATCTGGTGATTGCAAAGCTACGATGGAAATTGTCGTACAAGTCAGGGAGAACGGGGAAATATACAACGCGATTCTCCTGTGAAGGCCTGATAAATAAAAAAAACGATACGAAAATCTCAAGATCTTGTCAGTAATAGGATTTTGCGATCTAATTACCAATCTGAAGAAGTGAACAGTGTCTGGGAAGTATTGAAAACCTCGGTTGTCGGTGCTGCCCAGCACATTCTCGGTATAGTGAAAATTACGCCCAAAAATGATTGGTTTGATGAGGAGTATCGTCTTGCTGCTGAGTAACACAATGTAGCCTACAATGAAGCGCAGACTCGGTTTACAATAGCGAGAAGAAATAAAGCAGTTCTTGCTAGGAGGGCAGCTGAACGCATTTGTAGACAGAAGAAGCGCAAATTGTGGAAGGCTAAGGTCTTAAGAGTACAACTCAGCAATGAGTCCAATTCGCGTGGCTTCTTTAAGGGGATCACCGAATTCCATCATACCTTATGATCTTGATCAACTGCCATTCGGGACCAGGATGGAAACCTCTGTGTTAACGTCGATACGGTACTCGATACATGACGTGAACATTTTTATGACCTTTACTTAATGTTCCATATGTATATCACAAGCTGTGTTTGAATACCCTCAAATACAGACCGCAGAGATGTTCATTGAGGATCCATTCTATGAAGAATTTACCATGGTAATGCAGAGATTCAAGAAGAATCGGTTACCGGGAGTTGATTGCATTACTTGTCGGTGACGATGGCTCCACGGTGTATAGAGAGCGATCTGACATCATCTGGCATCTTGCAACAGTATGAAGATCTGGTTCGTGATCGAAACCGATGGTCAGATTGTACGGGCCAACAATGGCCTGTAAAAGCCGAACTAACGAAAGTAACTCAGCAGACTAGTACAGTGAGTCCAATGCAACCTGTTGGTGTGCAAAAAGTTATACGTAAGCTCTATAAAAGATTGAAAAGACTTATCAATAAACAAGACTGTTCCAGAAATGTGTTGGGAGATTGAGGTAGCCAAAATTGAGTTCCTTTGATAAGGGGATCCAAAGTCATTCAGCTCGTAATAATGCAAATGGAGATGGATTGGACACACACCGAGGAAACCACCTAGAGAAATAACAAAGTGGGTTATTCACTGTAATGTTGCACCCTATACTCATAAATCTATGATAAACAATATAAAGTGAACTTCAATCAGCAGTATAACACACGTCGTGTAGAGCAGCCTTAACCTGTTGCAAAAAATTCCTAACATCGCATCAAAGCAACACACGTGTCTAATGTCAATCGCGATTTTACATATAGGCTTGGCCGAAACGATATAAAACTACTCTAAAACAATAAAATGGGGATATTGGGGTAAATATAAGCAATTTATAGAATTTGTGTTTATAGTCGAGTTGTTCAACCGTCAAAAATTATGAAGACCACATTAAGATATTCAGGCACTTTCCAATTTTAACATACACTATTCAAATTGGAAACTGACTGAATATTTGCATGTAGTGACATCTCTCGCGTAGCATTTTGAGCATGAACACATGTTTGCTACCATTTCGAAAATGGTAGTCGTATATCGAAAAAATAAAGTCAAGAGTTTGACAGCCAGAACTGTCACCATCAAAAGCAAATATTTTTGACCACTAGGAAAAAAGTGAAATTGATTTCATTTTGTTTCAAACGAATAAATACAAAATAATTAAATTAAATTTTATTATTTATGTATAGTTTACTAATTTTTCGTTAGTTTTATATTATTTATTTAGTGCACACAGTTAATTATAAAGCAAAGTAATGTATTTCGTTGACATCCATTGTTACACTTGTTCATCATTTTGGTTTTTTCTCCTATTTTTTTCATGTTGATCGCTATTTTGCAACCGTGTGATTGTTATTGGGCGATTCGACTTAATTAACTTCATGGACAATAATAGAAAAATGTCTCAACCCGCAACGCCAGCCCTTCAGCCAAATTATATGAAAATTTTTATACAAAGGGACTACAGCGAGGGAAGTTCGGTGAAATTTCAAACACGATTCCCACCAGAACTAGAGAATAGAGTAAGTATCTAATCTGATTACAGGTTTTATTTCTAGATAGTGTTAACATAACCTGTGCGTGCTCAAGACCTTCAACCCCCTAATTCAATTAGCGAAATTAATTTGATCACAATTCTTTTATTACAGTCGTATCGTTTTGTTGCCTGTTCTAATCGATACTTGACAGCTATGTTGTTATAGCTTATCGCGAACAACATAGATTACTTATTTGATAAATAAAACACATCATTATCTCACCTTGCAGTAAATCGACTTTCGTTTGCACTTCCACTGTTTTCTTTGTGCATCATCTGTCTACTTACCATCCACTAATGTGTAGAATTTCTAGTTTTATTCGTATCATTATGTTGGAAAATTATCATGAATCAACTTTGACATTATCGAGATAAGATTTGGTTTATTCTAAGGCCAAACAATTACTACGTATATTTTGTTACAAGGCCAGCTAAGTGCCTTGTACCAAAATATTTGTTAACAAGGTTAATCATCATATGATCGTGTTTCTTAAAAATCACTTATATTTCGTTAATAAGCAAGTTCAATTTCGTACTTTGTTGGTTTAATCATGTTCCAATTATATCTGTCTGTTTTCTATAGTTGTAATCCGTTTTGGGGTTCAAGGAATTTCTTAACTCTATCGCAGTTCGCTTTATTACATCCTACTTACGCCATTACATAGTCAAATGGAGGACGTATGGCTAGCCTCTAGTACTGGCGTGGAAGATGGGAAATCAGATGGTGGAATTTCCTCTTTTGTGATTCGAACTCTGTCCCTCCCGCTCCATCTGCCGCAGCCTTAACTATTGCACTATTTGGTCGGTGTGTTGTCAATATTCGCTTTCTCGAATTGTTTGTAACTTACCACTTAGACTCCACTGCAATGTTTCGATGTCACTTGTCTTCATCCGTTCGAATATGCGATTTATACATTGACGGGTGAGTATGTTAAATTGCTTCAAACATTGAAAACACAGTATACGCTGCTAATCAGTCAGGAGATTAAAAATTTAATACCTCAAGATTGAAATCTAAGATCATATAGTCGCCTTCGTATTTTGAGCCGCATGCAATAGACCCTTTTGCCTTCTGAGCAACTCAAATAAATCGCAAATACCATTAAATTATCTCACGCCACAATCAATTAATAAAATCGATATTTCGAGTTATGTTCTTGTCATTCACTAGTACTGTCGCATAACGACTGAAGTTATATATACAAATGGGATTAAAGTTGGTCAGAAACGTGTTAAGAGCACAGAAGCTTTCATCCTGGTCTCCCCGAATTGCAGTTGACCGATCCGAGATCCTTTAATTTAATGGTACAATTCGCTGAGATGCTGTAGCCTTCCATCATTTACTTCTTTCGTTCCTCAAGAGCAAGACCACACTCCTCATCAAACCAATCATTTTTGGGTGTAGATTTTACTATACCCAGAATGTGTTGGGCAGCAGCAACAACCGAGGTGTTCAATACTTTTCAGACACTGTTCACTTCTTCAGATTGGTAATTAGATCGCAAAATCCTATTGCTGTCCAGATCTTCAGATTTTCGTTACGTTTCTTCATTTATCAGACCTTCACAAGAGAATCGTGTAGTATATTGTCTCTGTTCTTCTTGACTTGTACAAAAATTTCCATCGTGGCTTTGTAGTGACCAGATAATGGTCACTTCTTACAAATTTTGTTGACGATCGATAAAATTTCATGTCTTGGATAACCCGAGTCCGCTCTTTGGAAATCAACACATATGGTCAATTTTTTATGAGGAATGAATGTACTTGACACTGAGATCATGAGCTATCGCAAAGTACTTCATTCTTTCCCCATTTTCGATCGCAGTTTTATGCCGGGAGTACGGACCTATATTATTACATAAGTTGGTCTGATTTCTGCTAGCTCTAGCATTAAAGTCATCAATCCTGACGTCGTATCAGATTATCCAAATTATTGTAAAATGAGTTCTGAGTCTTTTTCTATTCAATCACGAGATCATGAATTTAATTCCTTAAGATTGAAGCCTAAATCGATCTCAGTCATGTACAAAGCAAGCCTTCATTGATATTACTAAATCAATGGGAATAGTTACATAATAAGTCACTGGGTATGAACAATAGAGCTTTGTGCAAGACCGATCTAATTCAAGTTCCAACTAATTTTAGAATTTATATTCCATTGGACAGGTAGGCAGATTTAAAAGCATTCCGATCAAACTCTTGTGGATCAACTTGCTCAAACTCGACGGTGTCTAGTACGGGTGCGCAAAGTCATAGGACTGGAATACTTGCCCATAGTAAAACTATTTTGATTCGATTATTTATTATCTCATCTACAGATCGATCGACATACATTCGAAGCAACAATAAACAAATTAAATGAATATTTTGCTGAAGCAGAAAAAGGTTCGTGTAGCACATATTGTGAAGGCTGTTTGGCCTGTATAACAGCTTACTTAGTTTATATGTGTACAGAAACCCACTATGAAAAAGTAAGTAAAATTCTGTAAATCGATTATTGAACGAGTTAATCGGGTTTTTAATCCATATTCCAGTGTCTTCGAAAAATTTCAAAATATATTTTATCGCAAAATGAACGTATATACAATCCAAAGGGTTTACAAATAACCGATCCAGCGTATCGTGGTCTACGTGTTATAGAAATTTCGATATTGGATCGTCCAGCTCGTACGTGACTGCCGCTCTCCCATTCGACTGAAGAGTTTTTTATGTAAAATAAAATGAAAAAAAAAATATTTATAAAACTAGAAATTTATTTTCATTTCAAAATGGAAAATTAATTTTCTATTTTCATTTAGTTTTTGGTTAAATTTTAATTATTTTTACAAATAAATCGATATGAAGCATATTTTCTTCCAATTTGTACTAGGTATTTACAATGTTTTCTATTAAGCGTATAAAATGAAGAACATAAATCCCCCAATCGCGATAAATGATAATTGGCCAGATCAATTTGAACTTGTATTTTTTTTTAAATAATAATTGTATTTATTTTTATTTAATTAAATTTTACTAAAACTATTATAATAATTATAAATAAGTTCGCTAATTTAATTAATAAAATCATTTTTATCAGATATTTTATAATTTCGGTGTTGATTTGATTTTGATCGTAATTATTGTCGTAATTAACATAATATTATAAAGAGGATACTAATATAAAAATAATTAATAAGTATTGTTGAACTACTACTACCTACTACAAACCAAGAGAGGATGAAAAACATTATTAGTATTATTGTTTTTTTTATATAAACATTTGTTTTAATTGTAACTTTTAAAATATATATATTATTTAATTTGGTAAAAAAATCAAATAAAATTAAAGTCGGGTTTTAAAATAAATAACTATCCCTCTCTTACAGAGCCAAGTAGAATGGAGCATTCATCAATCGAAAACATGGTATCGAACCATTTAAATGTTTGTTGCAAAACCGAACGCTTCTTAGAGCAAATGAACATTATGAACTCAGAGCGGCTAAATGTGTTTAATTTTATATGACATGTCCAGAATGCCTTCAGTTACGCCTATTGAGCTCAACAGCCCACTATTGATCCTGCTAAAAATGCTGAACTACTTTTTCTTAGTTCATTTTCTCTGAATTTTCAACCAGATCCAATTGTACGTTAAAAACTTTAAAGGTTCTTTCCGTTCAAAACATCACAGTAGTCATAAATCTCCTACCTCACCCCGATTATCAGTTAGAAGGAGAAAGATCAAACATCAGCTTTTGTCCTTCCATGTAATAAAGTCCGGATGTTAAGTGCTGGCCTCAGTGGAACTCGTAATATTTAGATAACTATATCCTGAAAAGGAAGTGGGAGTTATTTAATGAAAAAACAGATAAGGAGCAGTTGGTGCTACCGAGCAGAGTGCCGAAGGTCATAATGAACTTATTAGTACCATAAAAGTATGTCTGTAAAAGTATGAGAGAAAATGGCAAACAAAAAGTGCCATAATCATGTCACACCATATAAAATTACAAAACTGATTGCACAGTACTTATTTGTAAGTGGTACCGCATGTCTGTACCGGATTTCGTTCAAATCGGAGAACAAAAATTTTTATAGTAAAAAAAACAGATAGGCTAACAACCACTATCTGTTTTTTGAAAAACAATTAAAAAATTTTTTCTTCGAATTTATGGTTGATATCGATTAGTATATCCATAATGAACATATCAGTACCATAAAGAACATTTCAATCGAAAACGTTCGTTAAATATTGCCTATAAAAGTATGAGAGAAAATGGCAAACAAAAAGTGCCATAATCATGTCACACCATATAAAATTACAAAACTGATTGCACAGTAGTTATTTGTAAGTGGTACCGCATGTCTGTACCGGATTTCGTTCAAATCGGAGAACAAAAATTTTTATAGTAAAAAAAACAGATAGGCTAACCACTATCTGTTTTTTGAAAAACAATCAAACATTTTTTTCTTCGAGTTTATGGTTGATATCGATTAGTATATCCATAATGAACATATCAGTACCATAGAGAACATTTCAATCGAAATCGTTCGTTAAATAATGCCGATAAAAGTATGAGAGAAAATGGCAAACAAAAAGTGCCATAATCATGTCACACCATATAAAATTACAAAACTGATTGCTCAGTACTTATTTGTAAGTGGTACCGCATGTCTGTACCGGATTTCGTTCAAATCGGAGAACAAAAATTTTTATAGTAAAAAAAACAGATAGGCTAACCACTATCTGTTTTTTGAAAAACAATCAAAAATTGTTTTCTTCGAATTTATGGTTGATATCGATTAGTATATCCATAATGAACATATCAGTATCATAGAGAACATTTCAATCGATATCGTTCGTTAAATATTGCCTGTAAATTATGAGAGAAAATGGCAAACAAAAAGTGCCATACTCATGTCAAACCATATCGAATTATGAAACTGATTGCACAGTACTTATTTGTAAGTGGTACCGCATGTCTGTACCGGATTTCGTTCAAATCGGAGAACAAAAATTTTTATAGTAAAAAAAACAGATAGGCTCACTATCTGTTTTTTGAAAAACAATCAAAAATTTTTTATGGTTGATATCGATTAGTATATCCATAATGAACATATCAGTACCATTGAGAACATTTCAATCGATATCGTTCGTTAAATATTGCCTGTAAAAGTATGAGAGAAAATGGCAAACAAAAAGTGCCATAATCATGTCACACCATATAAAATTACAAAACTGATTGCACAGTACTTATTTGTAAGTGGTACCGCATGTCTGTACCGGATTTCGTTCAAATCGGAGAACAAAAATTTTTATAGTAAAAAAACAGATAGGCTAACCACTATCTGTTTTTTGAAAAACAATCAAAATTTTTTTCTTTGAATTTATGGTTGATATCGATTAGTATATCCATAATGAACATATCAGTACCATAGAGAACATTTCAATCGATATCGTTGGTTAAATATTGCCTGTAAAAGTATGAGAGAAAATGGCAAACAAAAAGTGCCATAATCATGTCAAACCATATCGAATTATGAAACTGATTGCACAGTACTTATTTGTAAGTGGTACCGCATGTTTGTACCGGATTTCGTTCAAATCGGAGAACAAAAATTTTTATAGTAAAAAAAACAGATAGGCTAACCACTATCTGTTTTTTGAAAAACAATCAAAAATTTTTTATGGTTGATATCGATTAGTATATCCATAATGAACATATCAGTACCATTGAGAACATTTCAATCGATATCGTTCGTTAAATATTGCCTGTAAAAGTATGAGAGAAAATGGCAAACAAAAAGTGCCATAATCATGTCACACCATATAAAATTACAAAACTGATTACACAGTACTTATTTGTAAGTGGTACCGCATGTCTGTACCGGATTTCGTTCAAATCGGAGAACAAAAATTTTTATAGTAAAAAAAACAGATAGGCTAACCACTATCTGTTTTTTGAAAAACAATCAAAATTTTTTCCTTCGAATTTATGGTTGATATCGATTAGTATATCCACAATGAACATATCAGTACCATTGAGAACATTTCAATCGATATCGTTCGTTAAATATTGCCTGTAAAAGTATGAGAGAAAATGGCAAACAAAAAGTGCCATAATCATGTCACACCATATAAAATTACAAAACTGATTACACAGTACTTATTTGTAAGTGGTACCGCATGTCTGTACCGGATTTCGTTCAAATCGGAGAACAAAAATTTTTATAGTAAAAAAAACAGATAGGCTAACCACTATCTGTTTTTTGAAAAACAATCAAATATTTTTTTCTTCGATTTTATGGTTGATATCGATTAGTATATCCATAATGAACATATCAGTACCATAGAGAACATTTCAATCGATATCGTTCGTTAAATATGGCCTGTAAAAGTATGAGAGAAAACGGCAAACAAAAAGTGCCATAATCATGTCAAACCATATAAAATTACAAAACTGATTGC
The DNA here is from genome assembly GCA_963932295.1 of Tipula lateralis. Classification (NCBI taxonomy): domain Eukaryota; kingdom Metazoa; phylum Arthropoda; class Insecta; order Diptera; family Tipulidae; genus Tipula; species Tipula lateralis. Next base: position 10,245,933 of record OZ010736.1, read on the forward strand.
ACAGTACTTATTTGTAAGTGGTACCGCATGTCTGTACCGGATTTCATTCAAATCGGAGAACAAAAATTTTTATAGTAAAAAAAACAGATAGGCTAACTACTATCTGTTTTTTGAAAAACAATCAAATATTTTTTTCTTCGATTTTATGGTTGATATCGATTAGTATATCCATAATGAACATATCAGTACCATAGAGAACATTTCAATCGATATCGTTCGGTAAATATTGCCTGTAAAAGTATGAGAGAAAATGGCAAACAAAAAGTGCCATAATCATGTCAAACCATATCGAATTATGAAACTGATTGCACAATACTTATTTGTAAGTGGTACCGCATGTCTATACCGGATTTCGTTCAAATCGGAGAACAAAAATTTTTATAGTAAAAAAAACAGATAGGCTAACCACTATCTGTTTTTTGAAAAACAATCAAAAATTTTTTATGGTTGATATCGATTAGTATATCCATAATGAACATATCAGTACCATAGAGAACATTTCAATCGATATCGTTCGGTAAATATTGCCTGTAAAAGTATGAGAGAAAATGGCAAACAAAAAGTGCCATAATCATGTCAAACCATATCGAATTATGAAACTGATTGCACAGTACTTATTTTTAAGTGGTACCGCATGTCTGTACCGGATTTCGTTCAAATCGGAGAACAAAAATTTTTATAGTAAAAAAAACAGATAGGCTAACCACTATCTGTTTTTTGAAAAACAATCAAAAATTTTTTTCTTCGAATTTATGGTTGATATCGATTAGTATATCCATAATGAACATATCAGTACCATTGAGAACATTTCAATCGATATCGTTCGGTAAATATTGCCTGTAAAAGTATGAGAGAAAATGACAAACAAAAAGTGCCATAATCATGTCACACCATATAAAATTACAAAACTGATTACACAGTACTTATTTGTAAGTGGTACCGCATGTCTGTACCGGATTTCGTTCAAATCGGAGAACAAAAATTTTTATAGTAAAAAAACAGATAGGCTAACCACTATCTGTTTTTTGAAAAACAATCAAAATTTTTTTCTTCGAATTTATGGTTGATATCGATTAGTATATCCATAATGAACATATCAGTACCATTGAGAACATTTCAATCGATATCGTTCGTTAAATATTGCCTGTAAAAGTATGAGAGAAAATGGCAAACAAAAAGTGCCATAATCATGTCACACCATATAAAATTACAAAACTGATTACACAGTACTTATTTGTAAGTGGTACCGCATGTCTGTACCGGATTTCGTTCAAATCGGAGAACAAAAATTTTTATAGTAAAAAAAACAGATAGGCTAACCACTATCTGTTTTTTGAAAAACAATCAAAATTTTTTTCTACGAATTTATGGTTGATATCGATTAGTATATCCATAATGAACATATCAGTACCATTGAGAACATTTCAATCGATATCGTTCGTTAAATATTGCCTGTAAAAGTATGAGAGAAAATGGCAAACAAAAAGTGCCATAATCATGTCACACCATATAAAATTACAAAACTGATTGCACAGTACTTATTTGTCATACCGCATGTCTGTACCGGATTTCGTTCAAATCGGAGATCAAAAATTTTTATAGTAAAAAAAACAGATAGGCTAACCACTATCTGTTTTTTGAAAAACAATCAAAATTTTTTTCTTCGAATTTATGGTTGATATCGATTAGTATATCCATAATGAACATATCAGTACCATTGAGAACATTTCAATCGATATCGTTCGGTAAATATTGCCTGTAAAAGTATGAGAGAAAATGGCAAACAAAAAGTGCCATAATCATGTCAAACCATATCGAATTATGAAACTGATTGCACAGTACTTATTTGTAAGTGGTACCGCATTCGTTCAAATCGGAGAACAAAAATTTTTATAGTAAAAAAAACAGATAGGCTAACCACTATCTGTTTTTTGAAAAACAATCAAAAAATTTTTTCTTCGAATTTATGGTTGATATCGATTAGTATATCCATAATGAACATATCAGTACCATAGAGAACATTTCAATCGATATCGTTCGGTAAATATTGCCTGTAAAAGTATGAGAGAAAATGGCAAACAAAAAGTGCCATAATCATGTCAAACCATATCGAATTATGAAACTGATTGCACAGTACTTATTTGTAAGTGGTACCGCATGTCTGTACCGGATTCCGTTCAAATCGGAGAACAAAAATTTTTATAGTAAAAAAAACAGATAGGCTCACTATCTGTTTTTTGAAAAACAATCAAAAATTTTTTTCTTCGAATTTATGGTTGATATCGATTAGTATATCCATAATGAACATATCAGTACCATTGAGAACATTTCAATCGATATCGTTCGTTAAATATTGCCTGTAAAAGTATGAGAGAAAATGGCAAACAAAAAGTGCCATAATCATGTCACACCATATAAAATTACAAAACTGATTGCACAGTACTTATTTGTAAGTGGTACCGCATGTCTGTACCGGATTTCGTTCAAATCGGAGAACAAAAATTTTTATAGTAAAAAAAACAGATAGGTTTCTTCGAATTTATGGTTGATATCGATTAGTATATCCATAATGAACATATCAGTACCATAGAGAACATTTCAATCGATATCGTTCGTTAAATATTGCCTGTAAAAGTATGAGAGAAAATGGCAAACAAAAAGTGCCATAATCATGTCAAACCAAATCGAATAATGAAACTGATTGCACAGTACTTATTTGTAAGTGGTACCGCATGTCTGTACCGGATTTCGTTCAAATCGGAGAACAAAAATTTTTATAGTAAAAAAAACAGATAGGCGTTTAACCACTATCTGTTTTTTGAAAAACAATCAAAATTTTTTTCTACGAATTTATGGTTGATATCGATTAGTATATCCATAATGAACATATCAGTACCATTGAGAACATTTCAATCGATATCGTTCGTTAAATATTGCCTGTAAAAGTATGAGAGAAAATGGCAAACAAAAAGTGCCATAATCATGTCACACCATATAAAATTACAAAACTGATTGCACAGTACTTATTTGTCATACCGCATGTCTGTACCGGATTTCGTTCAAATCGGAGATCAAAAATTTTTATAGTAAAAAAAACAGATAGGCTAACCACTATCTGTTTTTTGAAAAACAATCAAAATTTTTTTCTTCGAATTTATGGTTGATATCGATTAGTATATCCATAATGAACATATCAGTACCATTGAGAACATTTCAATCGATATCGTTCGGTAAATATTGCCTGTAAAAGTATGAGAGAAAATGGCAAACAAAAAGTGCCATAATCATGTCAAACCATATCGAATTATGAAACTGATTGCACAGTACTTATTTGTAAGTGGTACCGCATTCGTTCAAATCGGAGAACAAAAATTTTTATAGTAAAAAAAACAGATAGGCTAACCACTATCTGTTTTTTGAAAAACAATCAAAAAATTTTTTCTTCGAATTTATGGTTGATATCGATTAGTATATCCATAATGAACATATCAGTACCATAGAGAACATTTCAATCGATATCGTTCGGTAAATATTGCCTGTAAAAGTATGAGAGAAAATGGCAAACAAAAAGTGCCATAATCATGTCAAACCATATCGAATTATGAAACTGATTGCACAGTACTTATTTGTAAGTGGTACCGCATGTCTGTACCGGATTCCGTTCAAATCGGAGAACAAAAATTTTTATAGTAAAAAAAACAGATAGGCTCACTATCTGTTTTTTGAAAAACAATCAAAAATTTTTTTCTTCGAATTTATGGTTGATATCGATTAGTATATCCATAATGAACATATCAGTACCATTGAGAACATTTCAATCGATATCGTTCGTTAAATATTGCCTGTAAAAGTATGAGAGAAAATGGCAAACAAAAAGTGCCATAATCATGTCACACCATATAAAATTACAAAACTGATTGCACAGTACTTATTTGTAAGTGGTACCGCATGTCTGTACCGGATTTCGTTCAAATCGGAGAACAAAAATTTTTATAGTAAAAAAAACAGATAGGTTTCTTCGAATTTATGGTTGATATCGATTAGTATATCCATAATGAACATATCAGTACCATAGAGAACATTTCAATCGATATCGTTCGTTAAATATTGCCTGTAAAAGTATGAGAGAAAATGGCAAACAAAAAGTGCCATAATCATGTCAAACCAAATCGAATAATGAAACTGATTGCACAGTACTTATTTGTAAGTGGTACCGCATGTCTGTACCGGATTTCGTTCAAATCGGAGAACAAAAATTTTTATAGTAAAAAAAACAGATAGGCGTTTAACCACTATCTGTTTTTTGAAAAACAATCAAAAATTTTTTTCTTCGAATTTATGGTTGATATCGATTAGTATATCCATAATGAACATATCAGTACCATAGAGAACATTTCAATCGATATCGTTCGTTAAATATTGACACTTCTGTCACTTCATGCACCGAGTCTAAATTCTATCTACCTTATATAGACGTCAAAGGATTTACTTACCATTTCATAGGGTTATTCTAAACTAAATATAGGTTCGAGCCATATGTTATGATGGTTCGAGCCATAGGTTGAGTGTTCAGCTAGGGCCAAATAACTTATAATATATGAGGGAAATCATGTCAATTTTCATGGTAAATGCCAACGACAGCATGATTTCGTTAAATATACGTTTCGGAGAAGATTTCTAGATGGCATAGCAATACGTGTTAACGAGAACAATTGATGGCACGGGAAGTAATTTTTAATGAAATGACATAATTTAAAAAAAAAAGTAATTTTGTTTTATTTATTTATTATTATTTATCAATATAAGCCCATTTACTTCAATAATTTCCAATTTCGATTCTAAAAGTAATTTCGTTAATAATTCGTTCAATATTAAAAAACTGCCGTTAAAAAATGTAAACATTTCGTTCAACTACTGCTAGTGCTATATTTTAATCTTCTCCGGAATTATATCATATTGGCACATAATATCGACGCGATTTCCCTTATAGTTATTATAAGTTCTTTGATTAGGGCCTCAAAACAAAAAACTTTTGAATGAAAAGCTTTACAAAACCAAATTAAATGATAGTTAATTTGGTTACGCAAAGCTTTTCATTCGAATAAAATTTAAATTAAAAAACCAATTATTAATTTATTTCAATCAATTTTTATTTAATAAATTAGTTGCTGTTAGAAATTCATTTAAAATCACAATAAATAAATTTACAACTAAATTTAAATTAATTTTATTTCATAATATATAATTTTATTATAATTGATTTCTTTAGTTAAAATTTTTTTTTATAATAATTATTATTTTTTTATATAATCATAATTGTTTTTTAGTACATGTTTAGTAAATATTTCATATTTAATTTTTGGTTTTTAATTAATTAATTATATCACTAGTATTGAAGTTTCTTAAATTTTATTTAATTAAATTATTTGTTGTGTTTTTAAAACATATAATATTTTAAATATAAAATTATTGTTTATTATAATTATTAATTTTTTGTATTTTTTTTAAATTTTTTAATAAGTTTATAATTTTTTATTTTATTAATAATTAAATCACAATTTTTTTGATTTTTTTGTCATAAAATTTATTTACAAACAGAAAAATATAGTGTTTTTTGGGGCATAAAATTGATATTATTTTATTTATATATGTATGTAGATGCTTTTTATATTAAATAAGTTATTAATTATTTTATTCCATTTTTAAATATTTTATAGTGAAAATTAACTACTTGTTTGTGTTGATTTTGTGTCTCTGTATGTGTTTGTCATTGTAACGAAGCGAAAACTCATATAAAAGCGCATATAATGTCGTAAGCTCTCAATTAATCTAGATAAAAAAATGGTTTTTTGCAACTTAATTAAAAAATTGAATAAAACAAAAAAAAAATATATAATTACATTATATTTATAAATATAAAATAAATATTAAATTAAATTCAGTTGCACTTATGTACATATAATATATAAACTATACATGTATATAGAAAAGTTTGCGGTTTTGTTTTATTAATAATTATTATAATGTAATTAAAAATTTCTGTCATATAATTTTAATTATAAATATAGTTTTTTTGTTTTATCATCATAATATATTCTTATCATTATTATAATTATGTATGATACATATATATATATATATATATTATGGATTAAGAGTTTTTATGTTAATTTTACATTTAATTTTTTAATTGACATAAAAATTATTAATGGAATTATGTATTGATATAATTTATATATTACGTAATAAATTAATTTATGTAGGCATTTGGTAACCAAAAGGAATGGAGGTTCTATGTATTATGTTATACAGCTATATGTTTTGAGCTTTAAATCTATTTTTAATTACATCAACTTTATGTGCTTGACGATTTGGTTTAACATGCAGTTAATTATTAATCTGTATTAGCTTATTGGATTTGTATATGTCTAAATAGAATTCAAATTATATAATCGAAGCTATGTAGTACTACGCCTTAGAATTTCTATTCATCCGCCCAATCTTAATCTTCTGAATCATGGATCGTTAAATTGTCAGTAACAGAATACATATTTAAATAAGAACAAGTTAATTCCAAATTGATTGACTCAGATCAATTGTAAGCTATCCTTTCTTTGATTAATGGCTTTAGTAGGTTATAAAATTCGATAAACCCAGAAAGAGTCATACATGGTGTTATTTGACCGTTGTTTACTAAACGTATAGTAGGCTTATTATTAATAAGTATATACCTACACTCCCGTACAATTAAATTGACTCAAAACTACGCGAGTGCCAAAAAAGACACTTTTTTAAAAATGATTTTTGAAGGCACCTTACTTGTAGTAAAACACGCCGGGTGATGTTGCAAGATAATTTTTGAATAGTTATTTTGAGTTGTACTTGTGTGTATGTTGTTGTTATAATTCGGATTAGTCACTTATCAGACGTTGATCTGAAGAAATTTGTACCACTCAATTGTTGTTTTTTCAAAATCAGGGATACTACACAAAACAAAGTTGCACAAGTTGTTGTTGTATGACAAGAAGGACGCAATCAACGAGAAGTCGTTTGCCAGCTGAACAAATGTGCAGCAAAGGTCGAAGACAAGGTCGAGTTATAGCTGTTACTCAATGATTGAAGAAAGGTAACTTCACAAGACGGACCCGCTAGTTGCCCAAATTTGATAGCACAACACTGCAACAAGAGTTAAAAACTTGCTCGTGAAAATATCAATAGGAGCACCGAGCAATGGATGTCCTTTCAATTTACTGACGAGTGCAGAACACTGCATGATAGTAGAAGAGACAGAGTCTACCACAATCAAGGAGAGCATTACTTGTCGTGCTGTTTTGCTAATACTCTCGTATGGTGGAGGCTCGCCTGCATGATATCGGTAGGCATATCGCTTGAAGAAAAACAGATGTTCTTTTCGTACCTGGTGGTGTAGGCAATATTTCACATCGATGCATGAAGCTTTATGGGACGAACTAAAATGGAGGGTCCAAACCAGAAACCCGGACCAATTCCTCAAGTCATTATCAAAATTCTAAAAAGGTTGCGAACTGTTGTAGACAATTATTATGAAAATAGTGCAATTTTAAGTTCAAAATATCAGGCTTTTCAAAAACTCATTACAACCACTAGCATTTGTGTATTGGCAGTATACGACATACGCTTCAAAAACCACGCGCTTCAAAGTTGCACTCGGTTTTAGACTTTAAGTGAAACAGAAAGGAACAAGATAATAATATTTCACAAGCTATGCAGAAAATATTTTTAACCCCACCAATGTAGCAAAAGAACAAAATGTTGTGCAAAAAGGGGAGTACAAAAGTTCGCTTAGATGATCAGAAAAAAAATTCCCATTTTTTCTTAATATATGCATTTCTTAAACCTATAGATCCACTTCTTAAAACAGTCTTCAAAATCTTGATTTTTTAAGCTTATCAAGTTCAGCATTACCTGGGTCAATTATCTCAGCGCTACTGTTAAAGACCCTTGTGATCAATTTTTTTTTAAATTTTAAATTTTGGAAATAACCAGTAATCACAAGGTCCTAGATCCGAGGAATATGGTGCTGGTCGTACTTCTTCGATGCTAGCGATCGCAATAAAGTTACTCGTTGTTTCAGATGGCGCGTTGTCAGTTGACACGTTTCCCCCGGTTTTCCAACAAATTTTTGAAAGCAGTGTTGGTATGCAGTCTGCGGTATACCATTTTTCAGCTACCGGCTGACTCTTTCCCAGGGGAATAGCAGCAACAATTTTTAATCGGGTGATGTAAACTGACATTATTATTCTTATTGCTGAGCTTTTATGAGTTGGTTTCGATCGTTTTGAGCTCTTTACTATGGAATTCTGTTCGGTTTCCAAATTGTTCTTATGAACCAAGATTCATCACTGGTAACGACGTTACATAAGTTACTGAACTGCCCATTTTTAGATTTATTAAGGAAAAATGTATAGCAAAGCTTTTTGGACCATATTTAAAATTTGTAGAACCCATCGAGTTCTTTCTTCGTGTATGCGAAGGCCAATATGTCAGCAATAATTTCATGAAATAGTTTGTAGAGACGGTGCGGATCGTTCTGAGTTTTTGCAAAAAGTCTCATAAAATAATTGACAAAGCTTTGGTATTTTTTTTAAATGATATTTAAGGGTCGCCTACTCAGCGATCAATCCAAGGGGCTTTGATCAAGGCAAGTGAAGCTCACCATAACGCAAGGTACTATTAACGCAAGGTACTATTGGCCACAGTTAAAAATACTAAAGGCACATCCAATTTACTAAGGGCGTTTATTGACCCAGGGTCACAGGCTACGTTTATTACTGAAGAGGCGGCACAACTACTAAGCCTACCAAATCAAAAATGCGCAAATTTATCTAGGACATTTCAACATCAAATAAAATATCTCAAAAGACCTTACTGTACAGTTTTATTTGAAATACCGGTGAAAGCGAAGTAGCCAGATCTGTAAATCAGATGATGCAACTGTGTAAGAGGGCTATGATTTAGTAAGTGTTTATAAATTAAGATGAATTCCAGTTTTCGAGTTTTTGAGACCCCTGCAAATTTTGCTACTTTGCGACTAGTAAAAAAAAAAAAATTTGGCACACAAACAACTTTTAATTTAAAATCCAAAATAATTCTTCGATAAAGTTTTTCCTATAAAATTTTCAAGCCAATAGAAAATATTCAATAAAAAATATTGTTTTGTACCGCAATTACAATCTACATCTATGAATTGTAATGCTGAACAAGTAACAACAATTGAAAAGAAACTTTTTGCATACAAAAAGAAATATATAACGTAAAAGCTCAACTTAAAATGAAAAAGTTCGATTTCAAAGTTTTTTTCTCATATTAGAAAATATTTAAAATTTCTAGAAAAGTATAGGAAAGAAAGTTCTCTTATACATTTTTCAATTACCGTAATTCTTATTCTTCAATAAATTTATGTTTGCAAAGCTCTAGTTTATATAAATTGGAAATACAAAATAATTGAAAATTGAATTCGAGTACCAATAAAAGTTAGATTTGATTTGGTACAACATATTCGCTATAATGCTTTAATTAACTGTGTACCCGTATATCGTGTTCGCACCTCATCAATTTAATTCATGGTTGAAACGACACATGTGGACATGCCACTGCGGGACTATAAATCGTATGATTGCCTTAAATTAATTTCCATCAAATATGTGTCACATATACATACATACAGATACCTTTCCTATTTATTTTTAGGAATTCGTATCGTGTATCACCATCGTTTTGGATTGCCTACACCCGCATCATCGCAACACCGGCAGCATCAGCAAACAGCAATAAAAAATCAATGAAAATAAAATTATCGAAATTTTTCCCTAAGGTGTATATAGGAGATATTTTGTGTTGTTTCGTTTCCCTCCCTTCGGTCCACAATATATATAACGAGATATTATTTAGGTACAGAACAGCACCCAATATTATTTGTTATAACCGATTTTTGTGGTTAAACTTGAAATGATAAATCGAAAATGAAATTTTTCGTCTTTTCTTGATTGACTATCTGGGTATATACCATTGTATGTATGGTGTTGGTTCGTAAAACTCGGGTAGGTCTCGTTCACAATTCTATATATAGTACGAGTTGTATATATAGAATGAGTAGATGGATTTACACACATATGTGATGTCAAACCAAATATTCAATTCAATTTAATATGGAAAATCTAGCTTTCATCTTTAATCTGTAAACGATTGTTGAATATGAATTTTATGCCTTTTGAGTATGAAAGGAGATAATGTGCTTGAGGTGAAATTATTATTTTTTTTTTTCAAAATCAATTTTAGTTATTCAGAAACGGTGTAAAAGACTTTGTTGGAAAAAATATTTTATGATTGACTTTTCGATTTCGATTTATAAAATTCAATCAAATGTACTCTCGAAAACATCTTAAGTTATTGACGCACATATATTTTTTTAAGATGTTAGCTATGTACTTCTAAATCGAGTATATATTCACCACTCGACAACAGTAAACAAAAAATTTATATTAACGATCTGTCAACTTTCATAATTCGTTATTTGCAGGTGAATTCAGCTTTTCAGCAGAAGTTGGTTCCGCAACAATCTTAAGTGTATCACGGGAATATATAACATCCAGGAACTCCAGCAATTCATACTCGCTACTCATCTATATCAGTTTCATAGAACAACACGGGATTACACAAACGATGGGAAGGCCAAATTTATGAGAATCGTGAACTATAAAATAACAATATTCGTTTGTGTGGTTTTTTACTCCCCACTAGGGTGAGTAACCATACTTACACACCTTCAAATCTATACTGAGGAACGTAAAATACAGTTAAGGCAGTACTACTCAAACAACGTCGAACATATGCTGTTTAAGTGGAGAAATGACACTACATGAGACACCAGAAGGTATAGCAAACTACACTTGCCTAAAGGTTATACACACATGGTAGCATGAAACCAGATAATCTAAAGAGGCGGACTAGGGTCCACGGTTCAACCCACATACACTTACTCATTATAAATACCCACTCGTGATATTTTCCTTCTTCTGGAAATACCTGTGCCTTGAGAAGCGCACATCGGATTTTTACCATTGAGAGAACCCAGACAATATCATTGTGAGAAGTAACTTTTGCCATGTTAGGTTAAGGGCAGGAGGAAGTATAAAGTTCTGGGAGGTTTTTTCCGAATGTGTGGAGCTCCTTGGAGTAAAATCCTGAAAATATCTGTGACTTGAGAAGTGCAAACAGGACAGTCACCATTAAGAGAATCTAGAGGTTCTGTCATTAAAAATTCGATATCAGATCCGAAAGCGGATTTTGCGATCCTGAACATTCGATATCGAAAAATTCGCTATTATAACTAAAACGACAAAACGACTACTAGTTAGTAGACTTAGCAACTTCAAGCCAATTACAAAACACATTATTGCTAGCTACATGCTAACATTTGATAAATTCGACCAAACTATTTCATAATAGGAAAATTCGCGATGGATCAAATATTTCGATATCGGAAAAAATCCGACATCGGATTATTTCATAAGGCGCCCTCTAAATTCCATTGTGAGAAGTTATTTAAACCGTGTTAGGTTACACAGTAAGAGGTATGCAATTATGAGAGAGTGTCTATAAGTATTGAAGTGTCATGTAATGCTCAAAACAGGATCCGTAAGGGTCACCACTTTAAGGTACCGTACGATGGTGACGTGTTGATTCGTAAATTCTTAATGTTGGAATTAAATTTCCTTAGATAGTCCACTAATAGCAGTTTTGACAGTACAATAATTGTGCAATCACTGTTTCCTGGTGTCTCCAACAATTGCTTATGTCAATTTCCCCAACGATTGCTTATGATTATGTATAAATGCCATAATTGGTTGTGTTGGCGGGCCTGATTTCGGTTGTGATTATGACTTTGCGGCATATAATGAATCTAACTCCATGCTGTATTTGGAAGAGTCCACATTCATCCACATTACTGTGTGTTGGGCTTCCTCCTGAAATTATCTGAGCCTTGAGAAGCGCAAATCGAACCTTTACCATTGAAAGTACCCGGACAATTCCACTGTGAGAAGTTATTTTTGCCTGGAAATATCTGTGCCTTGACAAGAACAAATCAGACTTTCTCTATTGAGAGAATCCCGGGCTGTTATAAAAAATTCGATATCGGATCCGAAACCGAAATTTGCTATTATGAAAATTCGATGTCGAAAAATCCGCTATTATGATATTAAAAAAAACAAATGAGATCGGATTCTCCGAAAATCGAATATCCAACTCCGACTGCTTGTTAGTAGACTTAGCAACTTCAAGTCATTGAAAGTCGACCAAAACATTTTATAATATGAGAATTCACGACTGATCGGATTTTTCGATATCGGAAAAAATCCGATATCGGATTATTTCATAATAGCCCTTCAGATTAGATTAGACAGTAGGTAGTATGAAATTCTGAGGGTATGTGTCCATAGGTATTGACGTGGCATGTAATGCCCAAAACAGGATCCATAAGGGTCACCATTTTAAGGTTGTGGAGTGCTTCTTGGGTGAAAGGTGTTTCCCGATAACGAACTGATGTGAATTTGGTTGTAATTGATTGTAAACTGACATTTAGGCGAAATATTCTTATCTGATACTGGAGCGTATGATGATATTGTATGAATACCGAAAAGTGACGGCAGTCATCATGAGATGGTGACGAATTGATTTGTACATTCAAAATGTTAAAATTTAGCATCCTCAGATAGTCCGTTAATATCGGTTAGAGTGACTATACAATAATTATACAGTCGCTACACTTTTTAGTGACTAAAAAATGGAAGGGAATTCTATATGCATGTTGCTCTTACAAAACAGAAGTATTTGAAGCCTGAATGGATAAAATTACGAGTACGAATTTAATGACAGGTAAACGATATCTTAAACATAGAGAAAATGTGAACAAATGCTTAAGCGAGTGCACTGAAAACAATACAGCACAATAAAAGATCAAGTTTGGAACATGCGGTGTTCTATAGAGCCATCGAAATGGATTTGCCAAAGTTTAAGAATGTCTCAGGATAGAAATAAGACCTTGACGTATAAGACTTTGGTATATACGTGAATCACTCGTTAGACCTACGCGTCTTCATAGATAATTTACCCCAATCTAACTATTATACTCGAACGTCAAGTATTTATAAGCAAAAAATTTGGTTTTTCATGGTCGATATGCTCGCTCATCTGCAATGTACTATATATATGTTTTACGGACAGAAAACAATTTGTTATATAATAAATTATAAATAAATTATGTATATAGTTAATTATTGCTTCAAATATTAATTGGTTGTTTAAAAAAATTACTGTATAAAAATAACATCTTCAATAAATTTTAAATAAGAACTCGTAATGTGATCTCTAGGAGCTACAATATTTACATACTTACCTCAACTATTTATAACAATTAAACTGTAGGACTGTGTGTGTGTGTTTGTAATAGAATTTTAAAATTATTAATTAAACATTCAAAAATGTTTCGAAAATCTACTTTTGCTTAAGAAAGTATTAAGATGTCGTTGAACAAATTATTGTAAGCCCAAAATGTTCTCTACATTAGAAACATAATGCTATAGTTAAGAAATTGGTTTAGTATAAAGGGTTACATATATGCAAGCAGTTTACGATTTATAACATTTTGGTCACAACAGGTGGCACAATTTCGAACGTCTTTTATTACTTTTTGATTGTGACACCTCACTTTGGTCAAGTGTTTCGTCGCTACATTTACGATCGGTCAACGAGATTAACTGATCTTTTGAACTATTACTCTTCATATCTATGGACGGTTGTTGTTTTATTGAACCAGAATGTTTGGCCGATGGTTCGGAATTATTATTACTTGTTTGATTTGTTCCACCGCCACTACTATGTTGATGATGGTGCGATGATTCTGTGCTACCGTGATGATTATCAAATGTACTATTATAAAATGATTTTGCTAGTTTTGCTTTAACAACTTTTCCTATATTACTCGATTTTCTTAGACTACTAAATTTAGGCCGGCGTTCGTGCGATGGCGTGTGGTGCTCATCTTTTTGGTCATTGTTGTGGGTACAATTTAGTGTTGTTACGGTGAACTCGATGTCTTTGATTTCATCGGAACATGCTGGAAAAATATAAAAAATATATATTTATAAAAAGCTTTATAGAGCTTTTTCGTAAAAATGGAACTATATCAAGATTAATACTTTTTGATTTTACGGTCTCTGTCCTCATAAATTTATAGATTGATTCGTAATAAAATGAGATTGAATGGAAACATTAACGAATGCTCAGACAGTTAACCTTTATATAGTCCAATTGATTACAAATGGATTGAACTCTAAGTGAGTGTACAGTCCTTTGTATGGTATACCTGAATTAAACGATTTTCTAATAAGTGGTTTCATTTTGAATAGCCTGCTATTGGAGAAGATGTCGATTTTGGTGACCATTTTGCCAAAAATAGTGACACTTTTGTCACAGTTCGCAGAAATTTAAACATTTAAACACAAAACATGCGAATTGTTAATGAAAAATTTCATGAAAATAATATGGTGCTGCAAGCTTAACCGACTGATGGCCATTTGTCTCTTAAAACATACTCGTTTTTTTGTAAATATCAAAATGAAACCTCTTATTGAAAAACCTTTTATAAATTAAACCTACCCGAAAACTCCTCAACAGGCTTGTCAATTGTATCATGATCTATCCACGTCAATCCCATTTCCACTTTCTCTGCCAAATCCTGCCAATGCTGTCGATTTTCGACCGTACCCTCGTACAAAGGCTTTATCCATGGAAATGTCTCCGACAAGACCCGATACAGTGGCATACATATAACATCGATAAATCCAACCTGCATTTTGGGCAGCTCATCTTTCCGTTCCCTGTAACAAAAAAAAGAAAATATTTTGGCGATAAAAACGAATTACGTTCGAATTTAAGTTGAGACACATTTATCACAATAAAATCCATTATCTTTTGATTTCATTTCCAGCATCCACTCAATAATGACAATCGTACATCATTTTTATTATGCCTTGTCTGTGTATATATATATATAACTATGTAATCCAACCTAATAAATATTAAAGAAATTAAATTACAAAGTAAAATCTTTCGAGATAAATTTCCTTTTTATTCAACAGCATGGAAAAGTCGGCAATAATTTCCTCTATTGTCCTTTCTCTTTGTATACGATACACCTTTATATAACCAGTCGAATATAAACAAAAAAAAATTAAAATAAAAAACAAATTTGTTGAAGATACACCTTTCGCCCAAAAAGGATACACAATGTATATAAGATCCTCTATAAGATGTACACATACAAAACCTGTTAACTTTTTTTTCGGTTTAGTTTTGCTTTTAAGACAGCACAAGGATCGATTTATGTGTACTTTGTCGTATACCCGCATATACATACACGTTATCCGTTACGATAGACGTTAGAACATAAAGTTGTAAATTTATTACATAAATCGTTTCGTTCACAAACATTTTGTTGTTTTTAAAAACTTTTAATGGAGTGGAAAAGATTAATTCGTTTATGGAAAAGTTTGGCTTTTCAATTTTTCAAATGAAAATTTAATTTGGACCAAAAATAAAGTATATATATAAATGTATTCTAGATATAGATAAATGGGGTTAATGAATAATACCAAAAACAAACACCAGCATCAAAAAGGAACTGGAGTTGATTATAGTAATTTAATAAATTTCATTTTTAATTCACCATCCAAAAAGCTCACAAATTAATTATATACTTTTTTGCATTAACCAATTAAAAAAGTGCGAGGAAGGGATGATGGGTACGCAAAGCCAATCATGGACAAATAAAATATATAATCAAGAGCTTTTTTATATTTCTAATGGGGCTCAATTTTCCACCATTATCTAATCAATAAAAAGATAAACGCGCGTCATATATAATATATAGGGAGTGAAATCCCAGCTATCCATAAGACATTATTTTACATATTTATTTAAAATTTACAATGCCATCTACACTTGGGTGCTAAAAATTGTAACTTACCAAAACCGTCTCGGTAATTATTACGGCTCTGTATCAAGATGGCTCTGACATTACTCAATTTTTTGACGGTTAGGTGGAATTTAGAGTGTATGCTCGTGACAACATTGGCAGCCAAAGTGTTAATTTTTTTAAATGCAGATTCATATTATTAACCAGTGGTACCTTTTTTGTGCTTGTACCATGCCAACAAAGTGTTTTCTGTCAAATTCATACAGCAGGCTTAAATTCTATAAATAATTCAACAAGATCAATACAATAGCATGCCATGGAATATCTTGCTTGGAATTGTGATCATTCACATATCGACGCTTAGACTGAACGGTCATCTATTAATTACGTCTTCACCGGAGCAAATAACAGTATATCACACCAGAGGTAGCCGCACAAGTGGTTGTACCATTTTATTAGAATATTTGAAACTCTCCGTTCGTTGAGTGTGCCACAAATTTCAGGAAACTGGTGACTTCAGACGGCCACAAGGATCTGGCCAACCTTCTGCTATACAGCACGGCGTGATAATCGCCCACCGGCAAGCTCGTTGTGAGTTCGCTCGTGAGCATTTGAATTGGGCAAAACAAGAATGGAGGAGAGTCCTGTCCTCTGACGAGTGTAGAATGTGTTTATATGGCACCGAAGAGTATACAGACAGCAAGGAGAGCAATATGCACAATGTTGCATTCAAAAGTGTGGCATATCACTAGAGGCGAAGACAGATCTTCATTAATCATCCGAGCCAATATTGGCTGTCGATCAAGAGGAATAACTACTCAACCGTACATTTTTGCCGGTGTTATTGGTGACTATTTTCTCTCCATGCAGGATAATGCGAGATAAAGCATATGGTCTAGTGTAGTATACTAGTACAATCAAGAGGTGGATGTGATTGTTATGGAGTGACTAGCCCAAAGCCCGGGCTTACACCTCATTGAAAATTTATGGGATAAGTTGAAAAGAAGGGTTCGAGCTAGAGATGTTTCTCCAACGAGTCTCCAGGAGCTGCAATAGGCGATCATAAAGGAGTGGGAATCGATATTGTGAACACTTTGGTGGAACTATTTGAACGGAAGCTGTCGTTCGGGCTAGGGGAGGGAATACTTTTTATTAATCTATTTGTATTTGGTTTTTTTCATGTTTTAATTCGTTTTTTACCCCTAATTTTCATGCTGACAAATTCACACAAACATGTACTTCAGATGTTTACCCCCATAAGAATTATTCGTAACAACACAAGAGCACACAATTCCGAATTCATTCATCAAACAAGTACATTCATTTTTTTCGATTTCGAGGCCAGAGGAGAATATTCACAGGTCATGATGTAACCGAGAACCTGCTACTATGTGACATTCCCATCATCTATACTTAACAAAGCGGAAACATGCAATACGAAAAATAAATATTCTTAAACGGATCGGGGCAACCCGAAAGTTGCATACTAGAACCAATGAACTTTTGGGTGTGTTTGGAACAGTGTTGCTAAAAAACTCTACCATATCGATAAGGGACCATGTTAGTTGTCAAATTGCATGGAGACCACTGGATATAATAATATAAACTAAATATAACCCAGCTCTGGTTTCGAGAGTACACAAATTTACCGGAAAGTATATCGTGGGACGATAGCAGCCACTAGTTGAAGTCTTCGGAAGAACGTAGCTTTTACAACAACACGCCACTTTTTATGTAACTTAACCTCCAATTTAGACTGTGTTTAAAATATGCTGTCAGGTTTGGGGTGGAGCATATGGCACTGCTCTTCAGTTGCTGGATAGCGGCCTGTCATCTGAATAATACGAAACTCAGGGTAATACAATAACACAAGTCTAAGGCAGCTATCAACCTTTACTTGAGGGATCGCGCATTGAGTGCAGGAGCTGTGACAGTTACAAGGAGCTAGAACAGTCTAAAAGTCCACCCTGCAACCAAATAAACAAAACGTAAAAAAAAATAATTATGGCAATACTAAATTCACATCTATTTATTTTTAGGTTCATGTTGACGAGCCCGATAACTATAGAGGTTATACGTAGATACACATCAGAATATGCAGCTTATGAATGATCATGATGGTGAGCTTTCTCATAGAGATCATACCAATTTTTGATTAGGCAGCATTTCGCAACTCTAGTGGCATTTCGCAACTCCCGACCAATATCCTAATAGCGGACTGTGCCATAGTTGGCAAATCACGGTAGTGGATTCTGGAGTATTATCTGACAGTATACTTCATGTCGACGGTGTACTTTCAATTGACTAAGAAATACTCAAATTGCGCCAGATCTAGATTGTAAGATGGATACGATATAACGGGATGGGTTGCAAAGATGAAAGTGTTTTAAACTTGCTATGACCGAACGATTTTGTGTCATGAATCGGTTCTGAAATATTTCACAGTGGCAGATAGTCAAATTAAAGGGAAGTTCAATACCACACAAATTAAGACAACATCGATTAATCAAGTTTAAAAAGAAAATTAATCATAAATTATTTTGTTAAGTATCGGTTACCCGATGTTTGTTTTCTATTACAGGGAAATTAATGGAGTTCTTAGTAAAAAAATTTCGCGAGTAATCTAAAAAGTTGAGAAATCAAAAGCCCTAACTGTAGAATAAAGTATATAAAATTCGTAGGAATTTCACAATAGCCTGCATAGATATTAAAAGCTTCGAGCTTTTTTAATGAATTATAAGACATCAATATATAATTATGTATAAAGTATTCATTTACTTGCCCAATGGGTTATATTGTATGAAGCTTTTTACTCGGATTATAAATTAAGAAAAAGCTTATGCACTAAATTATTTTGCAAAATTTTAAAATGGAATTTCAACACAAAACAATGAGAAAAATTATAAAGCTTTTATTTTTTTTAACTATTTAATCGAAAAGTTTGTATACAGTTGAAAAGCTCCTTCTATCTTAATTATGCAAATTTACAATACACTGCACAAAATAAAGTATTTAACACTTTTGCTAATAATTTGAGTCAAATGTGTTGAAAAAGTTTTCCAAAATTATCTATATACGCTCGTTCAAGTAAAAACGGAAAAGTTTAAATTTTGTTTTTCCACCATCCTATATACGATGTTAACAGTCATATCAGAAGATTATTTAAATCCACCCCAGTCTCGACACTGAGATAATATATGAAAATGTGTATATACAACACATATATTGTACCATTGAGGATTTTTATAATAAAAATATATTACATTTTTCTGGGTATGCAATATATCCTTATTTATAATGTCTATAATAAATATCCTTAAAATGTCCTATTTTATAAGGACACACAAAATATATGTTTGTCCACCTATTTCTTTATGTATATACATATATGTGATGCTCTCTATATGATACCTTATACTGTCTGGTTTCTACATATGATTTAATGACTTCCGCTGTACTATTATATTGTTAATGGTTTTATATTTCAGTCGGATGGCTATCAAAATCATAAATAGTAATTTCCTTTTCGGATAGTTTTATATTCACTATATAGTTACATTTATAGTTACGTTTATGTCATTATAGCAACGTAAACGTATGAAGATTGGTCTGTTGAGATAAGATAGAACGAATTAAAAATATGTTATCGAGCTTTTAGTGGATTCCTTATGAATATTCCTTTCTGGAACCGAGTATTCCTTATTATGTCAAATGGAATAAAGAGTTAAGCTGTTTAGCTTCCAAGACTCTTGAAAACTCCATTCTACCTAATTCTACCGTAATGGTCACAGGGAAGCCAAATCAGGTGAATTCGGTGGTTGTTGATGGCACTGTGTGACGGTGCCTTATCATTGTACAAAATCCACGAGTTTTCTGCCCACAATTCTGGTCTTTTTTGGGCGAATTGCTTCACACAAACGTCTCATAACGCCCAAATAATACTCTTTAACGGTCTGGCCTCATGGAAAAAAATCATGATCCACTACACCACTGTAATCCTTGAAAATCATTAGCCGATTGCCTTCTCTTTCGACTGAAAACGACGTGATTTTTTTGGTCTCGGCTCATTTGGTGAACGCCATTCACTTGCCTGATGTCTGGATTGCGTGTCGTACTCATAAACCCACGTCTCGTCCTCTTGATAAATGTGGGAACGGATTCAGCCTCGCAAATCATGTCTTTTGCGACGTCAACACGGTCTCTTTTTTGAATGAAATTGAGGGCGTTTGGTACCAACTTTGCTGCTACACGACGGAAACCCAAATCATTAACAAAAATGTCTTGGACAGGGATACATAGGCAATGTCCAGGTCAACCGCTAACTCTCTGATGGTTAATTTGCGGTAATTTACCAACATTTCTTTTACATTATCAAAGTTGTCGTCGGTTTTCGATGTCGCTGGTCTGCCAGTGAAACCTTCCATATGGCTTTCAATCTTTTAAATAAAGAATTCACAATTTCGACAGACACAAAATTAGCAACCACTTATTGATTTTGTAAAACTCATTGAACAAGATCAAAATGCCAAATGACGCAGTGGTTAAAGCAGCGGCAGTTGGAGCGGAAGGTACAGGGTTCGAATACCGATAGGGGCGGGATGCAAAAGGGATTTTTCACCATCTGATTATACGATCAGTGGTGTGAATGAACACATCTATGACCCCCTGTTGGAATGCAGAACTCATGGGTCACCCATCTTCTCCATTTCAGTACTATAGGCTGGCATTGAGCTATGCAATGTACAGATGGTTCTACGTTGATTGGACCTATAGCCGTACGTCATCGATATGGCTATAATGGCGTAAGGTAGGACGAAAATAAGCAAATCGCGAAGGAATTGGGAGTGCCTAGAGCCCCAAAACAGTTTGGAAAGATAAAAAACAAAGATCAAGATGCCAACTTTTCGTTAGAAAATGATTCTTAAAATTCTAATGGGATTTCAATGTCACATACGTACTAGATGACTTCTGGCTGTATGTTGTCGACAAAACAAAATTCTACAAACTTTTTATTGTGGTATTCCGTGATCGGAATTAGTAGCACCGAGCAGGATCCTCATTCAATGGTCTATCTTTTGGTGTATGGAGGGACTAAAAATTGACGTTGAGACAGGATAGATATCTCTATAGGCTCGGACTGGCCATAATCAAGTGTCTGGCGGTAAACGTCACCATATTTCACAACCGTCCTGCTTAATCATAAGACGAGATTGTAAAGTATGGTGGAGGAACTATTAATGATTTCAAACTGAACAACATAATGGTGAACACTCCAGGTCTAAAGCAGCCGAAATGAATGTCGATGGAACCAAGTAAACTCGAGTTGAGCCTGTCCACTGGCTTATTCACGGGTCACAATCCATCGCGGTTAAGCGATTCGAAAGTGGGATCAGCGGAACATGTCAGTACCACTGAACAGCTATAGTCCTGCAAATAGCATCTCACTCTAACTTGTAAGGTAGTGTAATCTAATTTATTTTCATGATATCCGATTCTAATGTTAAATAAACAATTAAATTTGTACGTGTCAATACAACTATATTATGTGATAATTGACAATTTCCTATTTATCATGTCTAACTTATATTGCCAATATAATTAAAGGTAAATAATTTAGTATAATACAATTTAGACAGAAAACTATGTAACTATGTAGAGTTGTATTGTAAAAATTGAAAACCACAAATTTAGATAAATCGATATAAAGTTCGAATAATTATTACATTTCATAGTAAGGGTAGTTTTACGATAGGACTTGTTGAGGTGACCCAACCCCAAAAGTATATATGTATGTACATTTTTATATACTTCGAAGTGATATGAAGAATACACAATATTAGACATACCAATAATCCTGTTAAAGTCAACATCAATTTGATTGTAAAATTCTACTGTAATTTATGGGAGTTTACCACTGAAACCATCGGCTTATCTAGCTGTCATCCTTCCCGACTTCACGGGATCGTCCAGTGCCTCACAATTCGGCAGTACGGTACGACAGCAGACAGACCCCGTTTTGGAAGACAACAGACGTCTCGTAACGCTGAAAATGTGGCTCTGGTGCGCGATAGTGTTGCAGAGTCTCCAGAAACATCAATTTGGAGACGTGGTTCCCAGTTACACATTTCTACACGCAGTTTAATGCGAATTTTGAAAACTGATTCGAAAATGTACCCATACAAAATTCAATTAGTCCAAAAATTGCTACCGAGTGATCCTGATCAGCGAGTTGAGTACAGTAATGCAATCCAAAGGATGTCTGGTGAAACTGTAGAATTTTCGTCGAAACAGTCCACGTCAATAAAAAGAACAGTCGGTTTTGGGGAACACAAAATCCTCAATTCATCAAACATCAATTCAATTATTAAATGAGGTTTTTCCACGAAGACTAATTTCGCGAAATTGCGATTTAGCATGGCCAGACAGATCTCCAGATTTAAAAGCTCCAAACTTTTTCTTATGGGGTTTCTTAAAATCAAAAGTTTATGTGGAAAAGCTCCAAACAATTTAACATCTCAAAGACAAAATTCGCCACGAAATTGAAGAAATTCAGCCTGAGATGTTGCAGGATGTTATGAAAAATGCCTTAAAAAGAGCCAACAGTGAAACGTGGTCACCTTTTAGCCGACATAGTTTTCCAATCATAACGAAAAACAATTTAAAGAACAAAAAAACTGAGCCGACCTATCATTTCTTTGAAAAAAAGTTACAGGCAACTAAAATGATAGCGGGACTTTGTCCCACTCTATTGATCATTTGTCCAGCTCAGTCAATATTAAGTCTCATTCTTCTTTCAACATACTATGTCGTTCATATTAAGGATAACATTTTCTTCCTATTTCGGCAAATGGGAAGTAGCCTTAAATTTATGATGGTCAGATCACTTTTAATCATCTATTAAAACCGTTCTAAAGTAGTTTTTCTTTATTTAGCAATAAAATATTTAGCGGTGGAACAGCCATTTGTATCAAAACAAGAATAGGAGATTATATGAAATTCAAAATCACCTATCTGCAATTTATTGACTGCAGGGATACTCAATTATAATGCAAATGATTTATGACTCCCTACAACACTCTGGAAGTTAAATTCATAGCAAAAAGGGGTAACTGTAACGTCAAACTAACATCAAACAAAAAATGTTTATATCCTGTTCACTAGATTTCTGATGAATCTATTCATCCTAATTGGCCTCCATGTGTATGTCGTTTTTAACCGACTTGCCCTGCTCATCATGATGAATAATTTTAAATCTGAGATGAGCTTGACTGAAAAATCTTGGTAAAGGGATTTAATATTATTTCCGGTCTTGAGATTTTATGTCATTGTGGAGAGCCACATAAGCTGACCTGCACATGACTTAAGTTTCAGTTATAATAATGATTTATAGACGGTCAGCGGTAAGCTCATTGACCTTTTCAACATTTTTGGAATAATTGTTCTTGTGCCAACACTTTAGCAAATCATTCCATTTACCTTTATTTATTTAATTTATTTGCAGCAACGACTCCACAGTAATCGCTTCTTTTTCCTGGGAGTTCTACTGTTTCTAGGACCAACACTTTCAACTTTCGAGGATGTAATATGGCGTTCAGAGCAACTCAAATAAATCGCCAAATTAGCTCACGCCCATCACAAGCAAATCAATTCGATATTTCGAGTTTTTGTAATTCATTAGTACCGTCGCGTTACGACTGAACGTATATGAACGAATCGCACAGTTGAACATCAACTCGTCCGGTAGCATATGCCTGATGAGATGGATTTTGATCTTTTCGATCACATTATCATTCAATGACGTCATCATCAGATCGAAACCGGCCTAGTAGATTACATGACTCAAGCAACAATTCGGATTTATAGGATTTAAATCTACAGACTTCAAGTAACAATTATTTCGACTTGACATATAATAGTCAAAGCTCCCTCTGATAGTATCAATAGTCAAAAGTTATAGTCAAAAAAGAAGCTGATTCGAATCCAACCGCAGACTATTTTTATGATGGAGTTTATCGCAATTTTGAAAATGCCAATTTAAGTCGTGTTATCTTGACTGATGTAATGCTTAGCTAGAAAATAAACTTTCTTTGACAAATGACACAGTTTTCAATGAAAAATTCATTATTCAAATTGGAAAATTAATATCATGGATGTAAAGTTAGCTTAAAAACCGCAGAACCAAAAGTTCAGTTGTAAAAGATGGTCCAACTAACGTTTGCAATTTAAAACTATGCAATTTTGCTTTGAAACTTCAGAAGCATTTAAATGCCTACATGACAATTTATGAATCAATTAATGAATGATGAATGGTTAGAACATTGCAGCTCAACTCTTGACCAGCATGGCAAGTTGATGTTTATGTAAGTTCAGAGACATTTTCTGAGTGTTGAATCTTCGAGATAAAGTTCTTCGAGATGACTTTCTTCGAGATGAAGTTCTTCGAGATTTTGGGATAAACTTCTCCTTGCTAGTTTCGACTATTCAAATCAAGTTTACTGTACCATTTTGTCACTGACAATGTATTCGGCATACCATCGATTCGAAGTAGCGAATAGTTGTCCTTGATCGTTACGTCGCGCAACCCTCGGCAGTCCCCGAGAAACCTTATCGATCCATCTTCCTTCTTCACTGAGACTACTAGTGAACTTTACAGACTTTTTGATGGTGTTGTGCGAGTAAAAAGTAATACTAAAGTGTGTTTAGGTATTATATCCCAAGCTTACGATGAAGCACGGCATAACGGACTCATACGATTCGGAAATTCAGGTAGGAGTTTCTTTAGTCAGTGTACTGTATTATAGTAGATCGACCAACATTAAATTAGGTTAAAAGTTTAAAAATTTACAAAAGTTGGTTTTTCCAGATTTTCCCACCTGGAAGTTTTGTTTTCCCTATTTTAAATCATTGCCAACCATGGTGATTAATGAAACACTATATATAGTGTTAATTAGTGCTATGCATTATACCACCTTTCGCCTGTCACCTGGTCCGATATACATAAAAGCTTACCAGCATGTTCATTTAACCAAATCATTGTTATAATCCACAAACACTAAAATATCTGTTAACTAATAAATTACCAATATTAAATTATAAAATTTTATAAAAATTAAATTGTGTATCTGGTTTGACTGTACACACATATATATGTGATAAAACCATAAATAAATATATATATTTATTCTTCAATAAAAACACCCCCACCCATAAAACCACATGTAAGGTGTAATTTTTTTTGAAAATAAAAATAATTTGTGTGTTGGTATATTTGGTTATAAAATTTAATTCAATCGAATCAATCAAATTAAACAATTTATTTATCGATACATTCGTTGCATTGTACCCTGGCATGACTACATAAAACCCCTAAACCCAACATATATGATTTTGTATGTACCCACATGTATAACATGTATTGATTAATAATATATATCTAGAATGTTTTTCTACACCTGCATGTTCTCAAACTGCAGCATCTACGGTACTTGGTCTTTGTCTATAGAGGAAAATGTATTATTCTTGTATATGAAAACTCTCTTTTCGGTAGATATGGAACATTTTTTTCAATTATCATTGAAAATCTAATAACATACAGTATATGTATGTACATATAACATATATGTATATCTAGTACATAGATAGAAGAAAACATAATCTAGACAACTGATGTATAGAATTAGCTACAAACTATATCGATAATCCAATATGATGCACATGATAAAATCATAAAATCCGAATAATTTAGTTTTTCATTCAAGACTATCTATGGAAAGGATTTCAATTATGATTTAATATTTGTGTTGCAGCATATAATGAGTCATTGGATAAGTTAAAAATCAAATATGTTTCAATCTTTTGTGTCATTTCCATCAGACAAATTGTGTAAAAGCTTAATAGGAACTATAGAAAAGCTTTTTTTCCCGTCACTCGCTTGATTTTGTGACATCACCTCCCGGACGTACGTTTTCAGTTCTGAAATCTGTTTGTGTTTTGAGTGTGAAGGACAGATGCACAAGAACTGTTCAACTGTTTTCTTTCTACTCTGCAAAGTTCATAGTTTTCGTTATGTTCCGAATTTTCATTCCTAGATTTGATATGCAGCACGATCCTCAAAGTTCCTTTATCATATTATTAATAGATGTTGGCTAGGCGATTAAAAATGAGGTTGTCCTATTTCTTGTGATACAGGCCACCAAAGTGACAGACGTTATTTCTCTTAAGAGATGATAACGTCACCCCTAGAGCTTATGTGACTGCGGGTATCCAGTTAGTCATTCAGACTACATTATCTTAAGATCAGTCTGGTTTTCAGAAATGATGCAGAAACGACGATCTCTGTAATACACCACCTATCATAGAGTGCTGTTCTGAAAATTGCAGCAGTTTCCGCCTTCAAGACAGAAGTTTACCTGTCAAGGGGCTATATAATTTCACCACATGGTTTATCATGTATAATCGGGCACCTGCCAAATAACACCATACTTATTCATCAGCAAAGATCACCATATCGCCAAAGCAGAGATAGGATGGACAGATGTAGTCACACTTGTACGTAGCCAAACTGATTATTTCTTCCTTGTAAGCAAGTGGTTTATACAAGGCAGAGGCAATCATTTACATGCACTGCGATCAGAGATTAAGCGAAAGCAGACCCACTCCCATCTCAAGATTATACCGCCCAGGTGGCTCAGTGGTTAAAGCTGTGGCAGTTGGAGCGGGAGGTACCGGGTTCGAATCCCGATAGGGGCAGGATGCAAAAGGAATTTTTCACCAGCTGATTACGATCGGTGGTGTTAATGAACACATCTATGACCCCCTGTTGGAGTGCAGAACTCATGGGCCGACCCATCTTCCATGTCAGTACTATAGGCTGGCGTGGAGCTATGCAATGCGCAGATGGTTCTACGAAAATCGGACCTATAGCCGTACGTCCTCGATTTGGCCGTTAAGGCGTAAAGTAGGACGTAAATAAGCGAACCGCGAAAGAGCTGGGAGAGCCTTGAGCCCCAAAAAAGATAGCATAGAATAAAATATAAAAAAAAAAAAAAAAAAAAAAAAATCTCAAGATTTGCAGAGTGGCCCACAATACTCAGACAAACAAGTCTATTAAGGCCATTTCTTTCCCAATGTTCTAGACCACCAAATATAGTGACAAGTGAAATAAAGATTCTGATAACCACGTATAACCAGTATAGTCCCATGATTTGCGAAATGATCATTTGCATTTCCATTAACTATGTTACACGCTTTACCTTAATTGTATTTTCACCAGGTAATTCCCCTTGAGTTTTGCAATTATTCTCCTTGAGCAAACGATGTCACTAATATACCGAATGACTGTGGTATTCATGCTATATCTCTTAGCTACAGCGATCATCAATGAAAGAAGCGTCATCAAACGCACCCTCGATGACCAGAAATGTTCCTAGGTCGATTTTTCTTCTCTTATACCACACTGTTCACAGTTTCCGTTATGTTCCGAATTTTCATTCTTAGGTTTTATACCCAGGAAGATTCTTAAAGTGTCCTTATTATCATTCATAGATTATGGATATGTGATGAGATATGTTATCTTATTTCTTCTTATACAGTTCATCAAATTGAAAGACGATATCTTTCTTTAGAACGAGCTTCACCCAAATGGGCCAATTAATCAGCCAATACCTTTCCTTATGTGACTGCGGGGGTATCCAGTAGGTCTAGCTTCATACAGACTGCCGGTTCAATGATGCAGATCTCTGTAGTTCATCTCATAGCATAGAATGCTGTTTTCCGACTTCAAGACAATAGCGTCGAAAGATCAACCAGCAGCAGACCTTCAGACATCTCAAAAGTGGTGGAGTGTATAACTCCCACAATACCCAGAGAAACAATTCTTTAAAGGCAGCTTATAGGTTTTCCTCCAACCCTACTGAATGTTCTAGGCCACAAAATAAGGCAGCAAACATAATTACGGGTCTGATAACCGAATCGTATATCCAGTATAGTCAAGCTCCATATGATTAACCAAATGACTGTTTACATATCCAGTAAATCATACATGCCTTATAGCTTTTCTCTTCAATGTATATTTGCCAAGTAATTCTCCTTGACCGAAGCATGACATTAAACCACCGAACAAGTGTGGTCTTCATGCCATGTCTTTCAGTTCCAGAGATCATCGCACTGAAGGAATCGTTATCAACCAAAACTTCCATATCGAGAAACCCAAGGCAGATACCTTGTAGCTTCGCGAATTTAACAAGAACAACCTAAAATCTTTCTCGCATGATGCTTCCAAGTAAACAGCATCAAAACAATAGTTCCATATCTACAATGGCCAAATGTATCATCGAGTAATGTAAAACTCTGATGGCCTGAGATGGCCATAAAGCCTCTATCAAAAATCCCAAAGTAAACTTCATGATGATGAAAAACACATCCCAGTCGTGGTATTTCTACCGCACTCCATTCTACAGACGAAATTGAACCTATAATTGAAATGTTAAAAATCAACATAACAGCCGGACTGTTCAATACTTAGAGAATATTATTCTTGATAGGAAGAAAAGCATTTTCATGCTTAACAATCACAGGGCTTATTTATTTCTAATCTTTTAAATCATTTTTTTTAGCTCGGGGTTCTCCCGAGTCGCAAAATTAATCGGCTTATGACGTTAAGAATTTTTACAAATGAGTCAAAAATGTCTTCTGTCACACCACCGATCATAATCAGATGGGAAAAAATACCTTATAGCATCCTTCCACTATCGGGATTCGAACCCGGTACTTCCCCTTCAACCGCAGAAGATAAAGTGCTTAGTTGCATTGTTCCCCAATCATATAGATTTAATAAAAGAATACTATCATAGTATTCATAGTAGAATCTCCGCCCAGATGGACCTATTAATCAGCCAATATGTGTTCTTTGATGTCCATGTAATTGCGGATATCAAGTAAGTCCAGCCTCACTCAGACTACCTGTTCAAGGCGATTACCGTATCAAAAAAATCAGTTTCGATTGAACAATATTAGAGTAAATCACCTTCTCCCACATTACCCAGAGAAACAAGTCTTTGAAGGCAGTTTCGATGTTTTATTCCAACCCTGCTCAATGTTCTAGGCCACCTCAATAAGGCGACAAACTAGATTATGGTTCTGCTGGGTGCGAAACATATAGCCAGTCTAGTAAAGCCCGATGACTGTATGCATTTCCAGGAAATTTTACATGCTTTGCTGCCTTTCTCTTCAAGGTGTTTTTTTCAGGTTATTCTCCTTGACTTTTGCAGTGATTCTCCTTGAGCTAAGCATGCACTTAACTACTGAACGAGTGTGGTCTTCATGCCATGTCTATCAGCTACAGCGATCATCGCATATGAAGGAAGTGTTATCCAACGTGCCTTCGATTATCTGAATTGCTTCCAAAGCAGATTCTTTGTAGTCCAGCGATTTTAACACTCAACTTTTCTTACACGTTACTCTAAGTACGTGTGGATGCATCCAATTAGACAGTATTGAAAACAATAGTTCCATTTCTATTATAGCCAAATATATTATCGAATCATGTTATACATCAGTAGATAATTGCTTCAATGGGTCTATATACCAAAAGAATGAGCAAATCTGGAACATAAAGTCGATTGTAAAAAGGAAGTTGCTTGTATATAACCACTCCCTTGGTCAAACCAAGCGAAAAGAGAACACGACAAAGTTAAAATGCGGTCGTTGCCACCGTAAACATGTATGGAATGTACTCTGTTATACTAAACCTAAGTGAAGATGGCCATAAAATAGCCTCTTTCAAAAACCAGGCGCTAAAATTCTTGATGGTTTGAAAACGCATAATTATCGCCGAAAAAAGTTGTTGGTACTCGTGTTATTTTTATTGCACTGCGTTATACAGACCAAGTTGAGCTATAGTTGAAATTCTGAAATTCAACATCACATCCGGACTGATCAATATAGAGAACAAATCATTTGCCTGTTATAGGTAGAAAAGTATTATCATTCTTAGCAATCACAGTGCTTGTCAATTTATTATCTATGCATTTTTTCAAGGACTCAAGGTATTCCATAAATCGTTTGAGGTTCACCAACCTAGTGAAAACGGCCTTTCTGTATTTTGTTCCTATAAGGATTTGAACCCGATACCTTCCACTTCAATTTCTCTGTTCAGAGGTTTAATAAAAAATCTCTATACGCCATATGTGAGCTGAGAAGAGGTTCGACGGTTAAACTCGATGCATCGAAATAGTATTTAATGTCTTCGCTTGTGAGTAATCATCTAAAGGATGGATTTGAACATTAGGTTCAAATATTGAAAATTCAAAACCACGAAGATCCTTGACTACAAATTTCTCGTCTTTTGAAAAATAAACCAACTTGGGAAATCCAGACTTTTGTTTATATGATAGATGATCAGAACTGCAAATTTATCAAATGATCATAAAACACTACTACTATTATGGGTTACTTACCGATCCATCATCGCAATGGGTTGTGTATTCAATTGTAATTTTTCTAAATCGCCTTGATCAAAAAATTCATCGGCAACCATTTTGGCAACTTTGTGTTGCACCTCCCACGGTTTTGCAATGGCACTAACATCGCATGCGGTCATCATCATGCCGCACAATACTATAAATAATAAATTATAATTAAATTTATATTCAACATTTTATATATACAATAAATATATGGTGTGGTTAAATGAAATATTAATTTATTAAAATAATAATTAAATAAAAAAAAAATGAAAATCCCATGTCGCTTAAATAATTATTTGGCATTGAACTGTTACTGTACCTACATGGATGTGGAACGAATACATTCATATTTTGGAATATTAAAATTGAATCAGTATGTTATACATATTTAATGTATAAATAATTACTTAGCACTGAATATTTTTCCAAATATGAAAATGGTCACATGCTGTCAGGTAATGTACAAAAAATATCTGAATTGTTCGAAATTGTCATTATAAAATTTAAATTATAAAGGAAGCAGCTTCATTTATCGTTGATCACCAGTTTTCAGTACTGTTTGTTTGCTTCGATTTTTGCGATATTTAATGGCCAAGTTCATATACGTTTAGGACAGCTTCCAATAGTCTCATTCCATCACTAAAATCTTTTCAATCTGTTATGGGACTCAAGGCACTCCCAACTATTTCTTAGTTCTCTTTTATGCATCCTACCGTTTTCGTAGTACCATCTGTACTTTCAATAGCTGCATGCCAGCCGTATAGTACTGTCATGGAAGATGGGTTGGGCCCATAAATTCCGCAGTTCAACAGGGGGTAATAAATGAGTTCAGTCACACCACCAATCGTAATCAGATAGTGAAAAATCCCTTTTTAGATTCTGCCCTTATCGGTATTCAAACCCGGTACATCCCGCCTCAATTGTCGGTTTAAACCACTGAGCCATTTATTCGGTAATACTAAAATCTTACACCACATACTTATGGCACAAGTATAAAATCTTGGTCCAAGTTTGACGAAAGTTCATACGACATATATTAACGATATTAGCATATTTCATATACGTTTGGTTAATCGGTATGGCATGAGGTCGCTTATGAAAGATTTAAAACGTGTTACAAAATTATTAAGAGAAATTGCTTTTCAATGACTAAAAAAGTCAAACGGTTTGGCTCAGCCACTGTACACCACGTACTTTTGGTTAAAACATGTCGAGGCAACTGACTTCTTTCAAGAAGTTGCATATTTCAAGTTCGTGGATATAGATGTAATCGACGTTATACATCTATAACACGATACATCACTTCTATATCAACATGATACATCCACCCAATCTCAGCAATACATTGAACAGTATTCAAACAGAAGTTCCAAACTGATGATATACTTAAAAAAAATCAGGTTTTTGGTCAGGACCGCAACTATTGCTGAATATTTCTAGAGCCTTTTATATACAGATCTCTGTTAACTGTTTTGGACGTATGTGGAAAGTTTCTATTAGACTTCAAGACATTGTTTAATAACATAAAAAATCACGAAGATTTCTCAATGATAACGAGAATACAACGACAAATTATTAATCCTCGCGAAAACGAAGACAAGTGGCAACCACACAACCTAAATTGAAGTGAGGTGTAACCGGAATTTCTATTTGTGACATAAAAAGTTTAAAAATATATTCTTTTGTAATCCTCGTTGTACATTAAAAAGAAAACAGTATATGTAAAGGGGTTGCCAATAAGAGGAAGGTATGCCATTAGCATTTGAAAACGATATAAACCAACGATATAAACCACGGCTATGCCTGCAGCACCATATCCATTAATTTGTCCATTCACACATTAGTCTGGCTGTATGTCTTCGATGACTTCACGAATTACAGCTTTATAGTCTTGAATCGATTGTGGAGCATTGGCATAGACCTTAATTTTCCGTGGCCCCAAAGGAAAAATCACAAGATAACGATCGGAAAACTTATGCTTGCAACATTGCGATTGTTTCGTTGCTTGTGTGGCACGTAGCGCCATCCATTCACCGTAAAGATGCACCAGCCCTAAAATCTCACCGAACAATACCACCTTGAGGATGTGAATGCTTTTCAACAATCATTCTTAGATTTGCTGAGCACCAAATGGGACAAAATTTTGCTTATTAACGTAGCCTCCGAGGTGAAAATGGTCGTATTCACTGAAGATGATTTTTCCATGAAATCCGAATAATTTCGGTACATTGAAAGTACCCCATCAGCGAAGATGCGACGTCTATGGTGATCGACCGGCTTGTGTTCTTGTGTTAACTGAACTTTAAAAGTCTTAAGAACTAAGTCTTTACGCAAAATACGATGTAATGTCGTTTATGGAATGTCTAACTTCAACCTGGGTTTCTTCACCATGACAATCATTATTCTCAGTTGTTCTTGAGCAACGCACACAGTTTAAATTTTTCCACTAGTTTCACTATTACCGGCCGAGAAAATGTAACGTTTTGGGGAGGTTATTCACATTTCGCTAACAGAATCTTCCTAGTGGTTTCTATTATGGTATCTCTTAGCCCACACCTGTAGCAGAGAATTCCGGTAGGAGGAATGGAACAGTCTATGAAGGTATGACCGATATCTTGATAATTATAACAGACAGGGTTATTTCGGGTAACTGCCACAGTATAGATCTAGAAGGCACGTAGATTATCACAACGAGACTTCTGTTTTGGTTGTGTCCCATCGAAACCGCCAGGTTGTCTTTTGATTGATTTCTGGAAAGCTATAACGGAGTGATTGAAATTGATATTATTTTCCGTGAAACTGGAGTTTAATATTTGCTCCTCAAATATATTATATTGGAAACTGACAATGTATAACTCATGAACGGAACGTTTATATGTCATATCGCCGGATGTAGCTTAATGGTTAAGAGAGTTTCTCATCACGCCGCGGTCTTGAGTTCGATTCCGGCCGTTGACCAAATTAACATGCAACCGGATGACATAAAAAACCCGTTTGTGTGTAAAAACTACAATGTGCACTATTCGTTAACACTGGTTCGTAAGGTCTCAGTTGAGACGAGGTAAGGGCCATTTTCGGCCTCTAAGCCATAGATTATTTTATTATATGTCATATAATTGTCTGGTTGTAATCGAAATCGTTTGAAAGTATCTTTCCAGGCAGTTCGTTTACATTAGACAATTGACGATCAGTTAGATGGTATTGGAGACCAAATTTCATTTTGGTTAGAGGAATTGGTACGACTTTCTCCTCACTATACGGAGGAGAGATCATATAGTATATGCCACTTCAAGAAAGTTGGCAATATCCGGTTAAGTGGTTTTGTCTTTCTACATTTGTTAAAATAAGGATACTGGCATTTGATTAATGTCAAGATTATTTGTCCTATTTAGTGTATTATCATTAGGATAGAAAACTGTGATTAATCGGTAAACTATGGGTCGGATAACTACAAGTAAGTAATGATTCTTTAAAATTTACTTGAGTTGGGGGTAGAACAGACGGTAGAATGCAATCTATTCGAATTGGTTCATATTGGATAAATTTTTCTTAAAGCCTGATGTGTTTGGTATAATATGAGTCGTGTTCATCTTCAAACCCTTTATCGGTTTGGCTGGCGATACCTATAGTTATCTCTTCTATTTCAACCAGTTTCACTACTTTAATCGAGTCATCTTATTTATTTGGACTTCCAAAGTACTCTTCGAGTGACACTAACGAACCTTAACAAGGTGGTAATAAATGAAGAGCCTGTTCTTGATATTTTGGGAAACGCGATGCTTGTTCTAACCGATTGCGCTAGTGTAATATTCGAGACTTATTTACTTCACGACGACCAAAAAGAGCTTAAATTTTGTGACCTGTGTACAATTTTCACAATTTCTGTAGTGAATTTTAACAATTTCCGAGCTTCAAGATTGACAGCTGCCTATAAATGGCATAGCCTATTCAAAATAAAACATCTTATTGGAAAACCCTTTATAAGTCTATAAACAAATATAATTCTTGTAAATCAGCTTTCAACACAATACCCGGTAGTATCAAGATTAAATTTTCCTTCTCGAGTACTTATATAATTTCAATCTTCCCTCATAAGCAATTCTTAAATAATTGTCTATTTATAACATATATATATATATATATATATATATATATATATATATATATATATGTATATATATATATATATATATATATATATATATATATATTATATATATATATATATATATATATATATATATATATATATATATATATTTATATATATATATATATATATATATATATATATATATATATATATATATATATATATATATATATATATATATATATATATATAGCTATATATATATATATATATATATATATATATATATATATATATATATATATATATATATATATATATATATATATATATATATATATATATGTGTTTGTGTATCTACGTATAGATAGACAGCTATATTGTTAGTATGAGTAGTACCACAAATGGTAGGTATCTAGCAAAATAAATTCGAAAACATAAAAATTTATTCTTAACATATAATAATCATTTCTTTATACTTTCTTTGTGTTATGTCTTATATAATTCACTCAACAAAAAAAAATAATGAGTTTTAGGTACATCTTATTTTAATATTTGCAATTTTAGAGATTAAATTTTCTTTATCCTATAACACATAAAATCCTACTTACAATCTTTTTTCTCCTCGCTCTGCCAATCGAATTCGCCATTTTCAATCAATTCCAAAAAACTATTGCGCTTTTTGAAGTACATGGCTAGATCGGTTGATAAAATGGCTGTTTCGACGATTTTCATTACACGCCGATAATCATCTGGTGATAGGGCCTGTGGAAATATAATATAAAAAAAAATTATCCAAAAATTTTCACTCACAATGAAAAACATAATTTTTATGTTTTGAATAATCATTATGATTTGAATTAGCATAAAAGTTAAACGTGCGGTAGCGAACGAGCTTTTCTCTATACATATCATATAAAGGGTGTCCCAAAATTAACACAAGATTAGAGTTGGTAACCCTGGAAAAAGGATAGTAAATTGTTGGCCACTTTGGAAATATCGAAGCAGCGCGTGAGAATGTTGGTAAAAACCAAGGAACATCAATTCAGAGTCGATGGCAAGAATTGCAAATTTCAAGAAGCTCTCTATTCAAGTCACAAAGGATATGTATCCATGCTTGCAAAATTCAATTAACTGACGCCTAATGACCATGAAAATCGAAATGAGTTCGTGCGGAACATCAACAAATGGATGGTGATTTTTCGGAAATCGCGATTGATGGCACAAATATAAGAAATTGGTTCAAGTTTGACAATGATATGACGTATATTAATAATATTAGCATAGTTCATATACGATTGGAACAGCTTCCAATTATATATTCACCAATTTTTTCCTTTCAATGTTCTATGGGAGTTTTTCGGCATGGTGTTTCCAATAACAATGTATTGGATGGGGTTGCTTAAGAAAGATGCAAAAAAGTAAAGCATGCTAAAACTTATTTGAGTACTTGGCAATGGTTAATATAGTCCAATACCTCGGCTAATAACCATGAACAGTGAAGAGAGTTCGTGGAATGGATTATTGAACATGAACAAGTGGATATGGTGAAGCACTTTCTCGAAGAAAAATGTACCCACAATGTGTCACTATTTGGTGCAGATTTTTAGCTAGAGACATCATTGGACCATATATTTTTTTAAAATGAGGCTGGCCAAGCAATAACTGTTGCTGGGTGCTCGATATCGTGATATAACAGTTCTTTCTGCCGAAATTGGACGTTATTGATGTGGCCAATATGTGGTTTCAATAAGAAGTTGACACATGCCATACAGTCATTTAAATTAATACATGGGGTTATTTGAAGTCAAAAGTCTATGCCAACCAGCCCCCAACCCCCCATTGCAAGAGGAAGTGAAACTCTGCATGCACAAACCATAGCCTCAATTATGCAGAAAGGTCAAGAAAAATTTCAGCAAAAGAGTCCGTATGTACCAGCAAAGCCATTGTCCGATGTTATATTTCTTGTGTTAAGTCTGGGACACCCTTTATACATAGAGAAGTGAAAATCATGTTTTCTTATTTATTCTTTAAAAATAACGGAATCTAAAATGTTCGCCTTCCTATATATATATACACATTTTGTTATGGGCTGGTTTTATGGAAATAATTTCCCGTGAAGTACGAATATAATTTCCAACCATTTTCTCGTTTTTTTTCTCGCACATCCTGAATTGTTTACGGAAATGTTAAATTTTTTTTGTGTTGTTATATACGAGAGCTATAGTTAACTTATTTTATTCACGAAACAGCTTTCTTATTTTGGGAGATATATCCATAAGTTATGTATATACAATTACTTCTTGTCCGCACATCACAAGTGATTGATGGATGGATGGATTACTGTTGAAGATGAAAGATACTCGTATATAAATGGATTTGTGGTAAATTGGGCGCAAGATTATCAGTTTATTTGTAGTGTTATGAATTGTATATGTACGAGTTTATAGTTGGGGTGCCACAACTCGACGATATGGATTATATCGAAATTGGAAACGGATTTTAGCCTCTACTGTATTTTAGGAAGATAATCAATCTTGATATTTTCTATATATATATATATATATATATATATACTAGGAATGATTATAGTCTACAAATAATCTACTATACAAAATCTACCCCTTGTTATGTTAGAAAGTGAATTAAATTCTTGGTAGTTTCGAAACACAATAATGCAATTTATAAAATATACTTCTCAGTAACCAATAATTTCAAAGTCAAGCGTATTGAGATACCCTTGTACGATTCCATGAACTAACGCAATGAGCTGAGACATACTCAAGAAAAACATAATCATTAAGACGACGACCTTAGTAATAGTATCATAACCCGACACTTATAAAGAAATCATAGCCTGTTAGAAAACGACAATAATCTTATTACATTCTTCTGAGCTAACTCAATAGCTGTGTTCAGGTGATTAATGGAAGCCATATAATTGTAAGCCATATAATTGAATATACAATTAATCGCACATACACTAAAAGGAGATATGCCATCGTCTTATCGTCAAATATGTTTACAAATTCGGCAGAAAAAATCGTGAAACGAATTGTAAGTCAACAAAAGGTCTAATCTAAGAAAGGTGATCTTGCAGAACGCCAATTTGTTTTCAAGATGTGATTTATTTTTATGGTATAGAAACGACACAAGAGGCGATCTCGGGTCTAATAAAAAATACTGTGCAGTAGAAACACTAGACGTGAAAATTGCCTTCAATGCAGCTAATTGGAATTGTATGTTCAACGCTCTTACCAGCAGGGTGTACTAAATTTCCAATTAGACTTGATGCGAGCTTCTTTAGTCAGCAGGCTCTGAAGTACAAAACCGATATTGGGTATAAACATGTGTGAAACTTAGTAAGGTTCCATAAAATCCGTTCTAGGTTGTTCACTATGGAACGTTATGATGGTGTGCTTCGATTCTCCTCACCATGTGAAGGTCAAGTGGTCACTTTCCAGAAAACTTACCATAGAAAAAAAAATTGTAGAGCATCACGTTCGAAATTGGTGCCCAAAACCTAAACCACAGATAGTGCAACAGAAAACATATACAAAAAAAAAATGGAAATCAGTTCCAAGTGCATGTGACTTTGTCCGTGTTCTTGTAGATATTCATTTCATAGATATACTGCCAAAGGAACGTAAACTATCATATCTGAGCCATGCTCTAGCAATACAAGTAGAGATAAAAAATATAGCACGGAATGAGACCCTGACAGCAAATCAAAAACAATGGGAAGACTCTATACGAAAGGTTAATTATCACCTGGTCCTATTTATCGAGATATGGCTTAACAAACAGCATGGCAAAGTGGATCACAATTTAACCCAATTCATAACTGGCCATGGACACTATTTGAAACCATGGAACACGGGTCTAACGTTTTAACGAGGTGAGACAAAATATGTGCTCCTGGTCACCATGTTTAACACTAAACATAGATTTAATCCTGGAATCGGAAGACAGATGAAATGTCATAAGAACCATAGTTTTGTTTCACGGATTCGGTAGGATTTGAGATGTTTCGAAAGAAACGCGAGGAGAATCTATATAGTTTTAGCCGAATGAGAGGTAACTTATAGCTCATCCTGCTTCATAAGCGCCATCATCTCACATGGTAACAGTTGTGTTTGCATGCAACAAAAAAGAAGGGTCCAGCTGAGTTGGTTGTCGGTTAAACTGAGTTCAGTGTGTCAAGAATTTTTTTAAAGTTATTGTTCTTACGGTTGCCTCAAAATCCAATATCAGATAGCCTGCTGCATTGGATTGCATAACACTGCATACTGTGGCTAATACTTCGAAAAGTATCTGGTTGGAATTTTGTACGGGTTGATTGTAATGTACAAATGGTCTAATGTTATGTGCATGGTGTAATCATACGTCCTCTTTTTGACTTCAGGATAATGTTAGGGTGTTAAAAGAGGAACTGTAAAAAATTTGGGAGTGGTCCGGCGCCAAAACAGATAGCAAAGACAGGAACCAATAAAGAATAAAACAGGATAGGATGAGTATTTATGTTTGACATTATTAACGTTCAAAGGCTTCAAAATTTTGCAATCCTTCTATTGGATTTGTGGCTGCATATGGTGATGATACCTCGCTGGTATTCGTGAACTAATGCCTTGAGGACCTCACAGGTACATTCTGAATTGTGAATTTCATGTTTATGCGGACAATTTCGAACTGTATATCAGTGGTAAGTTCAAATTTAGATGAGATTGTCACTCGAAATTTAGACAACTAGTTGGAGCACTTTGGGATGGTTGATGGTTAATCTACCTACTAAATCAGACTACTAAAGTTCTCTATTATGGAATCCAAGACAGCACATGGTTATAGTATTGTGTTGGAATGTTATATGTGATAATGTGGTTGAAGGATCGTAATTCATTTCGTAAACAGCACTTTTTGACTTTAAATTATATCCAAGCTTAATGATTTGTTTACGCTGCAGGCAGGGATTAGCGTATATAAAATATTATTAATTATAAAATCTGAGAACCGGGTAAATCAACTTCGTAAGACAAATAAAACCATGGCATAATAATCGTCTGATTAGCGTTCCAAAATTCAGAAAAATCTTTAAGTATTTTGGAAAGATTTTAATCTTTTATAGGATTATCCTTATATTTTCCAGAAAATTTGCAGCATATCACAAAAAATTAATAATTTATACCGTAAATTTCGATTTAATTTCCAAATTGAAAACAAACCAATTTTAAATCATTTTGGTAACATAAAATTATTTATGATAGCTGGTGGACATAAACCCATCCGAAACGAAAATTTCCACATAATTCCAATTATTTTAAAATCATTCAACAATAAACAAGATTATACAACAAATAAATGTTTTAATATAAGCACTCCAATAAATAATGTACAAATATAATCATATGTATCGGCCATAAACACAATTTCGATAGCTTGAAATCAACAACAGCTACTGAAAATCCCAATAAATAGGGTGTCCCAATAACCAGTTCAGATTCCACATTCGGTCGTTTTAGTTGTGGAAACAATTACGCCATTCTTTCTTTGACAGAAATGAGTTGCTTGAGGCTTCAACAAAAGTGGGTATTGTTGAAA
Organism: Tipula lateralis; assembly: GCA_963932295.1. NCBI lineage: Eukaryota > Metazoa > Arthropoda > Insecta > Diptera > Tipulidae > Tipula > Tipula lateralis. The sequence continues at coordinate 10,286,101 of OZ010736.1, forward strand.
GTTTACGTACCCGTGCTCATCGTGTCACAGTGGCCGAAAATATCAATTCGTCATCGTGCATCGGAAATGGACTACTGTCGGTCTTTCATGCAACGGATTCTGTGAAAATATTTTAGTTTGCGGCCCTATAAGGTCATAACGTTTGAGATAGGTACCCGAAACATACTCATCCGAGGCCATTTGGTACCTAATGGTACGATTAATGATTGAAGTTAGATTGTCATTAGAGGGCTTGAGAAAGCAGAAATATCACTTTAGAGAATAACAAAATAGCACGGAACGAGACCATGAGAGCATGGAACAAATGATGGGATGACTCTACCAATGGTAACTAATTGATCGAGACTGGCCATGAACACTTTCAGAAACCACTTGAAACACGGGTTCTACGTTTTAACAAGGCGTCATCATCTTACACAAAACCACATTATTGATTTTATGCTTGGTTTGTAAACTCGAAATTGATGAGGATTTTGCTCGAAAAATCAACTCTTTGGACAAGGCGCATTTCCATCTCGATGGTTTCATAAGAATATGTAGAGAAGACAATCCATTCTTTGCGTGGTAACTGTTAGGTGCAACTTGTGGCGTGGTGGCACTATGGTGAACGGAATCATCTACCGCCACATGTTAACATCTTTATTTTTGCCATGTCTAGAAGATATTGGTTTGATTGCAGAAGATTGTGCACCATGTCACACATCTGGCGTTACAATAGTGAAACTGTGTCAAAAATTCAAAAGCCACATTTTCAGGACATTTTGAGGACTTGAATTGACCAGATTTTTATTTGGCGGGTGCCGTGAAAGACAAGTGTTACTCGTTTAAACTACAAACAAATGAGCATTTGTAATCCAATATTGAAGCAACCATTGCCGAAATAGATCCACACACAATCCTAAATGTGCTCAAAAATTTAACCGACTGCAACCCCCATTTCGAAATAATCACTTTCTATAAATAACCAGAATGATTGTAAACTACTTACTGGGACACCCTATATGCATAGAAAAATATCATTTCATTGTATTTACTTAGCATTCCATAAATCACAATATAAATTTTATTTCAAAATTTATAGTTCAAAAATCCAATATTCGGTTGATCACAACACAAATATTATTATTTATTGTAAATATTGATAATAAATCGAAATAAATTTACTAACTCACCTGGAATATATTATTCCCCTCGGAATTCAATATCATAATGCATTGGTCGAAATGGTGATGTTCCATTGTGCTCGTACTGTACAAAATGGCTAGCGGGCTATCGGTTTTCGTTTGAAATGAATTGTTTGTGCCACGATGATCGAGATCGTGGCACAAGCATGCCACCAACATACCCAATATTTCTAAATCGGTTAGAAATCGTTCCATTTTACCCGTTTTCATCATTGCAAACATTGTTTGGGTTACGTTTAATGCGTGCCGCCAATTGTGATATTTCACTGGACGATAGTTTTTTCGTACACTAAGCACCCATCGGCATAAAACCTTGAATATAAACAAAAGATTATAAGTATGTACTTCAATCAATAAGTCATTTAATATAAAGGGTTTTCCAATAAGAGGTTCATTAACATTTGTAAACGATATCAGCCAAATGGCGGCCACGGATTCGCTTGCAGTACCATATCCTTTCATGTAATTTTCCATGACCAATTCGCAAATTTACGATAACTTCACGAATTTCATCTTAAGGTCTTGAATTAATTGTGGAGCATTAGCATAGACTTTATCTTTAACGTGGTTCCAAAGAAAAAAAAACTAAAGGTGTCAAATCACAAGATCTTGGTGGCCAATTTTGATCACCTCTTCGAGAAATACCATGGTCAGGAAACATTTCTTGCAAACTTGCGATTGTTTCGTTGCTTTCATTAATCATAGCTCGGTACCGCAATCTATATCAGCTCATTTTCGAAAAAGTACACTGAAAGAAAAGATTTGCGTTCTTTAACAAAAAGCATAGTAAATACTGATAAAAATTTAGTAGTTTTTCAGCCAACTAAGCGCTTTTCAAATGACGTAAAGTTGATTGATTAAATGTAACTAATGCTTGGTGATTCAATTTTTTTTGGATTGCGGTATTCACTTTAGCATAGTAATTTTTACTATGCGATTTGCTAAATTCTGGTATAACAGTAAACCACTTTTACAAATAGCAAGATGAATATTAAAAATCAATTACTAAGTATCGCAGTTCATTTAGTAGATTTTACTAATCAATAATTGACCTCAAAATTGATTTTAATAAAATTGATTAATAATATCTACACAGCTTTGGTAAATTTTACAATGGTTGTTTATCGCATTTAACAATAATTTACTAAATATTGTTAATATTAGCAAAGCAAAAGTAGAACAATTGAAGTTTAAATTTTACTAAGCAAAGTAATATTCGCCAGATATTATGTAATATTACTCAGCTTTTAATCGTTTCCACAAAGCATATGCATTATTTGCAGAGCGCAGTTTATACAGATATATATATATATATATATATATATATATATATATATATATATATATATATATATATATATATATACATAAATACCACCATTACATATTTTGCACCATTATGTATTACAACTAGGAAAAACTTAAAATAAGACATTCATTCAAATTCCGGTAAAATTAAATTTTATTAAAATAATTAGAACTTAGGTACACCAAATCACCAGTTATTCCAAATAAGGATACTCCAAATTATTGAAATAAATGTATAAAAATATATCTATTTGTTTCTAATAAAATTATGTTAACAGATTTTAATTTCTGGTACTTTCATTTACTACCCAGACTGGGTAACTTTGTTTGAGCATCGTTAAGCATGAAACACGGTAACAGCTATACATTGCACGGACCTGAGAAAAAGAAATATTTTGTTGATAATAAATTCATCCACATGCCTTAATTTTTGGCATATAACATTAATAAAGAATATTTACCTGAATTTGTGGTAGTATTGCTGTCAATACTGTATATATAAAAAAAAAGTTAATGCAGCAAGTGGTGCATCTATGAAATTATAAACAGATCTGGACACCTTTTGTTCAGAGCGACCTTCCACCTGTAGATCAATCAATATATTTAAAGAAAATATCTAGTATTTATCAAGAAAAAAATACTTGTTTTACCTGATTCTTCATGGAATTTCATATATAATTCTTTCTGTTGGACGTGGTTTTCCTTTGCTGAAACTAGCATCTCTGGAACTTAAAATTCTTTATAAAAGTACTTTTGTTCGGCCAATCAGTATTCATAAAGCGTATCTATAGAGAAATTTTATTCGAATAATATAAAAAAAACGTAAATTAAGGATAAAAATTTAGTTACATATATGTACATATGTACATTTCAATAATCCGTTTACCTTTACAATGCACACAACCATGTTACTACTGCTTAGTAATATACGAATTTACTTACTAATATTATAATTGGTTTACTTTGTTGTTGGAATGGCCGCCACGGCGTCTTCTAAAAATCAAAAATTAATTCTGTGATAATAAGGCAAATGGAAAACTCAGAGTTTTCATGAAAATCGTTAAGGGATACAATTTTCTGTATTACTTTTGTCAATTATTCACCTTTACATAGTTCTAAAATCGACAAAAACACTATATATAAAAATGTGTACGGAGTTATGTTATTAGCGTCACTCGATTATTTTTCATTTTGCCTTATTGTTGCAGATTTATTTATTAAGTGCACATCACTCATTTAAAATAACACTATATTTAAATTGATTGCCAACACCAACTTACCTGAAAAACTTATAAAACTTCAACTTTATAATTTATCACTATTTTAATGTTAAATATGCATCTCGATGCATCTACAATAAATTCACGAGTATAATGAGATTATGAAACATAAAATTTCGAATTGGTTTGGTTTGGCAAAATATTTCTCGAATGGTGGGAGAGAAACTACAAATGCTTAGTAATTAACACAAAGCTTTTTATATGTTACCAATCCTTTGAATACATTTAGTAAGCAAACAGTAAACTTTAGATTATTTTGGAATAAACCGAATTAGTAATGTTTGTACCGATATGGTACGGTATTTATTATTCAACATGCTATTTCATGACTTGCGCAATAAATGTGATGACATGAGACTAAGAGTAAAACTATTCTTGACGAAAATTGGTTGTTCTGATTTGTATATAAAATGCAGAGATCAGGAAACGCAGAGCATGTCAATAATTAAAAGTAAGAATTTTAATGAAATGATTGCAATAAATATGTATAATGATCGCTATAACTTCTTTCAATTACCAAATGAATATTTCCATTTTATAATGGCATTATTTTTTTAGTAACAATCTATGGCTTAACTCCTCTTATCGCGTCTCAACTGAGACCTTAAGAGCCATTTTAACATTGGTGCGCATTGTAGGTGATCATTCCAACGGATATTTTTACACACAAACGTGTTTTTATGTCATCCGATTTATGTTTATTTTTTGGTCAACGGTGGGAATCGAAACCGCTGCATGAGAAACTCTCTTAACCCTTAAAGTACAACCGGCGACTTTTTCTAGTATGGTTGTTATCTAAATTGTTTCAACTTAAAAAAAATTTAAAATGTACATTTTCTTGGATATTTCCATAACATTTCCTAAAAATATAAAACGATTTTTTTTAAGATATCAAAATGATTTGGCCTTCAGCCTTCCCTTATAGCAGTGTTATAAATAATCAGCTGTTGTGAAATTTTATTTTGGAATAGCACAAATCATTTTTAAAATTTGCACATGCTGTTTACAACTTTTCTGTGTGATAATTACAATGGATTTCTGATTATTAGAACTTAAGATAAATAATTTTCGAACAAAACCTTCATTGTAATTGTTACAATGTAATTAGTAATAATTACAAAACAAAGTAAAATTTGAGAGAATATAAACTACTCTCAAAATATATATACTCTCAAAATTTACATTATTTTGTTATTATTACTAATCACATTGTAAATATTACAATAGAGGTTAGTTTGAATATTACTAATCTTTGTTTTTAATAATCATAAATCAATTGTAATTATCACACAGCAAATTTTTAAACTGCACATACAAACTTTAAAAATGATTTGTGCTATTCGCAAATAAAATTTTACTAAGCAAAGTTAGTAAATATCACAAATCAATTTTTTTCAGTGTAAGGTCGAATCATACCGCCAGCACAAAAACACGTAGATAATGGAGAGGCTTTTCAACAACCATTTATTGATTTTCTGAGTCCCAAATATTTAGCCTGCGAGGTGAAAATGAGCCTCATCACTGAAGATGATTTTTCGTTGAAAATCCGGATCATTTTGATGCATTTGAGGGACCCAATCAGCGAAAATACGACGTTTATGGTAATCGACCGGCTTAAGGTCTTGTGTAAACTGAACTTTAAAAGCTTTAAGATCTAAGTGTTTATGCAAAGCACGGTGTAATGTCGTTTGTGGAATGTCTAATTCCAAAGTTCAGCGAGGAATCTCAAACCTCGGTTTTCTTCAATACTATTTGCTTCAGCAGCAATATACTTGGTTGTTCTTAAGCGACGCACATAAAAATTACAGCTGCCCAAATAGCACGGTATTCACAATAAAACCTCTTACTGGGAAACTCGTTATAAGGTTTCCATTATTTTAGATTTATGATTTATTTGAACCAAACTCATGGGACCTATCTATACACACATATACGAGATAATATATGATTGAATTGGGATTTCATACATAATAAACATATCTTTTTACTTACATCATATGGAATGTGAAATTGTTGAACTAAATTACATTGAAGGAACATACGAATTGTTGCACGGCATGTGTCTTCGTCGTTTAAATCAAAATCTGTAAAATTTATGAAATTTATGATTTAATTTGCAATACCTTTATGTACATATCTAGCTACTCACCACTAAAATTAAAACTATATAGCGAATAAGCTTCCGCCGATGGTATAACATCCTGTACTAGTTTAAGGGTTTGCTCCTGTGGCGCTGTTGCATGATAGGACAGACATTCGAGTGCAACTTTTTGCTTAGCCATCAGTTTGCACGCATTTTCGTACATTTGTGTATTGTGAATACCTAGACCGCAAAAAATGGCGAATGCCTCGAAAATTGATACATCGGAATCTGTAAATTGATTTAGTTCGTTTCCCTGTAGACATAAACAAAATATATTATTTATAAAAGTTCAAAGCTTTGCCAGAAAGTTCATGATGTTTTGTATGTATGTATTGTTGTTGGTTTTGAGGTTAGTGCATGTATATGGTGTTAATTTATAAAATGTTTTAAGACTGTTAAATATTTAAATTCATGCAAAGCTGTAATTAATTATAATGTTTTACATTTCTAGTTTATTGAAGCCATTAAAATTCATTTATTTTTGAAAGCAGTAAAATTTGTTATATAAAATTAAATAATAAACGAACTTAAAATAAGTCGAGTAAATTTTATTGTTTATTTGATAAAAAATAAACTAATTTTTAACGATTATAGATTACTGGAAGTCTGGAATGAACTTTGTATTATTTTCGTGGAATGGAACGTAATTGGTTAATGGCTTAGAAAAAATCGTTAAAATGGTTAGTATATATCTTATAACACTTTCGGTCATTATATTGTGTAAAAGACAAATCGAATTAATTAAAAAAAAAATAATTAAATAATTTTGGAAATAATGTAAAAGCTAATCTTTATCACTCGCTAGAAAATAAATACTTTAGAAAAATTTCTTTGGCAAGCATCACACATTTATAGAATTTAAGCTAAATAAATTGGTCGATTAGATGTTGCTGTGACGAACAGTGTAAATTATGGGGAGCTTTCAGAACCTTCAGTCTTAAAATCCGTTATTGTTCAATGATCGAGAAGAAACAGGTTGTTTAAGAATTGAAAATATAAAGTTTTGAAACCGTACTTTACTCATCGATTATCCTAGTTTAGTTCTTTACGAACCTGTTCAAAATAAACGTCACAACTTCCTTTCAACTGCTGCATAACAGCTTTCATGAAATGAAAGACGTCTCAGTTCGTGTGTTTAGCACAGTTAAGATTTTACATGTAAACAATCTTGTTTACATTTTTTATGTAAAAATAAGCGTAAATTACATAAAATGTAAATAACATGTAAACAACGAAAACATTTCAAAGATAGAAGTGCCATCTGTTTTATAATGTCGAAAATCTACCAACGTTTATAAACTTTGCCATAAAAGCCCTGGCTGTTATTATCTAAAATTATTTTGAAAATATATGTTTCAAGAGATATGTAGACCAAGTTTGAGCGCGTAATATGCACTCCGTTGAACTTGGAACGACAAAAAAACGTGGAATATATACTTTGAGGGGATTGCTGGGCATTAAATCACATCCAGTATGACATCTAGTATGTTTTTGCAAATAATAATACTGATGAGTTTTGGAATCCGGGTTAACCTCCTCGATCAACAGTGACGTATACACTCCATTGTGATCTTTTGATGTTGTAAGAGATAACGAAATCGACATCTTCCCAAACAAGAGCAAAAATCAAGTAGAAAAATCGCGTCACATACTGGCATATTAAAATTTCTTTGAAATAATCTGAATGAAAAATCACGATGAAAAAGACCACATAGCAGTATAAGCGAATTCTGGAATAGTTGTCTACTTCCCAGAGTTGTACAACTGGTCGAGGTCATGAGACTCACCGGAGTTGACAGTGTTTCTCGCTCAAACATCTTTGAAATTAGTAACGAGAGTGCTGAACATTCTAGCTTTAGTGATGCACACTCAACCAATAACGTACTCTGTACTGACACTTTTCAACTGCGCACAACTAGATGTGACCATCTTTCGATCACAGTTGGGATTTTACATGTAAAATCCGTTTTATTAATTTTTTTATTAATTTTATACAGATAATTATTCCACAAAGTATATTCGTAAAATAGTAAGATTTTATAACAGATGGTGCTTTAGTAACAACTAGATTTGTTAAGAGATGGTGCGACAGGGTTTTTTACATGAAATCATTTTTTTTACATTTTGTACATATAGAATGTAAAAAATGACCTTATGTAAATTACACGTTTTTACATGTAAAAAACCGTGTAGATAACAAAGTGTAATTTACACGCCCAACTGTGGTGTTTAGTCAAGAAGTTGTATTGCTTCACTGTTGGTATGTTGCAGTATTCTTTTTTCATGTTTGATGGGAAATTCCTGGATCATTTAAGTACCGGTTTTGGCAGCGTGGAATGATTGAACGACTTATTGTTTAACGCAGCACCAGAGTTGGGTACCATACATCCAAATTAGTTTAATTATCGTGTCGTAGATCAGGCGTTAACAGTACAGACTAGGTTTAGAATGTCTTCCTATCATCCAGTACGTATGATTGGCTGATTAAATCGGGTGCTTGCTGTAAGCATTCAAGTGCTATGATTCACTTGATGCCAATATTGCTGAATCATCAGCGAAAGTTCCGATGAAGGTTGCTTTCGTTGTTGGTATACGAAAGTGTACAGGAAGAGTCCTAATACACTATTCTATTGCACCAGTGCTATGACAAGGTAAAAATTGATGTGAGGTTGTCAATGCCTTCGACTTTGGTGTAATTTGAGATTATTCATTTCGAGATATAACAGTCAATCGAATCAGGAACCTGAGTGATATTCACAACATGAAATTTTTATTACGTTCAGGAGTTCTGTTCCTGGTGTTATCAGTTGAGATAACCTCTCAGTATGTTTGAGGTTGTAATGTCCTCCTATATTAAACCGTAGGCTAAGTTATTTAAAAATGTTTATATATTGATTTCTTACGATATTGTATCTTGGTGGACAATAGATCTCCCCTTAATGTAGGATATTATGTTTGATTGGGATTTGGAATTCTTCGAGCACGACCACTGAGATGCAATGTTCAATTGATAATACCCCGGATTTTGATCAAAATTTTCTCTGTAAAGTGTGTCTCTGATTTTAAAGCTTCATCTTATTGCCATTAGCAAGCCTTATTGACATAAGCCTTCCAGGTTATAATAAGTAGGCACATCACAGTTATGATTTGGCGGTTTGTTTGGTGGCTTAGAATTATCTTCCAATTCATCCACCCTGTTACGAAGGTGGCTGAAATTTAGTCTTATATCTACCTGAAACTCGGTGAGCATTTTCATTATATTATAAATGGTTGCCGCGTTCACCACAGGTTTCACCTTGCTTTCTTGATTTCGATTGATATTTTGGGTTTTGGCCGCCCGTCCCTTCCCTAATATGTAGAATCATATTGATGATTTAAAAATGGCTATATAGGTAGATAGCGAGAAGTTTCTTCCCATTAACCAGTATATTTGTCTCAATTTTTCTAACTCTTCATTTTAATATTTTATATGGGCATCTAAGCTTAGCATCAAGTGTCTAGTCTAAGTATTGTGCTGGATTTGGTCGATTTTAGGTGGCAAGGTATTATTGTGGCCTAATTTAGTTCGTCATTTCTTAGCCGAGCAATGAATTTATTGACATTTTTGCAGTCCAATCTGTAAATATATAGTGACAGTGCTTTTTCCTAGTAAAGCTAGATCACAGGCGTCACAATTCACTCTTATGTCACTATTGAAAAATGTTGGACCTTTATGTTACTGCTAAACAACAATAAATTTTGCGCAGTGTCTATATATACAAAACTTTTATCAGGTAAGTGAGCGAAGAAATTTAATTTAGTTTTCTTCGATTAACTGCCCCACTCCCTGAGAAAATTTGTATAAATACCGAGAAAAACACGAGTGATAAGGTATTTACAGGTTGACGAGTAGACGAAGAACGTGTTCCCAGAAAGATAAGAAAAAATGGTAAATAACTTAAAGCCACCAAGTAACACTCTGATTTCGGTGGTACAAGGTCTACTAACCGTATCAAAAGGAACGGGAGACAGAACAGCAAAACTGCTTCGATTCTTCATACGTACCAGTCCACGTATTAATAGATCCTCAACCCTCTCTCATCTTATAGACAAACGTAAAATTACGTTTCGACTCAATTCTCTCTATATCTGCGGTTATCTATGCCTCAAGAGGTACATCCCGTTTTCTGATCTAATACAATATTTCCATTCCTAACATTGAAACATGATACAATATTTCCAGTCCCAGCTTTAGGGTAAAATACAGTAACATGTTCTAAAATTTGTCTTGCCCGTTTTTAGATCCAATTTGCAAGACTTGTGGCATAACTTATTTCATTCATTACGACCTGCCTCATATAAGTGATGTGTATATAGTGGCAGATGTAGTGATAGCGAAGTGCGTTATTTAAACCACTCTGGTGGGCATTACAAATGTTGCCCTTTCAAATAGGCAAAGAGGCAGTCGGTCACCAATCTCATTAACCTTCTATATGAATTTTGCTTTTTAAGGTCTATCGCCCATAACTTCATATACATGTGACATTTAGCAAGAATTTAGATGGCGTAATGAAATATCAGGACCTTTGACACATCGTTAAGATAAGTTCAATGTAATTGTGTTTTACCTTTTACATACAATGAACTTGGTATGGTGGAAACCCAATCTCAATTTGTTCTTCTCCAAACAAGAATTATTTCTTTTAAAAGTTTTCTGTATTATTTGACCGAATCTTATTCCACACAGATGCATTATGTTCTTTATCACTCTATTAAGAGACAGGACCTGCGTTTCAGTAGTCAAGCAAACCTTCAAACTGTCAACCTTCTCATTCAATACCGAAGATCGAAATACTATTATAAAATCTTATATATAATTCCTATTGATCTGACAAACATAAGATCTTGGTCCAAGTTTGACATTGATATGACATATACGAACGGTAGCGGCACCATATCACCCAACCATCTCAAATAATCGCTGAAATCGAAATGATGTTTATGTTCGCGTGTAGGTTTGACTCGGTTTAGTTGCTCGGGAGTGTATATCCGGTTTATGTTTGTGTTGTATATATTTTCGATTTCCGTTTGCATGCAACATATATAACCAACTTTGATATGACTTTTAAAATTAAAGTAATAAAATTGCTGCTGTCAGTCTGTCATATTTTATTCTCCATTTACAAACTTTTTTTATGTAGATTTTTCATGTTTGTTTTCTTATATAAGCATACGGCTTGTTGTTGGTGTTTTGAATAAATTTTCATCCAATGATATGTTAAACATACATATACAAGTAGCTTTAAGCTGTGTAGTGTACAAAAGACGTTAACCTGTATAGTTCGTGTTTATATGAATGACACTTTATGTGATTTTTTCGAAACGTCATCGAGTAGAAAATGTTGGATAGTTTATGATCCCAAAACGGAGAGCTTTATGTATTCATTACATTTCGAGATGTTTCCGTTTGTTGTTATACATACGAGTATGAAAGCTCCATCTCATATTTCTTAATTAAAAACGAATTAGTCATAATTTGCAAGAATCTAATAACAACAACAATTATTTTTATTTATCTTGGGAAAAATTAAATGATTTAAGAGATTGTTGTGTAAACAACAAACAAAAAGAATAACAAGTTTTCCTCCTCATCTTCTGACGAATACATAATTTATGTAAATTAAAGCTTGGTACAAAGCACAGTATAAAAAAAAACTTGAAATACTATTGATCCATTGAATATTAATTACACGTTCAAGTGTGTACTACATAAAACACATTTTACTATTTATTAGGATAATATTGAAACGTGTTCAGAGAGCAATAATAGTGCTTGAGTATTTTTTTCTAGATGTGTATGCGCATGTCCCAGCCATTATCCTTAGGGATATGTTGGATGGATGATTAAATTATTAATTAAAAACACAGGCAAACACTGTCTTGAGATCTATATAAGCAAAATTAAATTAAATTTATTTTATAATTTAATTTATAGACGTTGAACCGCATATAGCTTCGGCATCACACACAGCATCTTATATTGTAACATAACTCGTTGATAACATCAAACCGAAACACAAATCTTTAAAAAAATAATTTGCGAACAAATTTGAACTGGCAACGATTTTCTATTGCAAACACTGTGTACACAGAATTCTAAATCATATCCAACATTTTTTTATCTGCTCTCGGTGTGTGTACCTTTTTTGGATGTAACGGGCAATGTAGGAAAAACCGTATCAAGACAACTTAATTCCAATCACGTTCGCTCATTCAAAATACAACCGTATATAACCTTTGCTGAACAACGCACAAGGCAACTTTTAAATCGTTTTTTTTGTTGCCTCAGTGTTTGGATAACGAAAGCTGTATACATAAGCTTTGAAAATAACGAAATAATTTATTTAGAAGGACCAATCAATGTTTTTTTTGTAATTTTAATGAATTATTTGTTATTTATTTTGGGTATATGCTGCTTCTATGTTTTATGCTATTCATTTTTGTATAATAAAATACACATGACACATTTGCACAGAACACACGAATGGTGAAAAAAATTGATATGACTTTCAAAAAATCCATCCTTCGAAAAGCTTAATATTTTATACTGATGATACAAAAATTTTGTTACGTGTACGTGAGTTTCTTAATATTGCGAGTTTGATGGGACTAAATTGAATCGAAAAATTTTGGTGATTTTCCAGTTTTTAGTTTTGTTGGAATAATTGACGATGATGAGACCTAGGATGAAAAATATTCGAAATTTGGAAACTGATGAATTGTGTTTTGAGAAGATGTCGATTTCTCTAGAAAGGTATAACTTCTCTAATGTGCTATGTATTTCAGTATAAAGGACGACCGAAAGTTTGATATTGAAATTTCCTTTAAAGCTGCATCTTTGGTTTAACATATTATTTAATCATTCGCAGAGCCTCAAATTGATATCAATCAATCCCACCTAGAGTTCACACACGTGTAACTTCCATCATTGTTAAATTACATTGGCCAAATATTGGCATGCTTGCTATTCTGTAGCAATGTACCTCATTCCACGATTCAACGGGTAACTCGTGAATTATACATTGCCTTCGATTTATAATTAAAATCATACAGATATCGAAGGCGTCCTTATACTCCAATATGATTGTTAGATCCATCTTCATTAATATTATTATTTTTCTTTAACTACTTTTCTATTCACATCAGAGCATTTAAAAATTAGGACCTTAAACCTTGGTGGAAGAGAACTTTGTAGAAAGTATAGCCTAAAACTTGCCTCTATAGAAAGTAGATGGCTGTTTTTTAATATTGGAAGTGGTACGGAATAAGGAATATCGCATATAATGATGATCATATAGAGAGTGTCAAAAAATTAAGATTACCAAGAAGTGTTCAGGAGACTTAACCACTAAGTGAAGTTTGCAAGTAAAATGCAAAATTTAAACTCGGGAAGACCCAGATAAAAGCCTTTGAGAAGTTAAGGTAGGCTTAGAGCCCGGCACTAGTCTTAAGAATATATTCCCCAACTGCTTATGCAGAGTTGCATTGTGATACCTCTAAGGTGGAATTGACAGGGATTTTCTTTCAAAAGCAAAATGATTCACGTTTGCATCCAATTATGTTCTATAGTCGAAAAACCACATCTGTTGAATCTCGCTAACACAGTTTTGAGCTGCAGGCGCTGACGATAGTTTCTTCATTTAAACTGTTAAATGTCTATTTGCAGGGTATTCAGTTGCATTTAAATAGATTGTCACAAAGAAAGAAATTAATCAAAGAATAAGTCGTTAGATTATATTTTTGGAGAACTATAACTAGGAGATAATTCATCGGGAAGGCAACAGAATGAAGCACGTTGACTGCTTAAGCAGAAACGAAAGTATTTTGATTTTGGAGGAAAATCCATTTGAGCGCAATCTTTGTATTGCTCAGAGTACTGATCCAAATGCATGCTTTAAATGAAATGGGAAAATACGTCCTCTATAGAAAGCACGATGATATTGAGGGATTCCAGTGTATACGCAAACACCGTTTGAACGTATCGACAAGACAAATTTGAAACAATGGCTTAACTTCGAAGTGCATGTGGATTATGTTGACATGGACTTCGATTTAAAATAAGTGACAGACAAAAGGCACCATATCTTCGCAACGTTGAGGATGTCGTTGATGTAATGATGGAGGAGCTGCGAACAAATTTGCAATAGGTTTATATGGAGATCGCGCCACTTGTTCAATCTATAATAGGGGTTTAGAATGACGGTTCCCAGAAAGCGCGAGTGTCGTATTTGATGTAATGTGGTTTTGATTTGATGTCATGTCTACTAACTGTGAGCAAAATTACAAGACCAGTTTGTGCTATGGACTTATATGTTTGTAGCCCAACTTGTTGAATATATTTAAGGAAGATTTAAATTGATGGTTCCCAGGAACCACGAGTGTCGATTGATCTTATGCGCTTTAAAAGTAATACCAATGTTGATATTTGGAATAAAGGCTCATATATAGTTAGCCCGACTCGTTCAATCCAGCCATATGATCTGGTTTGTGCTATAGGATTATATGGATAAAGCCCAACTTGTTCAATATATTTAAAAACGATTTTTATTGATGTCTAAGCATGTGTTGAGATTTCTGCTATAGGCTCATATGTAGATAGCGCAACATGTTCAATCTATTTAAAAAGGGTTTATATTGATGGTACTCAGGAACCAAGAGTGTCGTGATCAATCTTATGTAATTTCTAATTGATAGTATGTCAACTAACTGCGAGCAAAACTACAAAACCAGTCGTTGTAACTAGTGCTGGGCTATATGTATATAGCCCAACTGGTTCAATACATTTAAGAAAGATTAATATTGATGGTACCCAGGAACCACGAGTGCCATGATCGATCTCATGTCATTTAAAACTGATATCATGGTCACTAATTACGAGTTAAACTACAAGACCAGTCAAATGTTGTGTTTTTAGCTATGGGCTTATATGTGATTCTAAGGAGCTATGATTGTCGTGATTGATCTCATGTGATTTCAAATTGATACCAATATTGAGATTTGGAACATAGGCTCATATGTAGATGGCGTAACTTGTGCAATCTATATAATAGATGTTAATCTTTATAATAGATGATCTATATAATAGATGTTATTGATGTTTCCCAGGAACCACGAGCATCGTGATTAATCTCATGTGATTTTGAATTGATATCATATCCATTAACTATAAGCGAACTAAGACCAGCCGTATATGTTGTGGGTTGCACTATGGAATTATCTGTAAATAGCCCAAAATGTTTAATATATTTCAGAAAGATTTATATTGATGGTTCCCAGGAACCAAGAGTATTCTGATCGATCTCAACTGGTATTGAATTGATCCCAATGTTGAGATTTTGACTAAAGGCTCATATACAGATGGCGCGATTTGTTCAATCTATGTTTTAATTTAGGCAAATTTCATAATTTTTTGAGATGATTAAAAACGCACGGGAATGGACGAAATTAGTATAAATTAGTATTACCTGATGTACAATTTATTTTTATCTTGGAATTCTGATATAACTTAACACACTTCAATTGAAGTTCTGCAGCTAAATAAGCTAACGTTAGATACCATGTTACCCTGTTACCTTCTAACATACCATGTTACCCTGTTACACTGATTTGATTTGTACAGGCAATTAAATATATATATATATATATATATATATATATATATATATATATATATATATATATAACGGGTGTTTCAACAGGTGCGCTTCAACTTTTTTCCGATAGGGACGGCGAATGACGCCATATTTTTTATTGTTCTATTGTCATTTGGAAACTTCATTAGTATACATTTCATCATGGCACGCTACACATGTGAACAGCGATTGCAAATCGTGCAAATTTTTTATCAAAATAATCGTTCTGTTGCTGCTACTTTAAGAGCATTATGGCTATTTTACGGTCCATTTAACAAGCCAGCCCGTTCGACAATCGACCGTATAGTGGAAAAATTTGAGTCTATGTTTTCGCTACATAATGTTCCGGTGTCCTCGAGAGCAAGAAGAGCCCGAAGTGTTGAAACCATCACAGCCGACAGGACTTCAGTTCAAGAAGACGCAAATGTGTCGCTCACCCGACGTTCGCAACAACTGAGCCTTTCTGTGACCTCATGGTGGCGAATTTTACGTAAAGAACTTGGCCTACATCCGTATAAGATCAAGCTGACACAACAACTAAAGTCGTTTGACCATTTGAAGTGACGTCGATTCGTGAATTGGGCTCAAGAGCAAATCGAAAATGATGCAGATTAACACCGAAAAAACATCTTCAGCGATAAGGCTCACTTTTGACTAAATGGATTTGTCAACAATGAAAATATGCGTTACTGGGCAGGAAGCAAACCACACGTGATTCATGAGGCACCGTTGCATCCCGAAAAAGTCACTGGTTGGTGCGGATTGCATGCCGGTGGCGTCATTGGACCATATTTTTTCATCGACGATAAAGATCGCCACGTTACTGTTAATGGAACCGATACCGCGATATGATAAACGATTTTTTTGACCGCAATTGAATGGAATGGACTTTGACGATATTTGGTTTCAACAGGACGGGGCCACACGCCACACAACACAAAGTTCGATGAGCGTGTTATTTCGCGAAATGGGTTCGTCCAGTGGCCACCGTGCTCGTATGGTTTGACACCTCTAGATTATTTTCTTTGGGGTTATGTGAAGTCATTGGTCTATGCCAATAAGCCGGCGACGTTGCAAGAGCTCAGAGCCAATATTGAACGTAAAATTGCTGGAATTTCAGCCGATTTATGCGAAAGAGTGATCAAAAATTGGGTTCAAAGGTTTGACTTCGTAAAACGTGCACGCGGTGGTCATGCAAAAGAAATCGAGTTTCATACTTACGTATATGTTCAAATTCGTTAATAAAAAAAAGTTAGTTCAAAAGTCGAACAATTTGTGTTTTATTCAAAAAAAAGTTGAAGTGCCCTTATTGAAAAACCCGATATATACCAATAGGTTAATTTCCAATCCCCTATATTTCATGATTAAAACGATATACTGTGCAAAACCTGATAAACCTAAACCGTGTGACTAATATCACCTACAGATTTATAAATTTATATTGTATAAAGGTAATGACGCTATTTCGGCCAAAAAATCGCTTACCATTATGAACAAACAAAACAACATACCTCCCACCCCTGACTATCATACAGACAGTGTTAATTTGTTGTTATTAATTATTAAAATGACTAAAAAGATATTTTTTTTGCTCCAGGCAGTGTTAGAGAGATACCGAGCGTAAAACATAAATATTACAGAGCTTTTTCCAAATAATTATTAATTTAACACAAAAAACAAAATATTGTAATGGGCAATTTAATTTAATTTTTTTTAATTACATTAAATTCAGTTAGAAATTTTCTTCTATCTTAATGTAGTGGAATAAAAATGCTCACGATAAAATACAGCAATTTAGTTGGTATATACAATAGAAACCGTTTAATTGCAAATTTTTGTGGTGTAATAATAGTCAGTATAAATCAAAAGCTTTGTCTACATAAACTATAAAAGCGCGCAAGCATATAATTAATCTATATACGGTAATTGTTGCCGAATATACCTTTATACTATGCGGCTTTGGGTCGGTGTCATTAGTGTGCTTATCATTCTAAAAAATTTATTAAATATTTAGTATAAAATATCGGGCTTAGTTTAGTGTATGTATGTGTATTGTGTGGAGAACAATCTATAAACAAAATAACATATAATGTACTTACCTCCACTATAACTTTATTGATTAATTGGGCAACACCAATAATTGTTTTTTGTCCGTTAAAAATCGGCATGCATAAAATGTTTTTGGCATTTGTTTCGTCTAGCCGCCGAATTTCATGTTTATCCTTCAGCCACTCGTCCAATTCGTGTATATTCAATATAACACCAGTCGACGAAACATATTGTGCAATTTGGGCTAACGTTGAATTATCGGTATCGTCGACAGTCGGCCGCGACACATTTGCCGATTGATTATCTAATTCGAGTTCGAACAGCATCGTAAATCTATCACTTGATTTCTATGTATGGAATAAACAACAAATATTTTGTGTAATATCGATCGAGATAACTATTTTAAGTACTACCTGTTGCTGTAGAATATCCTCTACATTAACGTTGTGACTTAGGCGGCGCGATAATGGTTGGCGCGATTGACACGGTCGCTCGACTATTCGCTCCAAATGGCTCTGGAATATAAACAAAATACATGTATACGAGTTAATAAATGTTAGTTACTACAATTTCCAACGATTGTATTTCGTGGTGCTTTAAGTGGGAATTCCTCGAAAATTCAATAAATTTCGTTTGGAATTCATAAAGTGTGTATAAATAGTTTGACATATTGTGCTAGAGGTGACTATGGTTTGCACCACCTTTTAAAGTTTACTAAGTGACTGTGTTATTGCATATTTATCGATATTAGTTACTGTCATTTGAATAATTTATATAATTTAACATCATTGCGTAATTACCCAGAAGTATTGTAATTTCTGACAAGCTGTCAAAAATATTTTAATTCAACAATTGATTCCTCAAATAAAATTCCTTACCAGCTCAGTCAAAAGATGATGTCGCGAATTTTTTAAATTTTTCCATACTTTTGCCGTTTTCAATACATGTGGAAAATGTCGACCGAATATTGTAAGCCGCGCTGCTAAATTGCTTATGTATTTCGAACTAAGCGAGGTATGCGTATGAACCTTGGGCTGAAAAATTGTATTTCGTTATAATGTAATTAATTTCGTTTGATATCAAAAATGTTATTGTATAGAGAGGGATAAGCCGATTGGCAATACTTAAGAAACACTGTAAAATGTACTTTGAGATATTCAACCTATATATCCAACGAGGACGAGACCATGATGTGGGTAATGATAAAGATTTAAGGTCATTCAGGCAGACCTTATTCGTTTAAACTGATGTATTAACAGATTTAAGCTTTTCAAAAGCTTACTTGAGTCGATACTTGTAGTAACCATCTTGGTTTCTACTCGATTGACAATGGGTCATCACTATATGTTTTGTAGTACTGCATCGATTGACACAAAGGTTCCATCCAGATTTCGAATAATTGTTTTCGAGGTCCTAAGCGATAATCTTAATCCAATCCTCTCTTACCTGTACGAAAATGTATATTATATAGTTTAGCAATGATTACTGGTAGTTCAAAATTATCCGAAAATCAGGTCTTTAGACCATCGGTTTGGCATGAGCGTAAAATAAGACGTAAAAAGGAACTGCGAAAGAGTTTGGTGTTTGTGGTCCAACAGACATGCATTGGCTTTGGTAAGTCATTGACTATAGTGATGGCTTATCAGTTGATAATTATGCTCTTAGACCCTTCTATAAACGGTAATGACCACTTCAGTTCAGGATATCTAATTTAGAACAAACTCAGGGAGGAAGGGTGATTGTCGACCATCGACATTTTTAAAGTAACTCAGTTTTAGGAGTTATTTGTGTCCACGTTCCGATATAGGAGGTCAGAAATGCCCCAAACAAATTATATGTTGCTTGTACATCAGTCCTGGGTAATAATTTTCATGAAGTTTATGAAAAATATTTTGCCTCATTTTTTAAGGGTGTTAGTGCATTCACTTCATTGTCAGTGTTTTGCAGATCGATTATACCTAAGTATAATATACCTTTGTAACACGGTTCAACATAATTTAAGTTTTCTGGTCAAAATCAGAAAAATTTGTCTTCAGGAGAACAAAGCTCGGTAAAAAAGAAATCAGAGGTACCCAGCTTTAATGTTGAAAGTTTTAAGGACTGACATTAAAATTCACTTGGCGACAAGTGATAAATAAGAAAAATATGATCTGTTGAGATCACAGCAAATCTGAAGTGATTTTATGGTATGGAAAGGTCGATCATTGGACAGTAGTAACACTTTCAAATTTTGAAAGAGAGATGCTCAAAAGCTCTCGAACGTTCCATCGAAATTCTACAAAGGTTCGTTTGAATTTCGAATGTCCTTATGGTGTGTTGTTTCACTTATTTTATTTTATGTGTGATAGGTTGAATCATCTGTGTTACGATTCGACCCTATATCAAACACGTCGTAAAATGAATCAATTTATAGATCGACCTGCTCATCGAAAATTTAATTCTGTTCGATCCTGTTTGTTTCTCAATAAAAGAATTTCCATTCTTAGCCAGAGAAGTCATATTCTGGTTGGTGTCGATATGGAGTGAACTGCTGTTGAGTACGTGGAACAATCTTATAAACTGAGTCTAAATGACGGATATATACTCGAGTAAGACACGATGAATGGATTAAATCCTGATACACTGTTTTAACAATTTTACTTGAGGTGTTTTAAACATTTGTTTTAAGCAAAAGGAGCCAACTTGAAGGCTGATGATTCCGACTAGGTAGATAGATGCTATTTGAGACGCTTGTTCTATCCATTTAAAGAATCAAATTCAAATCTTTTAACACTAAGTCTATAAGATAATGTCATCATATTTACGCAACCCCATCTACAGCTAAGGCATAATACGTAAGATGGTGATAGGTTAGGAAAATAGAGCATTCGATGATTGATCCCTGACTTTTAAATAAATGAATGCATTCCAGTTTTCTAACTGTCACCAAAACCCGACCAAACTCCACTACCTAAGGTGGATGCGGTTATGGTCGTAAGTAGTTGGTGTGAGTAACATCAGTGGAGTAATTTCTTAAATGCTAAGACCCAAGCAGGACCTTGGCCCACAGATTTTTGTAATTCCAGGTATAGTGGCGGTCTTTGATATAAAAAAAGTTGTTTACATTTTTATGTAAACTATGTAAAAATAGCGTTAGTTACATTAAAGGTAAATTACATGTAAAAAATTAAGACTGGCCTGGCCCAGACTGGCTATTAACATAGATAAATTTTGAAAAATTAACTATCATCCGAGCCAGTTTAATTGTTAACCTGTCAATAATTCTAGTCTAAACCACATTTTTGTGACATTTTGACATTAAGTATATAAAGTCGAAAAAATGTGCAATTAATTATTTGACAAATCTTATTCGTAAAACAGTAAGAAGATTTTTAACAGATGGTGCCTTATTTATAATTAGATTTAATAAGAGATGGCACGTCGGTTTTAAACATGAAATCATTTTTTACATATATGGCATATAATAAAACCGTGTAAATTACATCGTGTCATTTACACGCCCAACTGAGATTACACAAGTGTGCTTTACATAGCTAATGGTTTGGGAAATTTACGCCAGTTAGTCCTAATAATATTCTGGTACCAGATTCTAGCCGATTGTTTCTCACGTTTGTGGCAGTTGACATTATGTTCTCGTTTCGAACGTCTAGCACTTCAACTCCGAACAGACTCCAGAGCTTTTCGACAAGTTTTGAGTACGTTACTAACCAAATATCTTATATAAGTGTTGTTTAGAGTAACACACACAAGAATGTAGCAATCGGAATAAATTTGGTTTAAGAAACCAATAAATATACACAATAAACCACACCATTGCCAAAATAATTAAACAATCAAGAAAGTATAAATATATATAAATAAAATTATAGGGTAATAAATTATAATTTTTAATAAGAAAAATAATTTAAATTCTATTAATCATTTTTATCTACTGTACCCATCGCAATACGCAAGAAAAATGAAAAATTTCCAACAATTTTTTGTTCAACTCGACTCCCGCGCTGTCTAAGATGGATCGTCATTTTATATTACGATACACCATGAGAAGAGTGTATATAAGGAAAAAATATTTTTTTTGAGAAGTTCAAATATTATTTTATCAAAATATTTTTGTGTTTACTTAATATTTTTGTAATTGTCTTCCAAAATGTTGTATAATAACGTGTTTGCAATAATTAATTGGGAAATAATAACAACATAATATGTTATTCGTAATAATTAATTAGGGAATTTTTCTAATTTATCTGGAATTTTTTTTAATGTATTTAATTAATGGTTTACATACACATATTCACTATTAGTAGAGGGAGTAACATATTTTAGAGGTTTATATTCAAAACATTTTGAGTATGGCAGTGACGTAGCTTGATTGGATAAATAATTTTAGATCAATAATCCTTGAATGTGACTGCCGAGGGTTTCGCGTAGATGGCGCAGTCTGGATTTCCAATGTTCACACTAAATTCAACCAAAACCGAATTACATCTCTGAATAAAATTTTGTTTGGAAAATCGGTGGTGTGTGCGTTGTCCGTAGATGGACATATCTCCAGCTGCTGAGAACGATGTCGAATTGATTGGTTTTGGTCTTCCTCAATGCTACACTGTTCAGTATCTATCGCTTGTTCCGGATGCACTGTTTGACGTCTAACTGAATGGATGTTATAAATAAGAAATGAGTATTTTCATAATTCGCGTGAAAACAACTCATAGTTAACCGAATATACTACTCTAATGGACCACGATGAGTTTGGAGAATATAACTATTATTCTCACCAAGCATTGCTCAGGCGTGATTCGTTATAAAATGGCAAATCAAACTAATAACAAAGCATATATCAGCTGTCAAATCGCTTGTCAAACAAAGTAGTGCTGCCAACTGAAAAATGTTAGAACCATTAATTTGTTAAAGCATTGTTCTAGTGTTAGTCTTTTCGTTATAAACTGGCAAATCAAACAAATCAAAAAGCCAATTAGAGCTGACAAGTCGATTGTCAAACAAAACGGTATTGCCATCTCTAAGATGTGAATTTTTAAAACAAGGATATAATTAACTATTTGTTATGAAAAAGCGAATCAAACTAATGAAAAAGCAAGTATCAGCAGTCACATCGGTTGTGAAACAAAACAGTGCTGCCAACTTAAAGATGTAAACCTCTAAAATAAAGTTGTAAATCACTATTCGTTTTGGAATGGTTTTGGAATCAATCTAATACCAAAGCAAATATCTGCCTTGAAATCGGTTGTGACACGAAACAATGTTGCCAACTTAAAAATGTGAACCTGTAAAACGAGGATGTAATGCACTCTTCATTTTGAAATGGCAAATCAAACTAATGACAAATCAAATATCAGCTGTCTAATTGGTTGTCACACGAAACAATGTTGCCAGATTAAAAATGTAGACCTCTAAAAATGGATGGAATGCCGAATAAGCTTGGCGAACAGAACTGCTCTGACGTGTGTCTATTCGTTATGAAATGGCATTTCAAATTAATAACAAAGCAAATATCAGCTGGTAAATAGGTTGTCAAAGAAAACTGTGTTGCCAATTTAAAGTTGTGAACATCTATAAAAAGGATGCAATACAGAATTAGTTTGGCGAATAGAACTATTTGACAAAACAAATAGTGTTGCCAGCTTAAAATTGTAAAGCGCTCAAAATGGGTGAAATGTCCAAAAGTTTGGCGAATAGAACTATTAATTTGATCAGGTGTTGCTCTGACGTGTGTTTATTCGTTATGAAATTGCCAATCAAACCAATGACAATCCAAATATTAACTGCAAATCGGTTGTCAAACAAAACAGTGTTGCCAACTTAAAGATGAAAACCTCAAAGAAAAGGAGGAAATGGCAAATTAAACTTAAGACAAAGCAAATATTAACTGTCAAATTTTCTGTCAAACAAAACAGTGTTGCCAACTTATAAAAGTAATTTTCTAAAAAATGCGAGTTTCACTCAGGCAGTGCACCAACTTATTGGCCTACGAATATCAGCAAGACTCCAGATCTTATAGACTTCTTTATTACAAGAGGTATTTCAGATAATTATATCCATATAGAGAACAGTGAAAGTCTTTCATCAGATCATTCACCAGTTATTATGATATTAAGCCAAACAATCATTATGAAAGAGAGTAATGCGAAATTAACAAACTACAAAACTGGGACTTCTTCCAAACACAGCTAACAAAAAGAATAAGTCTGCAGAACCCAATACAGGGACCAGTCCAAATAGAAGACGAACTAGATAAGCTCATCCATGATATCCAAAGTGCTGCGTGGGAAAGTACTCCAAATTATAGTCAGGAAATGACACGCAAAGTTAACTACCCAGAAGAAGTAAGAGAACTTCTTAAAAATAAAAGAAAAGCACGAAAGAATTGGCAAAAATATCGAAATCCGGAAAATAAAAAGGTATTTAAACATTTGTGTAACAAATTAAAATACCTATTAAAAGACATTAAAAATCAATCAGTTAATAAATATCTAACCACTCTAACTGGGCAAAAAGGTACTGATTATTCATTATGGCAAGCAACTAAAAACCTTAAACGGCCCAAACTCCAGGTTCCTCCAATTAAAAATAAAGAAAATTGGGCTCGAAATGCTAAACAAAAAGCAGATTTGTTTGCCAATCACCTTGAAGAAACATTCCAGCCTTATCCCAAACAAACAGAAGAGGAAAATATTACTTCAATATATAAACAGGATGAAATAAAAATTACACCTGTAACATTTAAAGAAATTAATTGGGAAATCAAGAATAATCTGAATGCGCATAACGCTCCAGGGTATGATCTTATAACGGGTCAGATAGTAAAAGTGTTACCAGAGAAAGTATTGAGGAAACTAGTGCATATAATTAATGCAGCATTTCGACTAAGATATGTACCAAGACAATGGAAAGTTGCAGAAGTAATTATAATACTTAAGCCGAACAAACCTCCGAATGATAAAGCTTCATATAGGCCAATTTCTTTGCTACCAACATTATCGAAACTATTTGAAAAGGTTCTTCTTAAAAGATTAAAACCAATTATCGAAGAAAGGAATCTCATCCCCACACATCAGTTTGGATTTAGGGAAAAACATTCTACAATAGACATCCAATTACTGATGTAATCGAGAAATCACTTGAAAACAAACAAATATGCTCAACCGTATTCCTTGATGTAGCGCAAGCTTTCGACAAAGTATGGCACCAGGGGCTAGAATTCAAACTTCACCGAGATCTTCCGGTGCTAACAGCAGGAGTACCACAAGGGAGTGTTCTTGGACCAATTCTTTATCTCCTATATACAAGAGATATACCAATTACTGAAGCAACATTGGACACTTTCACCGATGACACGGCAATACTTGCAACAGCAAATAACATCAATGACTCCACTAGTAAATTACAGAGGGCTACTAACCTGATATGTAATTGGACAAAGAAATGGCGAATTAAATTAAATGAAGCAAAATCAATCCAAGTTAACTTTACAAATCTAAAAGTTAATCATATACCAATTATGATAAACTCGATAGCAGTGCCGCATGCAAACACTGCTAAATATCTCGGCATGACTTTAGATGCTAAACTTAGATGGAAGGAACATATAAAAAAGAAAAGAGATGAACATATAAAAAAGAAAAGAGAGAGACAAACAAATTCTAGAACCTGTATGGACATATGGCAGCCAACTCTGGGGTTGTGCCACAAAGTCATATATTAAAATCATACAAACAGCTCAAAATAAGATCCTGCGATGCATCGTTAATGTACCGTGGTACAATCGAAACGACAACCTCCATCGACATCTAAAGATCGAGCTTGTCGTGGATGAGATTAATTATCATGCAACAAAACATCTACAACGTCTGCACCAGCATGAAAATCTGGACATACGCTGTCTGTTGACTACCACTCCAACAAGAAGACTGCAAAGAACCAAACCGCTGGACTTCTCGCGACCGGGAGGTCAGTAGACCTATACTGTGGCGAAAAATCTGAGGAGTTAAACGAAACTAGGGATAATCATGTGATTACTCCGACAAATTAAAACGTATTATGCAATGTAAATTACTAAATGGGTACAGGACTCAGTCGTAATATAAAATAAAATTAAAAAAGAAAAAAAAAGATATAAGACAATATGTGTCGTATTTGACTTAATTAAATCACTACAATTACGTATACCTAAAACATATCGTCTTAATAATTTATTTTTGAGACAAACGAAAGTTAATTACTATCTGCAATAATAATGTGGCAAGCCCAAAAATCATTTGTCGTCTTATCATCCGGCAAACACAACAATTCATTACTTACTTCGATATAATCATCTTATCTTTTTCGGTTTTTGCAATTTCCTTTTCGGTCTGTTTGTGTGTGCGAATCTTGTGTTTTTCACTCGGTGTGCACAATTTTTGTAATTAGGAGTTGGAAAAACTATTATATATAACACAAGAATAGTATAGATAACAGCAATAACACGACCAAAGCGAAGAAAAATTCGAAATGTAATAAATATTCCCAAATTAACTAAATTCAATATAAAATTATTTCTAATTATTTTTACTTATGTGCGAGTATATACTCAAGTATATATATGTAAAGAAAGATGAGAGTACATTTAAGATGTTTAATGAAATGGCTTCTCGTTTTTATTAGGGTGTCGGATAATTTTTTAATTTGCTGTCATTTTGTGTTGTATTATGCTCGTTCGTACGTATTATTATACAAAGAATCCGTTTTGGTGAAACAATTAAATTATATGCTCTTTAGTCATTCATTTTACGTCTATAGTACCGAAATGATAAGGATAAGTAAAGAACACGTCATGTTTCTCGTTTTGGTCTTGTTTTTATTAAGAATATGTGTTTATCGTATATATGTAGGTACACCCAAACAGAAGGCAAAGTGGAAAAGGTTAAATACATAATATATGCGAAACAAGATAATAATTCATAATTGGTTATTGTGTGCCTAAACGATGGTTACTCGACATAATCTTGTATATTGTTGTGAAAACATTAACTGACAAATTTATATCGGACACTGTGTAAGGACAATCTGGATTATTAAATGATGTAATGTTGTCATCAAACGAATACACTCAAATATGCAGTTCGAGTGATAGGTACCGATTTTGAAACTAAAGCTAGATGAAAGCAAAATCGAGCTTTCATCATTCGATTATGATCGGTGATGTAAATGCTAAACTCATGTGTCGAACCATCTTCCATGTCAGTGGTAAGACTTAAGGTAAGACGTTGGAAGTGCTTCGGCCCAAAATAACTAATAAAACTAGAAAGAAATTAAACGAAACGAACACATTTGTATATACCATATGAATATAGGATAAGGTGTTGTGAAGTTGGGCCAAAAGTAAAATAATGCTACGGCCTCACTAAAACTAGTTCAGTTAATCTTCATACATGAACAATTATTTTTCGGGAATCGGTCTTACTATTGCTATCTGAAATAGTTCTGGACCTAATCGATGCCATTGCAAAGAGTTAGATAAATAATTTTCTTCGAGATTTTATAATCATAATGACCAAAATATGCGGAAAATATTTACTTCATCTTCATTTTTATTTGTGAAAGACTGAAAGCTTTTAGATATAGTCATCGATCTCGCTATAATTTTCTGGTGGGACTGGTTTTAATCATTACAATTGTTAAGGGGATTTAATAGCTTTTCCATTTTCGATAACAATCCTTGCTTTACAAATTTTTCTGTACCTATACTGTAGTCTTGTTTTCTAGGAATAAAATCTGATGCGACGTCTTCTGAGCAATAGAACACATTAGTTCTAAAAATTACTTGAACTACAAATTTGGTTTGATTTACTTGGCCTACAAACACCATACCATGGTGTGTGCTGTTTTATAACGACTATCTAGAAAATGATCT
Organism: Tipula lateralis; assembly: GCA_963932295.1. Lineage (NCBI taxonomy): Eukaryota > Metazoa > Arthropoda > Insecta > Diptera > Tipulidae > Tipula > Tipula lateralis. Next base: position 10,313,643 of record OZ010736.1, read on the forward strand.
GAAAAATGTCCAATCATGCCGAGCCATCTAAAAAGATTTTATTATTAAAATTGGCTGGAATCCTTTAAGCTTCCGCATTCAATGCCACAAAAGGCCCATGATGCAAACCTTGGATTTCATCAAAACGCACATGCACGCTGTATGACCTTAGCAAACTGTAACAGTTTGAATCAGGGCGGAGAAGACAATTGTCTTACAGGAATAGTCCTAGAGTAAAACAGCAGAGATCTCTTGCAGTCAAAAACCGGACAACTGCTGATGAAGTGTGAGCTATCATCAATATCCTCAAGACATTCGTCGCATATGACATCACTGGCAAGTTCCATGCGATGAAAATGACTTTTGAAATGGCCATGGCCAGTAAGTTAAGAAACCAATGTTCTGAAGCTGTTCTTTTTCAATGAAAGTTGGTCAGCTTCGGGTTAAGCCGCCCTTACAAAGTATTTTGCCATACAACAAGTAGACTTGACTACGTCAGCTTTTTTTCACAGTATAAAGAGGTAAAGGTTCAGGACCTACGAAAACAAGCGTTATCCAAAGCCAGTTTATGCTGGTACTGGCAGTTGCTTACATTATCTAATATATACAATTTGTGAGAACTTTAACTGAAAAATTTATATCGGATACTGTAAGGATAATCTGGATTATATAATAATGGTTTCATGTAATGTCGTCATCAAACGAATAAACTCAATGGTGCAGTTGATACGCTGATGCAGTTGGAATGGAAGGAATCAATTTTAAATCAAGAGCTACCGATGTGTTGGCCTATCTTCCATGTCAGCAATATACCCTGTCATGGCCTGTAGCCTTACGGCATCCAAAATAAGTTTGGGTTATTTTCATATATGAGATATTTTTTGGGGGATTGATCTCACTATGATTATCTGATTGGCATAAAACGTTACCACTGCAAAGAGTCAGATAGAAGATTTTTTAAGTGATCTTATAGTGCACCATAAAGACCAAAATATGCAGAAAATATTTACCTCATCTTCATTAATGTGTAAGAATGGAAGCTTTTAAATAAATGAACGATCTCATTGTGATTTTCTGGTTTTAATCGTGGCCAGGTGCCAACAATCACAGAATAATTATGGGAATTTTAAAGCCTGAGACTTGATCCTTAAAAATGAAACTGTTTATTCAAATATTGCTGGTTCTATCTAAACTTTTGTGGTTTGTTAGTATGTGGTAACCTCTAATTTAATTAAGCTTTCTTTATCAGAACTTACCAACCTTTTGAGAATTGCAAAGATTATTTCTTTTGTTCTGGACCTCAATACTAAGAATACAAAATATTTTCTTCAGAGTGTAGTCTTGTATACCAGGAACAACATCTGACGCAACGTTACGAATGAGGTATGGAACACATTCGGTCTAAAATTCTAAATTAATTACTTCAACTAAAAATTTGATTTGATCTACTGGGCTTACAAACACCATACCATCGTAAGAGCTGTTGTACCCATATATAAAATGCTTAAATCCAAATATATAATAATGTCGCGCCATATGATAAGACTTTGACATAATAATAATTTAGGAAGTGGTCGGAGATGTTGGTGTTATTATTATTTTATTATTAAAATTGGCTGTAATCCTTTAATCTTTCTCATTCAATGCCACAAAAGGCCCATGGTGCAAACCTTGGATTTCATCAAAGCGTAGACGCACGCTCTATGACCTTAGCAAACTGGAGCAGTTTGAACCAGGGCGGAGAAGACAATTGTCTTACAGGAATAGTCCTAGAGTAAAACACAAGAAAGCTCATGCAGTCAAAAGCCGGACAACTGCTGATGAAGTGTGAACTATCATCAATATCCTCAAGACATTCTTCGCATATAACATCACTGGCACGTCGCATGCGATAAAAATGACGTTGAACAACGTTTGAAACGGCCATGGACAGTATGTTAAAAAACCAATATTCCGAAGCTGTTCTTTTTCAATGAAAGTTTGTCAGCTTCGGGTTAAGCCCCCTTACAAAGTATTTTGTCATACAACAAGAAGAGGTGACTAACCACGTCACTTTCGATAGGGCAACGGTTTTAATTGTTTTTTTTCACTATGTAAATAGGTAAAGGTTCAGGACCTACGAAAAACAAACGTTATCGACAGCAAGTTCATGCTGGAACTGGCAGTTGTGAGAACTTTAGCTGACAAATTTATATCGGATACTGTAAAGACAATCTGGATTACTAAATGACGGTTTCATGTAATTCCGTCATAAAAACAAATACACTCAGTTGAGTTGTTAAAGCTGTCGCAGTTCGAGTGGAAGGTAATCTAAGTTAAGGTAATCTTCATAAATGTCAAAATCTTAAAGCTTTTTGGATATAGTCAACAATCTTATTGTGGTTCTGGTTTTAATTGTAACGAGGTGTCACTACAATCACATAGCCATTATGATGATTTAATAGCCTGAAGCTTGATTCGTAAACTGATAGTGTTTATTCAAATATTGCTGGTTCTATATAAACTTCTGTGGTGTGGTTGTATGTGGTTACCGCTAATCAGAACTTACCAGTATTTAGAGAATTGCAACGATCTTTCATTCTGTTCTTGACCTCAATACTTGTATTACAAACTATTTTCTTCTGACTGTAGTTTTGTTGTCCAGGAGCAATATCTGACGCGACTTTTCGACTCAGGTATGAAACATATTCGGTCTTAAAATTTAAATACTATAGCACTAAGAGTTTGGTTTGATCTTCGGGACTTACAGACACCATACTATCTATATATCGTATGTGCTCTTTTATAATGACCATCTAGATAATGATCCGATAAATGTTCAATCATGTCGCGCCATATGATACAAATGATTATCGAGGCGATTGGAGAGGTTGCGGTGTTTTACAATATGATGGCTGATTGTGCATACGTTCAAACTTGTTTATCAATATTTTGAACCGATCAATTGTATATCCTCATAACGAATCAGTTTATAAGCTTAAATTGAGACAGCTTAGAAAATAAAAGCAATGGCCTAAAATTTTAAAAATCGGGAATAAGAGTCAATTAATTTTTCAGGGACAACTTCCAATTATTCTGTGGCTCGAAATTTGCAACATTCTTCTAAACACTCACTCATTGTGCGAATAAAGTTTTTAAACTTGCTTCTCCAAAGTTTATCCAAAACAGGTTTATGCTGGAACTATAGGTTGCTTTGAAAGTGAATAGCGTTAAGAAAATTATAAAAACTTCGACCAATCAATGACTATATCGCGTGCTACGTCTCTTGCCGGAGCACGAAGTAGTTTATTAGTGAACCTAGTCTAAGGTTAACAAAATACGGTTTGTTCTTGAGCGAGACCAGATGAAATGGTATAACTATTATTAATGGCCGTTGGTACTTATTAATGGCCGTTGGTACATATATATATATATATATATATATATATATATATATATATATATATAGATATATATATATATATATATATATATATATATATATATATATATATATATATATATATATATATATATATATATATATGTCCAATTTTTAAGCACATTATCGATTGTGTGCAGCTGTATTTCACCAATGGCTTCACGAATATTGTCCTTTAAAGCGTCAATTGTCTCTGGCTTGTCGGCGTAACACATATCTTTGAGGGCACCCCACAAATAATAGTCCAACGGTGTCAAATCGCAGCTCCGAGGTGGCCAAACGACATCAGCTCTGCGGCTGATAATGCGATCTTCAAAAAACAGGGCGCAAAACATCGAGTGTAGCTTCAGCTGTGTGGCACGTAGCGCCGTCCTGTTGAAACCAAATGTTGCCAATATCCTCCTCTTCAATTTTTGTGAACCAAAATTCGTTCAACATGGCCCGATAACGATCGCCATTGACTGTAACGGCTACGCCTTGCTCATTTTCGAAGAAAAATGGCCCAATTATGCCTCTGGACCAAAATCCGCACCAAACAGTGACTCGTTTTGGGTGTACTGGCTTTTCAATGTATGCGTGCGGGTTTTCCGTGCCCCAAATGCGACAATTTTGCTTGTTTACATACCCGACAAGATAAAAATGAGCTTCATCCGAAAAGATGATTTTTTTGGCAAAATCGGCATCTTCTGTAAGTCGATCGCAGGCCCACTCAGCGAAGCGAAAACGCATTGGATGGTCAGTTGGCCTCAATTCCTGAACCAATTGGACTTTGTATGGCGTCGTACCAAGGTCTTTATGCAAAATTCGTCTCAATGTTGTCTCCGAAATGTTCAATTGTTGAGAACGACGGTGAATTGATGTTGATGGCGCATCACGCACACTTTCTGCCACAGTATCAATATTCTCGGTTGTACGCACTGTTTTTGGCTTTTCACGCTTTGGTTTATCGATGAGGATGCAAGTTTCTTTCACTTTTTTCACAAGATAACGAACATACGGAGCTGACGGTGCTTCTCTTCTTTCAAAATCCGTACGTAATTTTCGCACACATTCTGCAACATAACCATGATTTTCAAAGTAATGTCGCAATATTTCCCAGCGTTGTTCAATCGTTTACACAACCATATTCGTTCAGCGGAAGGATAAAACTAATTATCTGTCAAATCAGACATAAGATAAGTGTTACCATTCACGAAATAAGCACTAGTTGAAAAAACAAAGTTTAGATGGCGGACCCTTTGTATATATATATATATATATATATATATATATATATATATATATATATATATATATATATATATATATATATATATGTATATATATATATATATATATATATATATATATATATATATATATATAATTGAATGCTTTGTTGGTTTATTGATCGGCCACTTATCGCCAACTTAGTTCACTTACCGCACTTGTATTACGTGTGCTGTTAATTAACCAAAAACCACTAATTGGTTTTTACCAAAAACCAATTCTAAAATCACTCCTCTTTAAACAACCACTATAATTACTTCAAATTTATATTAAAATCTGTGTCACTTAAACCTTTTTCTCATTCAAGCAAAAATAATTAATCATCTTATTTTGTCAAACATTTAATTTTACATCAACGCGTTAAATTTAATTAATGAAAGTATTCTTAACAAATTTGTTTTAATAAAAAAGTGTGTTGATGGAAGAAAAATTATTCATTTACTTGTTTTCACTGTTACAAGCCAAAGCTTTATTGAACGATTTCAAATTATTTAGATATGAACAACGGTGAGTCAAATTTCACGCTACAGATTAATTAATCAACCAATAAACCATTATTCAGAATTAAAATGATAAGGTGTCTAAGTGATAATTCTGGTAGGAGAAAGCGTCTCAAACTGTGAGATTAGTGAAAAAGCTCAACACGTGTGAGACCAGCTAAAATTTTGCCCAACCAGCTAAATATAAAACGAAAGCTTTTCGATACTGTTTTACTTATGAAAGCTTTTACAATACCTTCTTGTTATATCCCCTCCAGCTATGTCTACAGCCATTGTCTAAAAGCTTTAAACACATAAATTGAGCGAACAATTTAATTTTTTTTGTTCCTTTTCAATTGAATTTTGTTTTCGTTTGTAGTGTTCAGTATTCATCATATAAGATTCTATATATTGTGTCTGCAGGGCATAATTCATACAAAACATAAATTCATAAACATGTTTACTATACACATAGTGTGTGTATATAGAATTTATTAAAACAATTGAATTCTCTGGAAAAATGTTGTGTTTATTGGTTTCTGGTGATGAACATATTGTCGTGGTGTTGCTGTAACTGGTCGACAAATGATTTACATTACTCCTTGGATGGATTTATGGATTATATATCAATAATAGTCATTTTGTGTCATGAAGATTTCTCGACGGCAACTTTTCTATTTATAAGAATTGTTGTTTATAAATATTGTAGGTAATTCCAAAAATAGTATCTCTTTTGTTATTTTCTTAAAATCTTACAAAAGTTCATATCTCTTGTGGGATGTATTCACAAAATCGAAATCTTGTTTTTTTCGAACATTGTAGCTGATAATATTCTGTCGACATTATATTTAGAAAACGTAGTCCGGTATACGTTTGGTGCCTCGAAAGACATTTTCAGTTGAAACTGGATTTATCAACATGGAATCATAGAGCATTAAATTGTAGATGCATTGGTATCTAGTTCTGGAAACTATATACCGGCTTTAAAAGCAATATAGACGTTTCTAAGGGATTAAAACGTGCAGCTGTCGGCTACACAACCGGAGTTGCTATATACAAAAAGGCACATCAAACCACCCAAATATCACCAAATTGGATGGATTAATATAAATTTATAAATCTTAATCCCATCTCCAAAGGATGAAAAGTGATCCGCTACATTCAAGAATATAGTTGCCAATAAACTGTTTTAGACTAGTCTGGAATTCGACTGGTGTTACAGTATGATCTTGAGAAAATTTCTGTTAAGATCATCAGAGTTTACTGCTCAACTCTCTTCTTTTAAGGATATACAGTCAGCTACCGAAAATGACAAAGACGGTTCTTTCGTTAGAACGCTTTTGAGTCCCTATCTTTTTTTATTTTTTGCCAAGAAACCAGGTTAACCAACAGTTCTGAAATTCTGAGCTTAAAAAGCAACACTAGTAAATTGAAGAATAAGGCTAGAGCTAAAGGTGTATGGGAACAGTTGTCTAGTAACTCGAAAATATTATAACGAAGAGTCTGTGTCCCAGATCCTCATGGCTTTATTTCTGAAGAAGAACGACAACAAGCAGAAGCAGTGTTGTCGTTATTCCGAAAGTTGTAAAGTTTATTCCGAAAGTTATTAAGTCGATTAGACTGTGTATTTTTCTTAAGGTTTAAATAGCAATAGTAGATCGATTTATAATAGATACTTATTTATCTATCTCTCCAATAAATAACGATCGTTGGCCAAGCTAGGTTCATGTTGCACAGAGTTTCAAGCCTTTAGTTAATAGTTGTGTCTCTGACATAATATATAGTGTTATAGAAATTTTCAATCTTTCTGTTCCGGATAGGACCTTCACAACCGTATATTAAAGAAATAAATGTTAATGAATTCACTCTGAAATATTTTAGGAGAAAGTAGTTGTGATACTCTTTTTGGAGTAAGTCCAAACTGTTTGTGTAGAAACCTAACCTTAAGAACCCCCTCTTCAAAGTCTCTGGGAAAATGTATACAACCATTAAAGTGCCTGTGCTTTTATGGTTGCATGTGCATGAAGGTTTTTGCATCACGGGCTACCTCTCTTTTGCCAGGAAACAAGATATTTTATAATTTAGCTTAGTCTAGGTTAGGTTAGGTTAGAGTGGCTGCTAACGCACACTTATACCGTTGCCAGTCCGTTGTGATACCAAAGGATCGTACTCCCCTAATACACCTAACACTTTATTGGAACCATTCCAATAAAGCTACTAACGTCTGTTGTGCATATATACCTACCCAAGTGTAAATGCCTTCTTAGTGCCAGTGCAGGACAAGAGCACAAGAAATGAACAAGCGTCTCTTCCTCCTCCTCGTCCATACAGCTGCTGCAGAAGTAATTTGTTTCAAGACCCATCCTTCTCGCATGTTCTCCGAAAAGGCAGTGTCCTGTTAATATTCCTACTATCCTTCTTAGACCTCTCCTCTCCAGAGAGATTAAGGTCCTGGAGCGATTTAAATCCAGCCTTGACCACATTTGACTCGGTTTCTCGCATGTGAGTTGTACCTTGCTTAGCTAGTTCGTCTGCCCTGCAGTTACCCTCGACGTCAGAGTGGCCAGGGAACCAGATAATCTGAATATTGAAATGCTCACTCATCTCGTTAAGAGACGAGTGGCAACCCAATGCCAAGAATTCTCTTGAAGGGGTTAAAGTTTCAAAACCTTTTTCGAAGCATAATAATGGTGTAATATAATCAAGGTTCACCATTTCCTTCATAAGCAAATCAATTATAGTCGAGTGACCTGCCTGAAGGTGTTTCCACTGAGACACGGCCGTTAGTCTTGGGGCTATGTTAGCCGCCATCTGTTTGCCATAGATATCTACTCGAAGAAGGTGTAACATGACCTCTTAGACCTAAGTGGGTGTTGTTCTCAGTGCCGCGCTTATGAGCATACAGGCCATTCGTTGCACCTTCTCTAACTTCTTTCTATAGATTACTCTATCCAGTGCTGGCCACCAAACACTCACTTCATACACAAGAACGGGTCTTACTACGGCAGTGTAGAGCCAGTGTACCAGCTCCGGTCTGAGACCCCAACGCCTGCCTATTGCAATCCAACACGAATATATCGCCGTCGTAGCTTTGCTGATTCTCTCCAAGATGTTCGGCTTCCAGCTTAGTTAAGTGAACTTTAAGATTATACACAGAAATCTCGCTTTGTCAGTAAAGGCCAGTTTAGTGCCATTTACGGTAGGTGGGTCAACTGCCGGAATTTTATATTTCTTCGTGAAGAGTACCAGCTCAGTCTTAGATGGATCCAATCCACATTTACTGGCTCATATTGTAATAATAAGAAGCGCAATCTGTAATCCATTGATCACCATGTTCCAGAGAAGAGGGGACAGGACTCCCCCAGTTGGGTTCCCCTAACCACTCGCCTTCTTATGGTTGCCTCCCCCAACTCTGAGTTTACAGTCCTGCTTCATAGCATATGACTGATCAACTTGATTATGGAATATTCCACTTCCATGAACGATAATCCTTTCACGATTGTATCTGTCTGCATCTAGCTTAGTCTAACGGTTAACTAAATACGGTTTGTTCTTGAAGCGCGAGATCAGATGAATTTGTGTTATGATTCACGGCCGTTGGGACTGTCTTGACTGAAACGATGATGATTGTGTTCCTTTCATGGGCAGCTGTTCAGCTATCAATGTTGTATGATTTTAGATTTTAACTATAGATGTCTTCCCACAGAGCAATTGACCTCTCTGCCTTGAATAAAGCTTTTATAGTTTTGTAAGGAAACACAAAGCATTTTCGTATTAGAAATATGTAAATAGTCGGCTTGGACTACGGGTCTAGTATAGCATTAAGTACAGAATCCAGGAATAGATAACTGTTTGTGTGGAAACCTTACTTGAAGAACTCCATTTTCAAACCGCATGTGTAACCTAAAAAGCGCCAATATTTATATTTTATAAGACCAAAAACCAAGCGGCCTGTACGCTTTTGTTGTCCATTAAGTTTAAAACGGTTTGACACTGTTTGAATACAATTTAACAACTGACAACTACAAACAGAGTAATACTCTTGTAGACACTACGGTACACTATGGTCGAGGGGAACTAGGTTGTCGATGGTCTAGTTCGCGAAGGATTTGTTACTGTTTTCATTAGATCTTAACCGTTTTGTTACTAAGGAACACATTAGCGCAGCGGCATCACGCATGTATGAACTGAAAAAGATCGCTGGTAGGATCTGAATATATGATTCTGCTAGCAGAGATATATGACCCTGCTAGCCTTCTAGTACTTCATGTTCCTTTAAGATATTATCTTTAAAACATGAAAGTACAAAATCAGTGGAACATATACAGTGCCAATTCACGTTTATTTTCCGCTAGCAACTTCAACATCTAACCGGGAGAGCTTTAAGCCTCAATAGAGTGATGCAAACTACACCCAAACATATTATCAGGTTCATTGGAAGCCTATATCGATTGAGAAATTGAACTATAGAAGGATCTTAGCACAAAAAATCTTAATTGGTACCTGCGATCCTTTCTCCAAAAAAGAATACATTGTCTTTGAAAAGAGTTCAAATTTGCGTATTGAAGGGTGATTTAAACGAATCATGGAAATAAATCTCGATTAGAACCATGGACCCGTTTGTAAAAGTGCAGTGAGTGTTCTTGGATTCCAATCAACTTAAAAAACATGAGTAACTGAACTCAAACAGGGTGAAGTTGAATACATACACAACACTAACGATCAAAAACCCCTTTGATCCCTTATCGGCGGCTGTGAATTATCACTTTTAGCAATATAGTACGCTAGAAGTATTAAGAAGTCGAAGAATGACCTAGTATATTGAGACAGCAATTGGATTGCTACTGTATATCCACACGTCCCCAATTAATACAACCAAACGGTGATTGGCGTTTTGTTAGTAAAAGAGCTTTTGTAATTGAAATTAAACATGAATGAAAAATAAACGGTGCATGAGGTGTAAATACCAGACCAACAAATGTATCGTATTGTAGCCGAATCTAGTACATTTTTTGCTTTAAACTAAATATTAAACTAAATGTAATTAGGTTGTATGTGCGCCAATTAGGTGATTGCAGTTTCGATTGATTTCAAGTTTTCGAACTTTTATGTTCTTTTGTGTTGATCTAAATGTTTGTGTACTATAAAAAGCTTTGAATTGATTGTTTACACTTTAATTGCAAATAGTTAACTAATCGATAGTTTGCAATAAAGTTTTGTGGTTCAAATTGTTTATAGTTTACCTTTGGCTTGATAAAAAAATCCGTATAAAAAACGCTACTCTGTTGAAAATAATAGATTTAGAAATCGGATTGATTATGATGTTTCGAGATGTAGAATATAATGGGATGAGTATAATAGTTGATTGGAGAAGATCATAAATTGTTGAATATATATATCCGTACTTACCGATTCACAACAATCTAAATCCAATAGGTAAACAGCACATCGTTCACATTTAAGTAGTTCTCTAGCTTCGGTCATAATTTTCGTAACTAAACATTCCAAATTATTTTGCTCCTCGAATATACTGCGGGCGAGATTTAATAATATTTGATTGCGTCGATACTCTTGCACGGACATTTCAAAGAGTTGAGCATTTTGAACACCTATACCACAGAACGTTAAGTAACGGCGGAAGACTTCCACATCCCGTTCACTAAACTCAGTTGTTCCTGTAATAATAAAAATATAATTATATAATATTTATTATATATACAAGATGGTGAGAAGTTGAGACTTACCATTTGTCTTATTGATAATTTGAGCAACACCGATCACATCGCCTTCATAGTTACAAATTGGCATCGATAGGATAACGTGGGTTTTGTAGCCGGTCTTTAAATCGATTTCACAATTAAACCGATGATCTTTGTACGCCTCTTTGATATTTATTGTTTCTTTTGTTTGGGCCACATGGCCGGCGATACCAACGCCGAATGGTATTATAATTTCTTCTGCTTTTGCCCGTTTGACAGCATCGTCAAAAGCTGAAAAATGGAAAATATAATTAGGAAGTAACTTAAAATCATGCAAGAGATATTTTTGGAATTTGAGTTCTAATTGGAGATCTGGTACCGATTGGAAAAGAATTAGAAAAACCGGATATCGGTGAATAGTGGAAGAATTGACACAACAGATATGGACATAACAAATGAATCCGAAACATTTACCATTAGTGAAAGATTGTTAGAAAAGGACATGGCCATTTACTGTTGTGCTTCAGCCCTGGAGACAGTAATTTCAATTTAAGAAGCATCAAGAAGATCAGGATTGGCAAAACAAGCAAAAATGAATCGGATTAACCCACCTATGAAGTCCACCATTGATAATGGTGGAAAAGACCAGAAGACAGCATGAGATTCTCCTCCCTGTCACTCTCTTGGCAAAGAAATTAGTGTGCTTGCTCTGCAAATCGTATAGGTTTTGGGATTGATTCTCGGTAACAACACGACTGTGTATTTTTAATGTGTAAGCGTGAGGGTTCAACCATGAGCCCTAGTTCTAGAATACTTTTCTAACCTTCTTTATTTATTTTAATCGGAGTTTTGATTAGATTGAAAAGCGTCTTTAGCGTATAAAGATGACATAATTGGTATGGGTAACGACTTCGAGAGTGATCTTCAGAACCTAGAAGGGGTGTTCGAAACGATACGCAGTTAGCGCACAATTACAATTAACTTCAGAGAGATCAGAGTAAGTAATGGTAGTGCACGTGTTTCGTCACAGGAATTCGATGGAGGAGAACGGGTTAATTATACTTCGTAAACGTCTTATAGTCATAGTGCATTGCATAGAGCATTTTCACAAGTACCTCTATGGCTGCCCATTTCTTATTGGAATTAATCACACTGCTTTAATATGTCTACTATAGTTCAAGATTGTGGAATGTGATAACTGTTCTCAATCGGGAAATCTTGGTCATTTTCCTGAATGAATTCCATGTGGTTCAGGCTTAAATCCTCTTCCATGAATTTATGGTAACTTTGCTTGAATAAGGGCATCCTTCATAAACTTTCTTTCAACATGTAGCAACCTTGCCGTACCTCTCCTTTTGCTGTCTCCAGTTCGACATGATCACCCTTAAATGGCATTCCCACCTGATACCTGACGTCTGAATCTCTTTCTACAGTGGGACAAAAATGACGTTTTACCTGAACTACTTTAGTACGATATTTTTCTTCCGGGATACTGTCATTTTTGACGAGCAGCCTTGGTTAACCCTCCAATTCCTTTGGTATTGATCATGGTTGTCGTTTGTTGGCAATCTAAGCTTCCCATGTTACCAATTACAATACACCCAACTCTGTTTCTTGTGCCATAGGATCTCTTGGACCCCCTTTGATTATGTTGTTGTTGGCTATTGACGAATAGTAAAGTCGGCTCCTGATATTAAATCAATTGGCTGCGACTGGTTAAATAGTGGATCAGCTTATTGTATTTTGTGGAGATGAGTCCATTTAGTTGTATCAACGTCCATCTCGAGAAATTGATGATTGAGGCCTTCTAAGACTTTAGCTTCGATATTTAATCGAAACTCTTCAGCAAATCTTGGTTATAACTTCGTGTTTACGGTGTGCCGAAAAAATACCAGCTGCTCTTCCACTGATTCCCGAAATTTAAACTTAAGTCTTTTGTTTTTAAAATTGAACTGATTTGCGGCCTTTGCTGAAATGAGTGTCACCAGTAATCCTGGATCTCTTAATGCTCGTAATGTTACAAGCTGACCAGTGTTAGTTAGAATCGGTTTAGCTTTAACGTCCGGATGCCGAGTTGTTCCCTATGGCCTCTACATACTGGAATCTCTATTCCAAAAAAATTGGAAAATATTTCCAATTTAGGGACTCGTTACAGATTTTCCAGTGTTGTTTCAAATACCATTATGGATCTGGATCTAGTTTTTCACAGATAGTCAATTTTCTATACATCTATCGCATCAGAACGACCTGCTTCTTAAAGAGTCTATAGTTTTTCGACTTTCTCCATATTTTTTAAAATTCGTCTAAAGTTCGAAGCAGACGAAAATTGTTGAGCACTTCTTGTGTCCCTGTTCTTCATCTTTTCCCATTGACTGAATTGTTTTGGATCAAAATTCTTATTTCAGGATCAACTTACGACTTAGAGGATACCAGATATCTTGGACTTCATTCGAAGATCAAGCAGAAATCAGGACTGAGAGTGTACGTCTGGGAAGGGATGTCACGAAATACAAGGGATGTCACGAAATCAAAAGAGGAACACTCCGGGTTAGGACCATGCTTTGTCACGATGACCTTGTCATGTGTAGTATAAAATCATTGTTGTTGAGTGGAGAGTAAAACACCTCTCTGCGACGTGAAAACCATGTTAGTGTTACCATCTGAAGAATTGAGAAATAAAGAGATGAGAACAGAACAAGTTTAATACCCACACTTATCATAGTTATAATTGGAATTGCTGATAAAATAACCAAGACGTATTGGGCTCAATATGAGCTACTTAGTTGATTGAAGATAAATAATTTACGAAGCTTTAGGGAAGTTCATTGCAGAAATAAAGAGTTATTGATGCTGGTAGCAAATGTTTGAACTCGAAATTTATTGGAATACCGTTAGGAAAAGGAAATGGGAATCATGCTGGAACAAATTAAATTTATGCTAAAATCCTCGAAATATTTTCCTAGACACGATCTATATAGGCAGTAGAAGAATGATGTCTAAAGTGTTACAAATGCACAAATAATTTCAAGGAGGTCTGGTATCGATAGTATCATAGTAAACCACAAAAATAGTAAAAATTATAATATGAGTGGAAATCTGAGCCCATGGAGTATAGTTTTACGAGTGCATTAGGTCAGAGCTTTTGATTTTTTCCCAAAAATTTCATGTAGATTACTAATCACTCATGATAATACTGTAGAAAATGATTTGGGGCGTTTAAGCACAACTAATCGTGATTTTCCCACTTTCTACTCAAGTGTAGACAGAAGTAAACAGTACATGCTGTCCATCGTTTATAGAAGGCGATATGTCAACTACAGTCGTACAATTTTTTTTATCACAGATTTGTGAGTTGAGATCCATTAGTGAATGCTGCGACCTAGTCAGCATTGAATCTAAATCCAAAACATTATATAAAATGCAGTTCGTTTCAATTATATGGAAAATTCTAAATGAAGCAATTAGATATATTGTATAAGTAAGCATTTATAAAATTTCTATTTCTGCTATAAAACATCTAATTCTGTTTTAGACAAAAGTGCATTATATACTCGTATACATAAAAAAAGTTCAGCTTCACATCTCATTATTTCGGAAAATGCAATTTAATCTTTTTTTAAACATATAGAACAAAATTGGATATAAAAACCCCATATTTTCTCGTATGTTTTGCTTCCAATCCAATTTCATGTCATCAGTCGCTGCTGCTTCTATATATTTAGCTATTACACTGTACATATAGCTGCTGTTGCCATCCGGATTAAAACGAAAAGAAAAACGAATTCACTAAATTTTCCCATTTTATTCGTTTTTAATCCGGGATGTTGTTGTTGCTATTTTTGGTTTCCAATTATATCTGCAACATATATTTGTTCCATTATAGTAGTTTGTTTGCATAAATTTCTATCTTTACATTTTTAATACATTATGATAATAATTTATAGGAAGTTCAAACAGAAACTTATGAATAAGCATTAAATGTATGAATTTTGCTCTTACTCATAAACTGTTTTGTACATACGAGTACATACAAAGTGAGTATGAAGCTTTTAACTTCTGTCAAGTTGAATGGAGAACAAAAACCGATTTAACTTTTTTCTACTGTACACTATTATGTGTTTTATGTATTATTTTGAGATTAAATGTACTTTGAGCCATTATGAATATCAATTATAATAAAACTTAAGTAGTTTTCATATTTTTATATAAAAAACCAGACGAAATACTACATTGATGCTGCTTATGCAGTGCAACTGAGCTTATGTGAGTTATATGTTAGCGATTGAGAATACCAGTGTCAAAATGCGGTATATGGATCTCGAACAGTTCCCTATACGAAGCTTAGGTGCTAGATATCCGTTGAAGCATATCGTCTAATCCGTTTCAGACGTGAAGACTCAAGCAACTTCATCCATGCTATGTATCGTTATTCCTTTCAGGGTCTTTCAATAACTGCGAAGGATGACCAATAGATGGCGTAACTAGAACTTTTGCCATATGATTTTTATTTTATTTACTATACTAACCTTCAAACGATACGTGTATAAATTTGACATTAATCTGACAATTGATTCGTGAGTTATATAAAAATGGAACAACGTCAGTTTCGTTTTTTAATCAAGCTTTACTCCATCGAGACAAATGGTAGAGAAGTGGATTGCTGAATTTAAATATGGTCGTATCAGCACAAACGGTGCAAAGCGTAGTGGACGGTAAAATGAGACTGTTATTCCAGAAAACATCAATAAATCCACAAATTGGTTATAAACGATCGCAAATTGAAGGTGGACGAGCTAGCTTACATTGTAAAGATATCATATGATAGTATTTATACCATTTTACACGAACATTATGGGTACGCGACAGCTCAGTTCAAAGTTAGTGCCGCGTGAGCACACAGTCAACCAAAAACAACAATGAATCGATGCTTCAGAGGAGTGTTTGGCGCTTTTAAACCGCAATAAAATGCTGTCGATATATTGTGACAATGGATGAGACATGGCTTCACAAATTCACACTAGAATCCAAAAACACTCAGCGGAGTGGACAGCAGTCGACGAACCGAAGCCCAAGCGAGCAAAGACGCAACAGTCGGCCGGTATGGTGATGGCGTCTGTGGGATGCGAATGGAATAATATTCATCGACCATCTCTAAAAAAGAACCACCATCAACTACTACTGTGCATTTTTGGATCGATTAACGGCTGAAATCGCAAAGAAACGGAACATTTGCAAAAGAAAATAGTGTTGTTTCACCAAGACAATACCCGTGTCACAGATTGATGAGACCGATGGCAAAATTGAATGAATTGGGCTTCGAATTGCTTACCCATCCAACATTTTCTTCAGATTTAGCCCCTTGCGTTTTTTCCTGTTTTCAGATTTCAAGAGAATGCTTGCTGGAAATAGAGAGGCAGTGAAAGGTCAAGGCCACAGTTCGCAGATCTATTCTGTATGGTAGTGAACTTTAAGGAGCTATATACGATATAAGAGGAGTGGGTTGGTGCCTAGTAAGTTTGTAACAATGTGAAGGAATGAATTCAATGAGATAAAAATTATTGATATGGCATATAGACAACTGTCGGACAGATGTCGTTCTGTTATATAAAACCAACTGAACGTTTGAGCCAATTACATAACATGACTTAAGTGGGAAATCAGAACTACTTAAGTTGTTTGAGTTTTAACTAGATTATATAGCTGCGCCTTCTTACTCATCCTTATTCTGTACATAACAAGGACAGATGGTAGCGGGACCTACAGTGAGAGGTAGTGAAAGATCCACGACTCAGGTCACAGGTCTACTCAAGAAGCCATACGATATGAGAGGAGTGAGTTGGTGCCTAGTTTTTTGGTAACAATGTTTTAGAATCCATTCGTCGAGCTAACAATTACTGAAATGTTATCATACATCATCACGAAACAGGTCACATATCAACTTCCTCAAAGGTCTACTCTATACTGTAGCGAACTTCAAGGAGTAGTACGATATAAAAGAAGTGGGTTGGTAACAAGGTTACGGAATGAATTCAATGAGCTAAAAGTTATTGAAACGACTCAAAAGATCATTTAAGGGTGATAAAAATACATTTTTCCCAGTACGTCTTTCATCTTTTTGATATAAGACAAAAATTGCTTCACAGTGAAAATCACAAAAAAAAATCAATAAGTTTGCGCCCACATACTCGTATACACATTAAAAGCTCTTCCCTACTCACATCGACTTGATCCAATATTTATTTAATGAATTGTTTTTTTTTTCTTCGTATAGTCTTGACTTCCTGCTACATTTCGTAAATTAATTTGCGGATAAAAATGTAACACATTCACTCCATACAAAATATAAGGTGTTCACAACTCCGAACGTTAAAGTGTTAAAGCCCTTTCATAGCGTTTGGTATTAAAACAAAAAAATATCTCCATCGGCAATAAAACCAAACTGACATTTATGTAGGACACAAATTCATATATATAAAAAAGCTCTTACCTGTATCTTGTGTCACATCGAATAATTTCGCAACCAAATATCTAGCACCAGGTGGTCCTTTCGCCAAAAATAATGAACCACGATCAGCGTGTGTCAACAGGCCCACATTAACCAAAATTTTGTGACACAATATGTCAATATCCAATTCATTTGCGACATCCCTTATTAATTCCATAAATAATTCACCTTCATCTAGACTTTGTAAATGTTTTCTACTCCCTATCGATCCTCTTGATGTTGGTGAACGATTTCGCTGTAAAATAAAAACAAAACAAAATTCCTTGGATTAACATTTATGATTAATTACTAGCTAAATAAAAATTATTAAATTCATTAATTATTAAGGATTTTATTTTACAATAATGCGGGGATGGAAAAAATCTGTATACACGAGTAGGTACCATCCATTCACCCCACCTTTCCGGAGAGGTTTTATTTTGTATTTTTTTTTTGTTTTCGAACCAAAATAATTTCACCTTCATCAAAACTGAAAATGTCATTTTTTTTTTAAATTCTATATAATAAAATCTATGATATAATTGTAAATGGGTCTCCAGGCGATTAACATTCGTCTATTTATTTTGTATTTCGAAAATTCACAACACAAAAATTAAATTTGAAACTTTTCATATTTTTGCCATCATTTAATTTCCATTTTAATCGCTTTTCATCTCTTTGGGCTTTAAAAGTATTATCAAATATGGGCTATAGAGAGACAGAATATTTCGATGTACCAAAAATATTGTTTTTGTTCTGGATTTTGTTGTTAATTTTGTCTTGTCTCCGGTTACAAACATTTTGTTGTTTGTATATATTATGATCTGGGCGAAGTCTTAGTTGTGTATAATCCATTTTTTAGTCTGTTAACAGGATTAACACATAAAATATGTATTTAAAATACATCATATATGTATTATGATGATTTTAAGCCTCTGGATTATGAAGTATGATTTTTGGATTTATTGTTATAATGGGTGGCTGGGATTTTGATTTAACACACAAATACTTTTAATTACTTAAAAATTTAAATTTGCTTTATTCAAATTATAATTTCAGGAACGATATTGTTAATCAAATTGTTTGCACAAAACTATATAAGTGTAAAAGTGGGATGATGTATATCTGTACCTCCAATTTCAATGTATTCAAATTTATCAAAATTTTGAATAAATTTCCATATTGCAATAAAGGTAGTTCAGTATAGGTAAAGTTGGTCCGTATCTCGCTTCCAGCAACCTTCTTGTGTGCTTGAATATGGAGAAATTCAATTCCTCAACGGAAGATTTACTCCTTAGTGAACTTCACTCTAACGGTTTTTTTTGAAGAGATTCACAACTTTGAGTGGGCAACACTGTTTTGTTTGACAATCAATTTAACAGCTGATAGTTGCTTTTAGGTCAGTTTGGTTTGACATTTTACTATGGATCGACTTACATCACTCAGAAAAAAACTTGGGTCAAAAACACTAAAAAACTAGGTCAATTTAACCAAAATCTTAGTATTTTTCAACCAACCAAATGCCTTAGTAAAATAAATAACTAAAATCGTGGTTGAGACAATTTTTAATTTTAAATAATAAAACTTTGGTTACTTAACCTAAAATATTTAGTTACTTCAACCAAAAATATTTGGTTATTTAATAAATTGTACATACGACTTAGTTAGTTTTTAACAAGTTTTAATATAAAGTCAATATTTGAGATTGTTTTGATTGTACAGATCAATTACTTGTTTTAATTTACCAAAATTTTAGTATATTTCAACAATTGGCTAGGGTAAATTCAACATAGGAATAAACAAAACATAATGTTAGTAAATTTAATATTTATTTAATAAAATACATTTTTATTACTCTCTTGTCATGTTTTCAAAAACTTTCCTAGCGAATAATCCTACAGCTTCAGAGTTTTGTTAAGTGTGCAGCTAATATAAACGTCCCATTTGGCGAAAATTTAACAAACGAACCCGGTCAATTATCATCATCAATCAGTGTTTTTAAACATTGTCAATTTGCTGTGTCCCATATTCGACATTTACCATCGTAACTAGACGAAAAAATTGTGTGATGGAAGTTTTCACTAAATGTTTTTAAACATTTACCCATTCGTACATTCCAAATACTCGTACCGGCTCGTCGAAGCTGCCCGTAACATTTAAAATCACAACAAAATACATAATTACTGTGCTCCTAAGGTGTCTTAAGCCATTTGCTAGAGCATAATTCCCATATTTTAGTATTTTGTCATCACTCGCCGATACAAGTTGCCGACTGTCACTTGACCATACAACATCGCTAATGCCCAATTTGTGTGCTTCCCACATTTTCATTTATCTATCTGATAAATGCCGCCGAAATGGCGTTTTCATATGACAGGCTAATATAAGTTTGAGTATATAGTTTGGTATCTAAAATTTAATCGTAAATTAATACTGTAACTGTTATTGACTATTTTATGGTGGTAGCTCACAACTGACAATGCTGAAGCTTTGAGTCATGAATTCGTTGATAAAGTATTCGGGCCAGATGTTTTGCAACTAAGGCAAAATTTGCAATTTTGGGCCCACTATGAACTGGTTACATTTTGCTAATTATAATAAAATAAAATAAATCCAGATACAACTGATAATTTTTTGATTCATTATAAAATTGGTTATTTATTTTTGGAGTATCGTTCAAAATTGGGAAACACAAACGTGTTTTCACTGAAAAAAAACAACACAATGTGACATGAAAAATTGCATTTCTAATAAAATCATGTTTTCTAGTAACCAAGAATTTTGTTGATGTGAACTAAATATTTGTTAAAACAAACCATTGTTGGTAAAAAAACATTCTGTTACTTTAATCAAGGTAGTTATATTTTACCAAAATTTTCTGACAAATAATTATTGTTTCGTCAATGTTACTAAAAACTTAATTTAGACTGCTAATCGTTTGGTCAAATCTACTAATTAATGAAAAAACGTAACTTGGTTATTTTAAATATATTCTTAGGTTGTTTAACTATTTTTTTTAGATAATTTAACCAAATTCACATACCAATGTTTAGGTTAAATAAATTTTGATCAATTATTGCTTTAACCAAGAAGCAAAATTTTGGTGAATATAACCAAAAAAACTGGTGTTAAAGTAACCAAATTGTATTACTAAGATTACTAAGATATTGATATTGCTTGATATTGATGTGGAATTTGTTCTCCGATGAAGCCCATTTTGAGTTGAATGGGTTCGTTTATAAGCAGAATTGTCGCATTTGGAGTGGTCAATATGTCTTCAAAAACGATAATGTTCAGAATACTACTATCAATGGTAAGCGGTATAGGGACATGATCAGAAATGTCGTACCTTGCTGTCATGTGGTTCCTACAGGGCAGAGCCACATGTCACACAGCGCGTCCTACAATTGATTTACTGCAAGAAACTTTTGATGAAAGAATAATTTTGCGTGATGCTCCGACTAATTGACCATTGTATTGTTTTCTTTGAGGTTATGTAAAATAATTTGTCGACGTCGATAAACCAAAAACAATTCAAAACCTGCGAAAATCAACATTCGAAGAGGTATTGGCGAAATACGACCGCAAATGCTGCAAAAAGTTGGTGAAAATAGGTGTTCTAGATTGCACCCTGTACTCGCCAGCCGTAGCCAAAATCATATTTAATCGGTAATGTCATAAAATGTGCTATCCAATAAAGCTCGTTCCTTTGATATTAAAAATAAGGTTTTTTGTTTCATTATGATTTAAACTAACCCTTTCTAAGGACTCAAAGGAATATACCAATGCAATGAAAAGAATCAAGCTGCACGAAGAAAACTGGAAAGAACGCTTGTAGAAACGTCGATCGAGTAAGAACTAGGATTCTGTATTGTATGGCAGGAGGATGCTGAACATCTTTTACTGGTCTGTCCTTATCATGTCGCAATCATATCATATCGCATTTCAGCATTCTGCGTAATCTAATCTGGGTAATGATTGTAGCTCTTTAGATTATAAAGAAATTTAGAAATTTGATAAGATTGAAAACTTGAAATAAATTGTAAAACTGGATCTATGGCGATATGGCTGTCTATTATTGGAGCCAAGTCTTATATAAAAAAAACATATAATATAGGTTATTGTTGTTATCAAAATTTAGATTTTGTTGTCAAATATTTAGTGAGATTAGATAGGGCTTAGACACGCTCGAGACCTAGTATTTGCAAATAAAAAAACAATTATTACTAACACAAAAGCTTTAAGCTTAAAATAATATTACTTTTCGATATAGTTTGGGGTTCTAATTCACTGATTCAGACTTAGTTCTAAAAATAGACATTTTCCTTAGAAGCCTAACCTTCCTCATTCAATATACTGGTTACGATCTGAATTGCATTAATCGGACCGATATTCTTACATGACATTTAAGTTCCTTATAAGAAGTAGGTTTAATATACTGTATTCACTCCCATTTTATCCACAGGCCCGAGGCGATACTCTTTGACTATCTCTTACCATGTGCCCTTTTTTATAGGTAACTATCAGTTCGGTTATTGTGTAACTGTTTGTTCTAAAATGTCAAAATAGGAACATGGATAGGATACCCAATAAAATGGACTGAATGCTGAGCGATAGTAGCTGAAAATGACTTAATTATTTATTTAATAATATTTCCTCCAAACAAGTTAGACCATCATATTGTCTACGAATATGATGTTGGTCCCTTACGAAAATTTTCAAACTCTCGTGAAAGAAAATTTTTGGTTGAAGAAGAGGTAACATATGAGATGAGATAACCCGTAGATGAGACTTAATTTAAGTACTCCAGTTGATTTACTGTTGAGTAATTCCTATAGGATACATATGATGAAACAGCATTAATACATCAAAACAGGTGCAACTGATTTTGACAACTTCAGAGATTGATGCAAGACAACAGTTTCTGATTACATTTTACAGTAACATTCTTACGTTGTGACTCGCGTTTTCAAGAATAACCAGGTCATAATAGAATGCATTACTAGTATAGATGTCTGCAAATTTCAGAACGATCTAATTATCAATATTTCGAATTTTCATGGTGCATCAATATACTTTCCGTGGAAATTCAAAACTCGAAACCCTTATAACTGGACAAAAATACCACAAGTATACCATCATATAAAAGGGTAATATCCTCTCGCACACCAACTCTTCCGCACAGCAAAATAATTGTAAACTGACATAGTTGTTGTTGTCAAAATGATTCGATAGTTGTTGCTGTCAAAAATTGATTTGCTAAAATCATACTATTTGACGGTTTTTGGACACGATCATTGAATTATTTTGAATAAAATATACAATGAAAGCTTTAAGCTTTTGAGAATACTATATTGTTTGATAGTTTGACATTCCACTGCAGTGTGATTTATTTCCAAAATTTTCTCTTTAAAGGTTGCTTTGGCCTACCATTCAACTAGGTTTTTGAAAATTCTCCGTATGTATAGTAGGTCTTAATATTAACAATAACACTGTGATCCATTGGGTTGCAGTAAAGGAGTTATATATTTTTCAAAATTTTATCAGGGTATTTTTTCACACCTTCCACATCCGCATTAGCCGCATTCTCTATAGTTTTTGTACTATACAATGAATGCCTTTTCTTAAATGGATGAAATAATACTTTGCTAGCCAAGAAAATACAATTTTGATGCTGCACCTTCGAAATAAAGGAACAGAAAATAAATATTTTATTCCTATACCGAAATAGTGATCCTAATTAGTGATGTCCATAGCTTCAAAATTTCCGTTAAGCGAGAGCAAACTGTACAGTATGTTAAAATCTCAATTTTAACGAAGCTCAGCATCTATCTTATATGAAAAGCTGCTTCAATCTCCGATCATGCATTAATATGAAAATGAGCAATTCTAATCGGAACAACTTATAAAATTTTCTATTTTAAATTTTTTCGGGTTCTTGGTTTTGTCAACACCTATTTCATTGTTCTCAATAAATGTGTTTATTGACCCATAAACTTTGGTAAAGTTTCGTTTTGGTTTCATTATTAATTTGCATTTTATATAACAAATTATTTTTCTTGAGTTGTAACAATTGATAAAAAGAAACCATTTAAGCTTTTAAAAGCTTTTGATATTTTTGAAAAAAATATATTTAATGCATATAAAAATATCTTTTACACTACAGTAAAAATGGAAATGTTCGAAGATTATTGTAATTCTGTGTACAATTCTGTGCAGTTTACTACTAAACAAAGTGTTAGATTGCTTAAAAGCTTGGCTGCCTAGTATAGCTATGATTTAATCTGGAAGTTTGTTCAAGTTGAATATCCAGCTATAAATCCAGTTTACATATCAATTCACCAACATATATGAGGGAATCATTAGTTAAGGCAACACCAGTTAGGACGAAAAGCATCTGGTTCTAAAAGCTCAATAAAACCAGAATTAAAAATAGATTTCTAACCTTTAAATGTGATGGCGTAGAAAAAGCTCATTTTCAACCAAAATTTTAATGAATTAATAAACGTTGTTACATTAGTTACCATGTTGGGGGGAGAGTATCAAGTCAAAATAACTTTTTGGAAGCAGATAAAGTACGCTGCCCACAAAGGACCCAAACGTATAACCTCATTGAGTAGACTGATGACAAAACACCACTGGGCCAGGAGTGTAAAACGCTTCCTCATATCTACTGTGAATTCAATTCAAATATATGACACCAAGATCTGGGCAGAATCTTTGACCAAGGAGGTGTGCCGAAGAAGCAATATTCCAAAAAAGAACACAAGGAGCAGCATCTAAATAAATAAAAGATGAAGAGAGAGGACACACACTTGTTTATTGGCAAGAATCTGGGGTAGAAGAAAGCAGAGGGCGGTGGACTGACAAACTAATCCGAGCTTGATGCCGTGTATTGGACGGAACCATGAGGAAGTCAATTATTACCTTACTCAGTTCCTGAGCGGGCAAGGGTACTTCCGAGAATACCTTTTGAATTTTGAAAGTCGGACCATGTGTATTAGATAATGCCCAACACACTATCATGGTATATGGAAGATGGTCGACGCAGAGAGAAGAAATGGAACTGCTGGTCGGGACAGTGTTCATTAAAAATATTATCAGTGTTATTCACAAAGGGAGGATGAACGGAACGTGGTAAAATGATGTATAAAACCATATTACGTATAAGGAAAAACGACTTGGATGGCCTTCCTAGCCAAAATCGAAGCGTCTTATAAAAGATTAAATTTGTCCTAAAATAGCTTTATCCAAAGTAACAGTTCCAGATAAGGCCAGAGGAAAGAGGGTGTGTTTTAGTGGGTATGGCAATCAGATGAGTCCCACACTTTGCTCATAAAGAGTTTCACCTCCTGTACTCCCCAACCCCTCTCCTCTCCAAATACATTTAGTAGCTTCTAAATATATGGATGAGCCTTAAATTCCAGAGTATAAAGACTCTATACAGTAATATAGGATTGTTCCAAGATTGTTTAGGCCAACTTTTATCAGTCGATGATATCATTGAATTGATTATTGAGCCTTGTGTAACGATACGTACAAAAAATAATTTCAGCATAATCAATTGTAAATTGTGACAGTTCACAACTAAATTGTTTTGATATTCGCCTCATTTGTATTTACTGGCGCAATTATTTCTAAACACTTAGGAATTTTCTATTCTGGAGAGAATTTTCCACATAATTAATTTGGGTTCGAAAACGATTCGCATTTTGAAACGACAGTGCAATTGTGTTCTGCGAGTATCTACATTTTGCCATGTAAGGTAATGAAGTAAATATGAGATAGTTAAAATTTACGACATTCGATTAATTAGTGTGGTACACACACACCCACAAAATAAAGTAATAAAATACAAATTATTCCCAACATATGGTTTAATCCAGTTCAATATTATAAAATCATCTACTAATTCGTGATAAAAAAAAATACATGTTTTCCCAATTGACGTCATTTCTAATTTATTTACAAAAAAAGTCAATAATAATTAGATTATGCGTGTATATATAATATAATTTACTCTTGCTCATCATTATCGAGTGTTGTCGACATTATTTTGTTTTTCATCGATAAGATTAAGTCGTCTACATATATTTAAAAAAAACGCAACTACGGGGATAACAACCATCTAATCCGATTGTCGTGCATCGTTTTGCTCGTCTATCTTATCGTCACACATCTCCCGCCAATATTTCTTTGTGCAAATACAATATTATTCTGAATATAAAAACAATAAAAATATATTCGATAAAATTTAATGCTTCCCATCACCATTATCATCATCATCCTAACATTCCTCCTAAATCTATATATACACTTGGTTATATAGAGACGCAATGAAAAGCGTATTAATTTTCCATTCCATTTTATTATACACATATATCATGTAACAAGCACAATCATCATAAACAAAATAAAAAATTGGTACACAACGAAAAAAAGTGTATGTGTATGATAATAGGATGATATATAGAGGCTAGTCCTACAAGCTCTAATATCGGTATTTAGTGTGTATTAGGTTTTGAAACCTTCACGTGCCACATTCATACATGTATATAGTTATACCTCAACTAAACACACAACTTCCATATCCGTTTGTCGTATATTTAACAATTTCCAACCACACACACACACACACATATATGAGTGTATCCCGGTACAAAGCAAACATTCATCTTCAACTTTTCTTTATTTATTCATCAGTACATAACAAATGTTTGCTGTATTCTGATTCTATACTTTTCCTCCGCTTTTGTTGGTTTTCATCCCATTTATATAATATGTACGATGAGCAGAGAAATAAAAAAACTGTTTGATGCAGGCAGGATAAAGATTTTTATTTATTTTAAAGATTTAAGATTTATCATGTCGTATATAGATTTAAAAATATACTGAGACGTAAATTTTTCAAATTTTATACTTGGTGGAAATTAAAGTGGAGTAGAAAAAGCGCAGAACAGTATAAAATGGTCATAATTCGATTAGTTGATTAAAAAAAGACAAGCAGACGATAAAATCCGCAATTGGATCTGTTTTTATAAATTGAAAACACTTTTGAAAGCCGTTTTAAATTGTTAAGCTCGTAATAATTAACTCGTACAGTAATCTTGTAATAAATCGAGCGACGGTTAAAAAACATCTGACGTACTCACCAGCTGATATTGTCTTGAGTTATTCATCCAAAATTCTCTTCCGTATTTGTCTACGACCAATGCAAGATTAAAAAAGCTTCTTTGTTAAGGTTGATAGAGTGCCAACTAGGTTGCAGACTCGTTACGGTGGACCTTATAAAGTGACACAAAGTTTACGCAAACGATACATTGCAAATTTGTTAGGGGCACTTACTATCGATAGATTGAAACCGGCATACGGAATTCATAATTAAACTGATCAAATTCAGTAATCAAATTTTGCGACTACAGCATGAAGGAAGTTACAATATATTACACAAACAGTGAACAACGCACCATCTATCTGCGTAACAATATAATCTGTGTAGTTACTATACTATATAGCTAACATTTCGGCGAAAGTATACTTTCCCATCTCATTTATACGAACAAGTGTTTCCGCACGAGGTGCGCAAGTGTTCCTTTTACGGAGAAGTGATGAACTTGTAGCAACGAGCTACACACGCATTGCGTCGGGGTCACCAATTCCTTTTTATGATCAAAATAGTAATTCGCTTTGACCGGTCTCGATCTGATGATGACGTGATTGCATGACCAATTGTTTAATAATCAATCTCGTAAGGCATATGCTATCGGACTTAATGTACATATGTACTGTGCGATTCGTATATGTACATGTAGTGTTTAATTGTGTCACGACAGTGCTAGTGAATTATAAGAAATTTACTCGAAATTTTGTTTTGTCAATAACTTGACTGTCGAGTTAGTTATAGAAATAAATTATATTTTTGGTAGTTACTAAACGCCACAGTGCCAATAACAGTCACAATATATAGTTTTTAGGAAATGAATGGGTTTTGACAACAACAAAAATCAATTATTAACAATCAATCTATTGTGCTTGAAATCTTAACTTTATCTATTTTAATTCAATATCAACACTAATTTTCGAAAATCTGGCTTAGAGATAATAAAAACTTTGACATGAAGCTTTTAAATATATTTTTTCAAACTATTTCAGAGATGAAAATATGAAATTAGATTAACTTAAGAGTATAATCGTTTATTTTATACAGTTAAATATATTCAATAGCTTCCGAATAGCTTAAAATTTTCCGACTCATTTCGATTTTCAAGAGAAAATGTTCTAATTTTATGCATGATAAGGTATTGGCATGAGTAGGAAAATCCCTATTTTAAACCTTTTATATTTGATTTGTTTCAAAGATTAAATAAAAAGTTTCAGTTTTTCCCTCAAAAACTGCAAGTAAAATAATGAACTTTTTAATACAGTTGACTTAACAACAACAACAATTAGTAGTAGTTAAAGCTCTTATATATTTTGATTTTCAAAGTACACAAGAACTCAGCAATTCAACCTTCGTGTTTATTTGAAATGCCTTAAGAGTACTTTAGCTTATCCTAACTCTGATTTCAAATTAAAATACAAGATTAAATAGAAATCGTTTTGTGCTTCAGATTAAGAAAACATATTTATGTTTCTTAAATATTAAAGAATAATCTCTTATAGATATTATCGTTATAGAGATACGAAATTATGTTAACTTTATAGCTATAAAAATGACGAACCAAAACCATCTTTTACTAGTATCATATTATTTCTCCTTTGAAAAAACCAAATTATAATTTCTGTGCTGTTATTTTGTTTTGTTACAATCAATTTTTAAACCGAAACCGTGCTTAAAATACCCAAAAATGTGAATGTACATGTTAAGCAACAATGCGAGTCACTCCTTTTCCAATAAATATGTAAGCAATATCGAAAAAATATTAAAAGCTTAAATAAAAGCTTTGAACTTTATTCTCAACATTTTTTAACTGACATCATTTAATTCATTCTACATAAAACATTGAATTAATATTAAATACCAGAGTTAAATTGTTTATGTGACAACAACAACAATCATATTGACAACAACAACATTTTGTATTCAAAAATTAAATATTTTTATAGCATTGTAATTATTCTTGTTTTAAACTAAAAGTTGTATTATTTTTGATTTTGAAGTTAAGGTCAACCACTTTTCCATTAAAGCTATAGGTCATCTCATAACATTTGACTTGAAATAATCAAAATATAGTTCTGAATTGTAACGGTTATAAAGAACAGTATCCAATTCTTTTTGACTAAAAAATAAATAATTAAATAAATAAATAAATATATAAATAAATATATATATATATATATATATATATATATATATATATATATATATATATATATATATATATATATATATATATATATATATATATACAGTACTGTGCAAACAAAATTGCCTAGTGTTTTTACTTTTTTTCGATTGCAATTTTAAGATTGCATTTTGTAATGCACTAGAACTCTGAGTGTATAAGTTGTTAAAGTAATGTTTATGGAGAAAGAGCTTTTAGCATAAAGTGAATAAAGTACTTTAAATGTCTAAAGTAAACGACCAAGACGTGCGTGAAATTGGTGATAGAATAGGACGTGGGAAATCATCAATTGCTGATCTTATAAAAAATATAAGACTATGGGGAACACAGAGTGGTCTTTAGAGTAGGCCGCAAAAAACCACAACGGCGCAAGTTAAATTTCTGGTTCTTCGTTCCAAGCAGAACTGATTTAAAACTTCACCGAAATTGCAAGCCGATCTTGCTGCAGCAACAGGTATTGAAACTTCCAGTTCAACTGTTCGGCGAAGGTTACTAAACACAAATCTTAGGATACGCCACTCTCTGCAGAAACCTTTTCTAAAGATATCTTCAAAAATTTGTCGGCTTCATTTGGCCAGAGAGCACTTTAACTGGACCAGGGAGTTGTGGAATTACGTGGTGTTCTCTGACGAAAGCAAATTTAAATTGTATGTGGGA
The DNA here is from genome assembly GCA_963932295.1 of Tipula lateralis. Lineage (NCBI taxonomy): Eukaryota > Metazoa > Arthropoda > Insecta > Diptera > Tipulidae > Tipula > Tipula lateralis. The sequence continues at coordinate 10,342,976 of OZ010736.1, forward strand.
AATGGACGGCAAATTGTGCGTAGAAAACCAGTAGAACGCCTCAGCGATATCTACATTCAACAAGTGCCTAATAAAACTGAAGATGTAATGGTTTGGTGCGGTTTTAGTAATGCTGGTGTTGGCCTTTGTCGATGCAGGGGTAACCGGTAATGTGTATCTGAATATTCTGGAAAGGCATTGGATAGTGTCAGTTTTGGAGTGAAACTGAGAGCTTCATCTTTTAACAAGACAAAGAGCTAACCCACAGATCAAAACAAATGACTATGCACTGTTTTTTCGATATTTAAAACTTCTGTATAACTTTCAGGTAAAAATAGGGAATCCAATACATAATTTTTAATTAGTAAATTTTTAATTACCGAAAAACCGGTAAATTTTCAAAATTTTACCGAAAATTAAAAAATTCATATAATTATATAAAATATATAAAATAATATAATAAAATATATTCACGTATTCAATTTAATAAGAAATGTTCTTATTATATTCATTCGTTTTATTTATGGATCTATATGAAAAGGGATATTGAATTAATTTTATACCGATATTTTTAAACGTGCTGATATAAATCTGCTTCATTTCATTCATTTCATTACGCAGATGTGACTAGACTTAAGGTTAATTCATGGTTAATTCGAGTGTGTCAATACTAACTTCAATCGTCTTATGAAATTTAATTTCTTTAACGTTATTTTACCCCTAATTAAAATCAGAAGTATTCTACCCAAACTGTAGGAAATTTAGGTGGTTAATTCAGTAGAAATAAAATAACGGCAAGACAATTAGTGAAAAGAGTCGCCATCCTGCTCAAGAATTGAACATTTCTCGCTGTTTTGTGATGCGCGTTTTGCATTTCGGTTGTCCGTTCGTTAATTGGGCTGTGGAACGCACAAATAATTGGAAGAAAATGAACTGTTTTACTAAAAAATCTTTAGAAGAAATTACCAAATAGCCGCTCTTACATTAATACGCGGCGTTACCAGGCCATAGTAAACGAGTTTTTGCTATACCCAAAGTTCTTAAAATAGACAAGCAGGATATTTGGAAACAACAAATAAGCAGTCGTAACGGAGATGTCAAAATGACATGAAGCATCTACGATTTGACTCTGAACGACTTTTTTGGTAGGAAGTTGTTAAGGATTATAAGTATTACGCTTATATCATCTAGAGATTATCCAAGATTTAGTAGATCAAATTATATAAACCATTGACGTGAAAAAATGCCAAACAGTCGAACATATTCTGAAAAATAGGGGTTGGCATAATGTAAAGCTAATAGTCATTTGAATGAAATGGTGTTTCATTCTTAATGACAATGTATCTCTTTCTAATAAAACAAACCGCTTCACAAAACATTCGTTCGTCTTTGTATTTAAAGCCAAATTAATTTATGGCCCACCCTTTATACTATGAGGTTATCTAATACCAAGAAATGAGTTATCTGTTAAGCTTTTCTTCTCTCACAATACAAATAGAATGTACAGCCATTTCAATTCGAAATATTAGAAGCTCAATTTTTACTTTGAGTTTCATGAAATGAAGCTCCCTTTCCAAATTCCGGTTATATACTAAGATGATATAGCCAGTTGTTTTCATATTGTAAGTTAAAAGCGCTTTTGTTAGAAATAAAAGCTTTCTGCCAATATATATTGAGAGAAACCATTTTGGTGTTTTAAAACGAACTACCAGCAAAACAATATTTATAATTAAATTTATAAAATAGATTGTTTTTATTTATTCTATTATTGTAATAAATTTTAACTTAAAAATATCTTTTTTCTCAAAAAACAAAAATAATAAATAAATAATTAAGATATTTTATATGTTTCAATGATGTTTTTGTAGATTAAACAATTTTCGAAATTTAACGGGAAATCGGTAAATTAAGAACAAAATACCAAAACCAGTAAATGATATTTGCGGTAAATTTGGATTCCCTAGGTAAAAAAACAATAAACAACATTGTTACATAACATTTTATTTATATTTGAAAGTGAAAAAGTACTTGGTTGATAATTCCATCTATATACAATGGATGGCATCAAATATGAACCCAATTAAAAATATTTGGAGCATAAAGCATATATATATATATATATACATATATATATATATATATATATATATATATATATATATATATATATATATATATATATATATATATATATATATATATATATATATATATATATATATATATATATATATATATATATATATATATATATATCTTCATAAATACAGTAAAACCTTGAAAATCGAATGGAATAGGTTATAGTACGATTAGAGGCAAGGAATATACTGAATGTATATTGTACTCAATAAATATTATTTACTCGTTAAGAATACATCATTTACTAGACCAAATCCAACACATGCTCTTTTGCTACAATGATGGATCATAAATTATTGGCAACAGCAAAAATTGGTGGCGTCAAAGAAAACTTAGAACACCTCGCATGCACTCATTTGAAACTTTATTCTAAGATTCTCTAATATTTTCAATAGCATTAGTTATGTTGAAATCTTTCCAGAATTTTAAAACTGTTTTATTTTTGTCATCAACTGCATAAAAAAATCGTTTGATAGTTTACCAAAGATAATTCTGTTTACAATTTGCTCTCAAATTTAGCTGTGATCCAAGCTTTACGATGACACATCAAAGTGATACAAATCACTACTAAATGATGCGTACAATGACTCTTCACTTTGAAATCACTCGAAGCACTTTCATCTTTGAAACGCTTGAAGCGTTTTCACTAATAAAAGAGTATCCAGCAGAACGCTTCTTAGAAATAAATATCTGGTTGGGAGTTATTTCATGCTGAATATTATCTTCATTTTCTAGATACCCATGAGTAAAAAGAATAAAGTTCCTTATAATATAATTTGGTTCAATTATTTATATTATAAGGTACTACTTCTTAAATGAGTTAGTATAAGCAACAGGCTACCTCGAACGATTCGTGGTTGGCAATAATTTCATCCCATAAATAGCCAAAAATCTGATGATTAGCCTGATGATTAGGGTATTGCAAAAATTATAAAAGTTTACAAACTGATTTGTTAAGTGCGGTATCGACTACCTGATATTGAGAGTATCAAACAATATTTTTAAACATCTGTTATCAATTAGGTAATAGATCCTTGATCAGTTTAGTCGGCTATCACCTGCTGCAATTTTTATGACCATTTTATTAAAATTCTTTGTTCAGTCTGATTACGACTTGTTTTTGTCTCATGAGTCAAACACTCTCGACATTTTATGCTATATATTTTACTTTTTGGTTTTCGTTTTTTGACAGCTGTCAAGTATGAACATTGCGGTTAGCAAATATGGAGAAGTACATGAATAAAAGTTGCAGCAAAACAAGAAAATGGTATGTTTTTTAACAAAGTCATCTGTATAGTGAAAATCAAAGTTTCAAAATCGTAGATATATAAAGAACCAAAACTGACAAAATTTGGTATGAAGTAGTAATGTTGGCAAAACGACTGCATCAATAAAAGTAACAGTTTGGTGTGGTTTTGAGTTTGGTGGATAGATTGATTTATATTTCATTGAAAATTAAACTACACACGCTGTTTCAGTGAACGGTGATCGTTATCGAGAGATGTTTACTAATGGTTTATGAAAAAATTGAAGCAAATTGGTGAGCAGAATGTGTAGTTTTCTTTTAGACCTACAGCAAGAGATACAATCAACCTTTTGAAAGACAAATTTGGAGATAATAGTATTGGGCAACATAAAATTGAAATACAATTATGGCAACAAATTTGAACACACTTTATATATATATATATATATATATATATATATATATATATATATATATATATATATATATATATATATATATATATATATATATATATATATATATATATATATATATATATATATATATATATATACAGTGGAATTCACTTAACACGAAAACGGATAACACGAAATATCGGATAACGAGAACTTTTTTTTGGTCCCCAGTTTTTTCATATGTTTTTAGTATGAAACTGTTCGCTTAAGACGAAACTATTAACACGAATTTTCGTTTAACGCGAACAAATTTTTCAGTCGCTTTATATAAAATTAGTACAGAAATATTCGCTTAACACGAAATTTATTATTGCACACCTGCGTTTTCGTAAAACAAAAAATGAATAAATAAATATGTATGAATGTACTTTTGTAAATGAATCTCCTTTCGATCTTTACTTTTGTTGTGTACATATCGTTCAGTTTTAGGGATTTCCCCGAAATTAAATTTATTTGAATTAAATTTGGTTTTGTTAGAGAGAAAGTGTTTTAGTTTATATTGTTTGGTATAAGATAGCTATAGTGAGTAAAAATTGTCGTTAAACGTGAATTTTTTTCTGTTGGAAATCTGAGTTTATTGGAGTCGTTTGAAAGGTGTTTCTTTATTTTTGGTAAGTGAGATATAAAATTTTCTCACTGTCTAAAATTCTAACAAAATATTGTTGCTTCTTCAGTGATTAATAAATAAAAGCATGGCTAGCGGAGGTAAAAAAAAAAACGCTTTAACGGTTAAAAAAAAATTTGAAATTTTGGAAAATGTGGATCGAGGTGGTCGATTTGGTGGATTCCAAACTCTACTTTATCAACCATTATAAAAAATCGTCAAAAAATTCAATCTGCATATGAAATGGGTGATTTCGAAGGAAGCCGGAAGCGTTTGCGCTTACCCAAATATGAAGATTTAGATTCGGGATTGCTGCTTTGGTTTAAGCAAGCTCGATCTCAAAATGCTCCTATCTCTGGACCCCTTCTAATGGAAAAGGCTGATCAAATAGCCATCGAAATGAGAATTACCTTTAAATCTAACCCTGGATGGCTAGAACGTTTCAAAATAAGACACGGAATTGTCTTTAAGTGTATTAGTGGAGAGGCGAGACAAGTATCAGCAGATATGACGTCCGATTGAATATCTTCGACTTTACCTTCAATTCTGAAGGATTACGACAAAAAAGACATTTTTAATGCTGATGAATTCTGTTTATTTTTTCGTTGCATGCCAGACAAAACTTTAACGTTTAAAGGAGAAACTTGTTCTGGTGGCAAAAAACCTAAAGAAACGCTGGACAGTGCTTGTTGGATGTAATTCAGATGGAACAGAAAAGCTTCCTCTTTTTGTTATCGGAAAATCTAAGAATCCGAGATGTTTTAAAAACGTCAAAAATTTACCACTGCAATACACAGCAAATAAAAAAGCCTGGATGACAGCCGACTTATTTTCAGGTTGGTTGAAATCATTAGATAAGACATTTTTAAAGCCAAAGAGAAAGGTAGTGTTAATAGTAGATAATTGTCCAGCACATCCAAAGATCCAGCTAGAAAGCATCAAACTAATTTTTCTGCCTCCAAATACTACCAGTGTATTACAACCTTGTGATCAAGGAATCATAAAGAATTTAAAAGTATTTTACAAAAAAAAGCTTCTTCAAAAATATTTAGCAAGTGTTGAGCTTAAGGAAGATATGGAACAGGTATCAGTCTTAGATGCTTTGTACATGTTACGTTTCGCATGGAAACTTGTTACGCCAGTTACTATAGCAAATTGCTTTCGCCATTCTGGGTTTACAATTCCAACATCTTCTGATGACGATCAGCTAGAGATGATTTGTGACACTAGTGTAAACGATGGCATGCACAATATTTTTGATCGTATTTCTGTGCTTACAAATTTACCTCAAACTATCACGGTCGAAGATTACCTGAGTTTGGATGATAATATTGATACCACGCCACTTCTAAGTGATCGCGAAATTTGTGACTTTAGAAAATCTACTACTGTACAGGAAAATGATGACAGTGGTAAAGAGGATGAAGATGATGGTCCAGTTCCGGTACCTTCAATTGAAACCGTCCGTAAGTGCATACTGGATTTTCGTCGGTTTGCCGAAGCTCAACCAGATGGCGAAAAAGTGTACAACATTCTTGGCGATTTGGAAAATTTTGTGGAGGAAAATATTATTAATAAAATGGTACAAATGAAAATTACCGATTTTTTTGGAACATCTTCGGATTGAATTAAACCATCAGTATTTTTTATGTGCAATTTTTTAACATTAACTATATGAATTTAATTATTAATTATTTACATAATTTATGAATATTTTTATTTAAATAAAATAATGTGATTTTTTGAAAATAACGTGAATTAAAAATTAGAAAACTGAATAAATAAATATTTGTTGAAAATTACGTTTTTTTATTAACTTTAACTTTAATGTAGGTATGTATTTAGCTTAAGTTTTATTCGATTGATATTATCGCTTGAGACGAAATTCTGATAACACGAAATATTTGGTTGTTCCCTTCGATTTCGTGTTATCCGATTTCTACTATATATATATATATATATATATATATATATATATATATATATATATATATATATATATATATATATATATATATATATATATATATACATTATATAATTTTATATATAGTTGAAAAGCTTTAAAGCTTTGTATGCAAACTATGTAAAAACTTGTATTTTTGCCTCATTAGTCTGCGTCTAAGACACAGAAACATATGTTTATGTTTATATATAAAAAAACCAATTAATCTGGTAAATACCTATTCGTACCATACATAGTAGAAAGAGAAACTGGAAGATTATACTTTCTCGAATCTTATAAAAATCATAATGTATTTTGTGTAAAGCAGTTGATTTTATATATGTATGCTAATTTTGTGTTCATAACAATAACACTTAACAAAATTTATAAATATGGAGTAGATAATATGTAATAATTATACCTCTTAATATTTAATTTTTATATAATAAAATGAGTTTTACGAAGAAGCAGCATATGGGAAAATCCGCCTTAAAGACGCCACTGTTTTAAAATCAAATAATTTTAATATTCCTTTAACAGTTTTTACACCACATTTCAAATGCCTAAATAAAGAGCGATATCGTTCGATTGAATATATAGCTTTCGTTTTTGATTTGGTAAGCACAAAGCAATCAAATTGAAGAGCCTCCCAGCAAAAAAAAACTATAAAATATATAAATTGGTGACTATAAAACTTTGTCCTTGTATATTACAACAACAATAACCTAAATATTGATCCTTTTCGTATTTTGTTTCTTATATGACATATATCTTATATGTATATATCGTGGAGCAAAAGCAGATATTTCGTTTTTATCTTAATGTGATACTTGAAAATTTTTATAGGGCATACATACGCACACAAAGAAGTGTATATGGGAAACTACTTAACATACAAATTACTGTATCATTGTGAACAAAACATAAGAACGTAAATTTCCCGCCTTATTTTTTTTGTGCCGTCTACGAAATATATATATATACGAGTATATGTGCGGAATCTCCCTAAAAAGCAAACAACTTTATATACATATATTAATTGAATTATCGTTAACAAATCGTGGCTCTGAAAGTTACGAGATTTCTAATGGTTAGAACACAGAAGGCTGTTCAAAAATTAATTATACTTGGTTGGTAAATCTGTGCGGAAACAACAAAATATAAAATTAATTAATTTAAATAATTACTGTTCGTATATAAATATATACAAGTGACCCTTATATAATTAGGATATCATTTGGACTGTTGTGTAATGATAGCATATGTAAGATGTTTTGTCTGATGGTGAGATATGGAATACAACGAAACTAATTTAATTTCAACATTTTCATCTCCGCATAATTTTTTTTTGTATAAGTTAACTTTTTGCTTGGATAGGGCCACACCAATATAAAAAAAAGGATAAAGTAATAATTTATGTGCTGGAAAACTAGACAAATGTTCGATTGTGTATATTCAAAAACTATATTGGAGCCATATATTTAATCTTTGCCAAGCTAATTTTAAATGTTCTTTGTATATAGGAAAAGCGATTGGTTTTTTGCTATGCTGCGAATATCAGATTACTCGTCTCGCATAAATCGAAACTTTTCTTATTTATAGTATTCATTATAATTTCTTATTTATTTATGTGTTTGTTTTATTGTATAAATACTTCAAAACTTCTTGATTATATATTCAGATATATATGTGTGTGTGTATAGTGCCATAATATTTGAGGATCACATATTCAAGTTTTACGGATTTAAAATAAATTTCGAATACATTATAGAAGGTCTATATGTACAATGTATCCTTTTACTATGTCGAGATAAAATTTTATATTTGTTTAAGAAGCACCAAACCATTTTGGAATATAAAAAGGATCGTTCGAGTGTAAATTTTTTTTTGTTTATATTAAACTGAATGAAAGTCGTATTTCAAATGATTTCGATTGAAAAATCCTCATTTTTTGTTGATGTTGGATTAAAGCTTTTATAATTTTGGGTTAAAAATATGGTTTAGAAATCTGTGTTTCATTAGTTTGTTCTTGATCTTAATATAAAGCTTATAGAAAATGCTGCAACATTATAAGGTGCTCATCACTAAATCGTTATTCGTCAGTAAAACGGATACCACAGGAATTCGAGAAAAATGTCAATACTTCTTCTCCAGAGCTACTCGTATATCAAGAGTAACAAAATAAGTTGAATGAGCGATTATTCTAGTTTTGGTAATGCTGCCAATAAACACACTGCCATATTTCTAGAGTTGTTGCTAATTTATAGATTACCATTCCTCTTCAACTTATAATCAGTACGGTCCAATTAGTTCTTTCTAAAAAATATTTTGTAACCACTAAAATTTGTTATAACCTCTTAACTAATGCCAAAATTCGAATGAAAAATAATTTTTCGTTTCTAGGCTCGAACTAACTAGAACCTTATATGTGTAAGTAACATAGAAATGAGGCATCTTCATATTAATTTTAGTATAGTTGATTCGCTGTGTCGCAGTGATTTAAGCTGCGGCAGTAAAAATAGCGGAACACGGTTCGAATTTTGAGTTATAGGTATTTTCATCATCAGACGAGCCCTCTTCCATGACAGTACTACCAATTTGCATGAAGCTATCAAAAGTACAGATGATTCTACGTTATACTTCTGTAAGTCAAACTGACAAGCAAAATGAGGTCATACGTGTCACTATATAAAGCGTTTTCCGTGGCTACCAGTGAAGTGGTTTCCCATTTCTTAAACATTTAGATATTAAGCTCGTTCAGTTCGATTAATTAAAGTACAGATACATTAAAAAATCGAGAATCCATGACCTTAAAATTATAGTTAAAAATTGAACTTCACAGCGACATTATAAACTATTAATGCCTCGAAAAAGTGACAATAGTGAAAAAGTGCCAATAGTGAAAAAGTTAATGTTCACTGCAGAAACTAAATTATTTTTGAAAAGCTTCTCATACTAACTTTAATATAGTTCTCCGCAAAGCACTGAATTTAGAATAACGTGAGCCTAAAACTATAACTAAAACTGACGTACTTGATTTGCATAGATAATAATCCAAACTTGAAGTGTATCAACCCATATAGCTGCTTTTAAGGATTGAAACCAGATAAGAAAGAATATCTTCTATAACTTGCTGCAGTAAAGCAGATGAAATAACATCTTTCCGATGAAACTTGAAGAAAATGAATGAGCTTATGCCCAATGGACTTGTTCAGGTTTATAGATTTTCATAGGAGACACTATTTTTTATACTACAAGGATTAAAGTTCATTTGAACAAGCAGATTTTTGTGGTCCTCTTGGTTTTCAGTAGAGTTTCCATCCTACTTTTTAAAAAGATCCCATTTGGTTTTTGTGAGTAATTTTTGATGCTTGGCTGTCAGCAAACTATCGATTTATTCACAAAATGTTCTCCATGTTGCTCTCTAAGGTCGTCGATGTTGTATAACTTTAGCGTCCTCTTATTTGGCTCTATTGAAAAGTATCTTTTTTTATTCTTGACTGTCCTTTATAGAGAACAGACCATTCCGAAAATCATCTTCAAATTTTAAATTTTAAGTTATGATTCCCATGAGTATCCAAGACAAATACAAAGTTAACTTAAGCATACCTCAAACTATTACAGCAAGGCTTAGTAAAACTGAAAATTAGTATTCAGACTCCTCATATTAAAGGCATTATTTTATTTATTTATTTATTTATTTATAAATAAGTCTACAAATACGACTTGTCATTAAAAATGACGTTATAGTCAGACATATAAAATAATAATAAAAATCAGGAAGAAGCAAAGTGTTGGTTCAATCTTCGTTTTAAGGTATACTTGCTAGAAGTAAAATCGAACAGGTGATTTATGTGATTAAAGCTTTTGCACATCATGTTAATCGGTTCATTAGAACCATAGTTGGTTCTATGGACATCAACTTGCAAGAACTCATTTCTTCTTAGATGTCTACTGGGTACTTTAATTTGTAAATTTTCCAGTATTGATTGTGCGTCAATGTGACCTAATAAAATATTACCAACAAACGAACACTTTAAAAGCTCACGTCTATTTTCCAGAGTTGCTATGTTGTTTGTTTTGCAGCCATCCAGATATGGTGGTAAACGTTGCAGGTTTTCATGATATGGTAATTCCTAATCATACTCCCAACCGCGTTTCCAAGTTGAATGACGGATAAACTTTTTCTGAATACCCTCAAGTTTACTGATGTTTGTATCATAAAATGGACACCAAACAGTAACAGCGTTTTCCAGTTGCGAACGTACGTATGTGAAATACAGAATCTTAATTGTCTCCAGGTCATAAATGTCTCCCGTCCATCGTTTAATAAAACCTCACATAGAATTAGATTTAGCAACACATTGTTCTATATGTTTGTTACTGCTCATATTTTCCACGAAAATAACACCGAGGTCTTTGATCTCTGATACTCGCTTTAGTGGCATATTGTTTACTTCGTAATGTTTTAAAACTGGATTTAATTTCCAGTGGAATGATAAAGTCTTACACTTATTGATGTTCAGACTAAGAAGATTTGACTCACACCATATTGCTAAATTGTCAATGTCCTCTTGAAGTTTCTCGGCATCGCTTAAGTTCTCGACAGTTCTATATATTTTGAGGTCATCAGCAAACATTAAAATTTTAGAGTGTAGAATGACTTCAGTTATTGCGTCGATGAAAATGGTAAAAATCCAAGGGCCAAGATGAGAACCTTGTGGAAAACCCGATGTAGTTTGAATTGGCTTGGACCTACTGTTACCAATGTCGATGTATTGGACGCTGTTGCTTAAGTAAGATTTAAACCAAGCCACATAAGTGTTTGAGAATCCAAATGAGTATAAACCTTCTAGTGCTTTACAATGGCTAACGGAGTCAAACGCATTGGCAAAGTCTGTGTACACCACGTCAACTTGCTTGTGGCTTTCAATAACTTTGATTGTGTTGCTGGTAAATTCAATAAGGTTTGTAGATGTTGATCTCTTAGGCATGAACCCATGTTGGTACGGTGAAATATGTCGAGGCACCACTTCTTTGAAGGAATTACATATTACTAGTTCAAATAATTTGAGTATAGAGATGAAATCGACGTTATACCTCTATAACATGATACATCACTTCTATCCCCAGTTTTAAATAACGTGGTTATTCTGGTTATTTTCCATTTTTTAGGAAACTCTCCCAATCTCAGCGACTGATTGAACAGCATGCAAAGAGGTAGTTCCAAACTGGTGTAATCTTTCAAAAAATAAGCTGGTATTTTTAGAGCCTTGTTTATATCTTCTATTGTAATATGTGGTATTTCAATGGACAGATTCCCTACACTAGCATGGTGGGGATTTTCGTATTTATTAACGTCTTCTGGTCTAAATACAGATTGAAAAAACTCAGCGAACATGTTGGATATGACTTGCACGTCCGATGATTTCCCTTCTTTGAATGTCATAAATGCAGGAAAACCGTTGATTTCACGTTTTGTCTTAAAAAAGCTCCAAAAGTGCTTTGGATCATTTTTAATTTTGTCTTTAATACAAGTTATGTAAGTCTTGTATTTAGTCTCAAAATAGTTTTCGTAATGTTGGTTACATTCTGCATATTTAAGCTTACTAGCTTCGGAATATTGTTTTAATGTTTTTTTATAGGCTTTATCCTTGTTGTTCTTCAAATTGATGAGTTTATCGTCATACCATTATTTACCCACTCATCACATGGAAGATTCGTCAAAAAGTTTAAATTTATTAAATCCAACTCTAACCCCGAACAGCTTAAGGAGTAGGTTTATTATAAAACTGCCATACGTCGTCCAAGATCAAGTGGTGCTCCATGTACAAAAGTCGAATACAACTATTCAATAAATATTGGCTGAGTGCAAAAAATCATTTAAAATATGGTTCTTAAATATGTTCAATTGTGGGTACTAATTGTAAGAGACTGACAACCTTTAAGCACAGACAAAATAACATATACAGAAGGAAACCTATTTATAAAAAATTGTCGATTTTTTCTGGGGTTATGTCGTTAGTTTGGGGTTATCTCAGAAAATACGAGAGTAAAAATTTAAAACAAATTTTACGCTCTAGAAATAGCAAAAAAAAATGAGAATGTATTATCAAAGCCTACTCATGCCTTATGTATTTTAGAATATGCATAATATCGAAAATAAAAACAACACACAAATTCAAAGCAACATAAATATGTACACACAAACAAATTAAAATTTTTAAACAGAGAATTTGAGCTATACATTGCAGTGTTTTACTCTTTTCCAATTGTTTTTTTTTGTAAAGAGACAATTTCAAAAATCAGAAATTTTGTTGTTCGTAGGTTTCCTTCTGTATATGTTACTTTTTTCTGTGCTTTAAGTGTCATTAAAATTTCTGTTTTGAACATGTATCTTAATGCCAAATATTTTTTTCTTTACACGCTTATTATTAAATTATAAGTTCAAGCATTTAAATTGAAGGGATCGAAATGCACTCTGCGCAAAGTGGAGAACTTTATACATATACATATATTAATAGCATCTTGTATCGCTAGATAGAATGCCAATCAAGTGGTGTAAAAGCCGGATTTCTTGATAGCCAAGGAACTTCACAATTTCTTGAAAGTATGCTACAGCAAATTTTGTTGACAATAATTGAATTGTTGGACGAATTGAGTGGCATGTTGCTTTGGTTTGTTGAAACTAAAGGTCGGCCAGGAAAAACTAGTTAACATGTTACTACAATGATGTCACAAGACCATTAAACACACCAAAGGGATGTTTAAAATGATGGCCAAAATCCTCCGGTTCCCCCAAATTCGGCAATTTTACTTATTAACGTGTCCTATGTGATAACAATGAGTTTAAGCCCTTTTAAATGAAAAACCATCTTTTCGATCAAGCATCAAATTAATAAATCGACGATGATTTAAATGGACTGGATTTCTAAATTTCTTGAGTAAGTTAAATTTTGCATTGATTCAAAGGAAGATGAACGTGCAAAATGAGTCATAATGATGTTCGTGAAATGCCTAGTTCCTGTGAACGATGCCTGGTCTTATGTAGTTCTTAATTCATAAATAATACTACTACTGCATCAGGAGTACGAACAGGACAAATATGTTGGTATGGATCAGGATTTTGCCAATTGCAAGCGTATAAGTAGAGCGTACGTATCGATCAAAACTCTCGCGTAACTACTTAATGTTGTTTAAATCAAAATGGGTTGTTGTGTTGTTTGCGACTTCATGATATATATATATACTATCCTATTCAAAATTATTTGTGCAAGCTAAATTTTCACGGTATCGTCGTACAAACTGTTTTAAAATAGATATAAATAATAATCTTTTTGAAACTAATAATTTTTATTTAGTTAGTTTAATTATTTTCCTTTATAATTCAATAAAAAAAAATTTAAAATTTTAATTTTACGACAAAATATGATTGATTTAATTTTATACAAAATTATTTGTGCACACAAATTTGTATTCATAATTATTTGTGCACATTAAAAAACCTGTTTTATCATGATTTTCAAATCAGTTATTTGAATTTTTATTTTTTCCAAATTTGATCTAGTTTGTAATTAGTTAATTATTAAAAAAATTCTGGTTAGTTCTTTATTAAAAATGCCTAAAAAATCTGAATTTAGTGTTGAAGTCAGAGCAGCAATGGTAGCTGATTATGAAAATGGAATTCCGACTACTGAGTTATCAAAAAAGTATGGTTGCCATAGAAATTCCATTTTGTATCAAATACAAAAGAAAAAGATCCATGGAACAATCAGAAATATTAATGGAAGAGGTCGAAATCGAGCAACATCTGCTAGTGAAGACCGTAAAATTTTAAGACATGTGAAAATCATTCCAACAACGACGCAAAACAGTATTAAAAATTCTATAAACTCTTCGAGAAATAGACCCATTAGCCAACCAACAATACACAGAAGATTAAGGGAGGCGAATATTAAAAAATACACCACTCAAAAAAAACCGTTCATATCAAAGGCTAATAAATTAAAAAGATTAAAATTTGCGAGGGAACATATCAACAAACCGTTGGAGTTTTGGAGGAACATTTTATGGACGGACGAATCTATTTTCTCTCTTGATGGGACCTGGGGAAGACAATTCTTTTATTCGAAACCTTCAGAGAAGTTGAAACGTGCAGTCGTCGCACCAACGCGCCATTCTGGTGGAGGACACTTAATGATTTGGGGATGCATATCATATAACAGTGTTGGTCCGATTACTTGGTTAAGAGGGAAACTGGTTCAAAGTCGCTATTTGGAGCTTCTTAATGACGTGGCATTAGTGGCTGGATGTAAACTAATTGGAGAAAATTTTATGCTGCAACAGGATAATGCTCCTATCCATAAAGCAAAGATGATACTAAAATTTTTAAAAGATTTAGACCAATCTTTATTAGAATGGCCGCCTCAGAGCCCGGATCTTAATGTGATTGAGAATGTATGGGCGTATATAAAAAAGAAAATTCCTTGTGATGTTGGAAGGACTGAAGAAGCCACTTGGAACGCCATAATAAATGCGTGGAGCACCATGCCAACAGATTTTTTGAAAAATTTAATTGATTCTATGCCCAGACGCCTCGCAGAAGTTATGAAGTCAAAAGGAGGTAATACGTCTTATTAATTTATTGCTTACTGTATTTTTGTTTGTTGTGAATTAAAATAAAACTGATTCAATTATTATAAATAATTTTTATTTAATATGTTTTATGTGCACAAATAATTATGAATACAAATTTGTGTGCACAAATAATTTTGTATAAAATTAAATCAATCATATTTTGTCGTAAAATTAAAATTTTAAATTTTTTTTTATTGAATTATAAAGGAAAATAATTAAACTAACTAAATAAAAATTATTAGTTTCAAAAAGATTATTATTTATATCTATTTTAAAACAGTTTGTACGACGATACCGTGAAAATTTAGCTTGCACAAATAATTTTGAATAGGATAGTATATATATATATATATATATATATATATATATATATATATATATATATATATATATATAAATATATATATATATATATATATATATATATATAAAATAAATCAATTAAAAGTTGTAGCACAATAAAACCTATCAACATAGACTCATATCAGTATCAGTACTCTAATATAAAGGAAATTTAATTGGAAAAGGTGTGAGATCAGAAAATTCATAGTACCCGTATATCATATAATATAAATTTATAGCTTTTCGACTCGAACCTGTAATTCGAAAAGTTTTTAATGTTTCAGTAATAAAAATGAAAGACAATATTTCAATTATCAATTTTGAAGTTGGGTGTAGACACCTATACCTGAATTTTACAATAAATCCCAATTTTTCCATTCTTGTATTTTATTAACTTCGAGTACATAAGCATAACACAAAAATTGTTTATGGCATTAAAAGTTCATTAGAATAATGAAAAGCAATTAAATACTCCTTTTTGTAATCCTGCTGGTGTATATACTCGAACACAAAGATACATAACAGCAGTATCAAGTTTTTTTTATGATCCCGGCTAATTTAAAAGCAATTTAAAAAGTTTATTATTTTTTTTTGTTTTATGTCTTTGTTAAAAAGAAAGCTCTTATCATCAAAGATATATATATTATTTTTAATATATGCGTGTGTGGTCGTATTAATTTTTACAGAATGTGTTTTGATGAACAACAAAATGTTTATTTTTGGATTTGTGAAACTTTAGTTTATGTGGATGATAAAATATATATATATAAGTCAAATGAGTATGTACCAGCTGCAGTGAATTCTGTTAATGACTTAACTCGTTTCGGATTAGCTATACCAACATTTTAGTCAATTTAACTAATTATTAACAAAACTTGAAGGGTTAGGAGGTGTGGAGGAACTTCAGTGCATATAATCGACACTTTCTTTTAGTTGTAACTGCCCTCTATAGAAACAATCAAGTGCATTGTTAAGATAAAGGATGTCAAAACCCGGGGAGGTGGTTTTCAGAACCGTGGGCATCACCAAGTATCAAACAGCTAAAAGAGGATCTTGAATACACGACATCTGTTTGAATAATCGTGCTTTTCACTGAAATGTGGAGGAATAGGTGTACACCTATATAATATATATATATATATATATATATATATATATATATATATATATATATATATATATATATATATATATATATATATATATGTATATATATATATATATATATATATATATATATATATATATATATGTATATATATATATATATATATATATATATATATATATATATACATGAAATTGTGCCAATTATTTCATGAAATGCACCGCGTGGCTGGAGACACTATGAACAATGAAGACAATTAAAGTCTATGGGCTCATCGTTTGACCATGTTCGAGCCGCGGTGAGTTTGGATGCATTACAATCACGCAAAATCAATTTAACAGGTTTACATCCAATCTAATCGAATCCAACTACTATAGCATATAATAATTCATTAGACTGGACCAAATCCGATCAGAAACTAATATGGAGCAGCACGATCAAAATAGAAATATGAGTCGAAGCCAAAAACAAAGCAGTATAGCATTTGAAGTCTCAGTTTAACACCAGGTAATTGCTGGTATCACATAAAGTTTAAAAATAGCTCACGAAAATGTCGAAGTCCGTGCCGTTATCATAAATCAAACGGCCTGGATGATAAACTTTCAAACAAATGATCTCCCGCCACTTGTGGTTCAGATCATTTGTAATCGACACCGGTGCTAAAAAATTAACGCGAAGTTCAATGAAACTATATGCTTGCAAACAGCTCATCTATAAATACCTATGGTACAACTATAGGGTCTAGCTAGAAATAGGATTGAAAAGGCCATATGATTGGGAATGGTTTTGCAACATATTTGCAGAACTATAACACAAATTCAACGACCTTGCACGTCCAAGTCGCTTTGATCCTTTGATTTACCAAGTCGCTTTGTTAAATTGGCTGCTGCAAAGGATGAATTCGAATTTATGACGAATCAAGGCATATGTCGCACATCTTCAAGCAACTGGACTAGTACATTACACATGGTCGCAAAACCAGATGGGTCATGGCGTCGATGTGAGGACTACCATGGTTTGAACGTTCGAACCGTACCCGATATACACTTCATACAGGATTTTATTGCAGATTTGTTCGGCAAGGAAATTAAGTCCGTATCAATCCAGATGACATGCCTAAAACTGCTATCCCAACACCTCTCGGACTCTTTAAATTCAATAAATATAAGCATTAAATAAATAAATAAATATAAGCTCGATAAAGCTTGGTTAGACTTAATGATGCTTATTGAAGTATTTGGGTGTTATATATTATATTTTTGTGGGTCCCATTTGAATGTCGTTTGGTATCGAGGTATTTAGCTAGCACGTTACATTATACAGTATAGTCGTCTTTGTGGTATAGAAAGAAGTGTGCTTGCTTATAAAATCGGAGCTGTCGGATTCGATTCTCGGTGGTGACCAAACATCACGATTGGGTGTTTTTTAATATGTTAGTGTATGTGGGTTGAACATTTGGCCTTAATGGGCGCTCTAAATAAACAATTCACTATATAAAGTGATAAATAAATTCAGTTCTTTGCCTCCTATACAATTTATAACGGAAGTAGCTTGGTATATAGACAAAGATTCAATCTGATGAAACACTCGTTCATTTATTTTAAATTTCATAAATCAGAATTTTTTTCTGACATAAAGCGTTTTCTCTATAATCATTTGGACACAGCCAGAGAAATTATGTAACAGATGTAACGATAAAGCTCTGATTGATATCCTCATACATATAGTGGCATCATATCATCCTTATTTAACTATGGTAGGTTGCTGCGCAGTTTTCAGTTGAACCAACGCTTAAAAATGAGGAAATTAGAACCCGCAGTCAATTAAAATTATAAAAAACCTTCTACCCGCCCACATAATAAAGTTATCTCGTATAATCTTCAAATATCATATATTTCTCGAGCAATAAAAATTCAACCATATACACACACTTAATTTCGTGCTATGTAATATATATCTGCAATGATAATTTTATATTACACCGAAATGTCCTTAAAACGTGTCACCAGATAACAACATAATTTTATAAAATTAACTTATTCCACAAAACAAAATGAAAAGCCAAGGTGTCAACCGATAGAGACACGTTAAATACTAATTACATGATGAATTTGTGTGTCATCTCACAAGTTCATGATAAATTCGACTGTCACATATGTACATATATCAGTGTGGATGATATTGAGACATTTAACGTCCCAAATTAACATCTAATCGATAACGTATATACAAACTGACGACGTTGTATTTTTCCATTTCATTCAGATCAAATCGGATGTTGTGTTGAATTAAAGCGTAACAAATTACTTCTGACAATAACAATGATGCCAGATACATTTTGGGGTGTCTATATAGATATATAATATAAAATAAATCTTTAAATCGAAAATAATATTTTTTTGCAGCTACTCTTCCGTAACACTTTGATTTCTGTTCAATCTGATGGATGTTCAGTGTCTAAATATAAACGAGTTAATATCGATTTCCCAAACAATCGTCTAAGACAAAACACTTGTTATATATATATTCTATAAATCAATATCTAAATGATAAATAAACAAATACTTCATTGAACGTATAATTTTATTAACGAAAAAACAACCAGGCCATAAAAAAACTTGCCTTTGATCGTCGTATCGTTCAAAAGAAATCAGAACACTTTGAAAACTTAAACCAAAAAGCACAATCGAGAAAATATAGTGAAATGAAAACTTTATATGGGAAAAGGGAAACGAGGTATTCAAATTATTTTTATATGATGCGATTCAATGAGTTTCCCTCCATTCGTTCGGGGAGGAAATTCAACACACACACACATACAGACAAATCTGTTTAAAATGGGGAACATTTTATATCGAACGATACCTAGACAAAACATTATCTGCGTGAGATGAAATTAAACGTGTGACAGAACGAAAAGATTTCATTAACACGCAAAACTTAGAATATGTACCTATATACAGTAGAAGATTTCCATTGTTATGCAGATATACTAAACACTGATTATTAAATATATGCGGGTGACTGATTTAACATTTTAGATGATGTTCAATTTTACTTTTTATATATGTACATATATACGATAAACTAACCTTAATTTGTGGTGAAATTGCGCTACTAGTCAAGCCTGGTATATTATTCTTGGAATCGCTTAAAGGTAGTTTATATCACCAAACTGGATTATATCTGCGCTGCCAGAATATACGCAGAAGCATGTATGCGGAAATTCGTCTGGCATCGAAACTCGCCTAAAATAGTTTGAGGAATATACATGAAAGGAATAAAGTACAAGAATTAATTAGTGTATTCAAATAGGCGAAAGCTACTATTGCAAAGCGATTAAACTTAAAAAGCATAATGATATGTCGGGCTGAACCAATAACTTGAATTTTACATTCCCAAATTGAGTCCCTGGTAAAATTATCCTATAACTTGACGGACAGTAGAAACATATCCCGATCCATTTACATTGAACATATAAAAGCTTTTAAAACACTACGGTACAAATGAAATTTTTACGATAAATCTTAAAAATTTATTACTCATTAAATTAAACAGTGTGAAGGAAATAAATTATGTTCTGTGTTATAGTTTAAAATACAAAAAGGAAAAGCTTAAAAATATTTATTATGAGTTTTTATGGTTGTTACTTTTATGTTCCAACATGAAAGATTTGTGATAAAATTTGTGACATGATGAAATTTTAACAATATGCCTTCGATGTGGAAAATATGACAAGAAAAAAAATGTGTGCGTTCGTTAGACAATTTTAACCATATCATTACATAGCCCAAACATATATACAATTTAACTGGAACATTAAGCAGTTAAGTGGTAAATTTTAATTGTGTATATGGGTGACAAACCAAATTGAGCTTTCGAAACTATATTCTTTATAAATGGGCATACACTGAAATGAATCACTAACAATCAATTTAATTGCGAGTCTAAAGTTTTAAGCTCTTGAGATCGGTTAAAGCTTTGCTAACACCACTAAGAAAATCCATTCAGGGAGCTTTTAAAATCAACATAAGTTATTTATACTTATGAAAGTTATTTGTGAGAAATCACACAAACGACTAATTAGCAACATATTGATGTTTAGAGACAGCAATTCGGACTTTCACCATGATGCTTTATATAAGCTATGAATGATGGCGTCGAATCCATCTCAAGTTTTAATTCACAAACCATTGGTTAGGTTAGGTAGTTGTGGCTGCTATCGCACACTTAGACCGGCTATCGGTCCGTTGTGATACCACTCTATGTACGGCTATAGGTCCGAGTTTTTTGTAGTACCATCTGCGCATTGCATAACTCCATGTCTGCCTATAGTATACTGACATGGAAGATGGCTCGGCCTCCCACTCTAACTGCCGCAGCTTTAACCACTACGCCACCTTGGCGGTTCACCAACCATATATCGTATTGTAAAATTTCTAATCCAAATTGTTATACTGTGATATTTTTTTTGTTTGTTTTTTTTTTATTAAGGCTTGGCTCCAATAATTGACAGCCATGTCAATTATTGGAGCCAAGCCTTAATAAAAAAAAAATAGATTGTTCATTTATGATTCAAATCAAGTCATGAGAAAAAGTTGAAAATTCCAAAGTACAGGTTCCACCTTTTTTAAATTTTGGGCATCTGTTGAAGAGATTTAATTTATACTTAAGTTGGCCACTTTGGTTCCAATTTTAATTTTATTAAATGGGAAATAAGAGTAGATAGATGTGAGAATACATACCAAAAGCTCTATTTTTCGACAACCCATAACCATTAGCTTTAGGCTGTAATAAATATAATAAAAAAGCTCACAAGCATAATTTATGCAGTACACTTTTGGTCTATAGATTCTCTATATTTAGTCTATATATAGTCATCATAGAAGTCGTGATAGTGATTTTTAGGAACAGGATAGAAATATTTGTGTTCTCAGGAATGCAATATTTGACATAAGGCGTCAGAACGTTCAATATTTACAGTGATGAGTTCCGTGGCGTATATCTATCTTGCAAGTCTATGACACCCTGTTAGTTATATCACTTCTTAGTGAATTTCGTTTATATACACGTTTCTCTATAAATTAAAATCCTTGCATGTTAAATCGATTGATTCTGCTGTAAAAGAAGTAAGGCCATATCTTCCAATCCATTTTTGTTCGAGAGTATTAAGTTCGGAACCTGCAACAAAATGATAAGATGATCTATTCAACTAAAGACACATTTCCTGTATTTCTCGCAGAAGAATGTCTTAAAAATCCAACTAATTGAAAAATTTACAAATTTTTGTGACGTACACGTGTCCGATCAAAAACAGATCATATTAGACGAGATCTAACTATTATAGCCCAAACATTTGTGCTCATCCAATGTGAAACATACATCCAATCTAGAATTACGTTAATTGTTGCCTCCTCTGCCAAAAGACACAAAATTTGGATTTTCATCAAATTGTTGGGTCGTGCAATGTAAAAATTGTAACCTTGCTCAAAGAGCTATTTCAGATAACTCTTGCAGCAATGATATGTGTTTTGTCTCCAAACGTATGATAAGGCAGTTTGAGATATTCTCCTAGACTAGGTTAGGTTAGGTTAGATCGGGTGGCTGCTATAGCACACTTACATCGGCGACGGTCCCAGATATTCTCCTATCACATGCAATATTTCATTTTGATGTGTGTGATCATACGATATTGCTGCTAGCATATCTATACAACCATTTTCTCTGGTAACTCACGTCTACCCTTTTTTGTTAATGCTCATGGTCACCACTAGACGTCCTTTAAAAATTGGGTATAACAAATTTTTGATATTGCCAAATTGACGAATGAACTGATTGCATCATTTCGAAAATCATTCCATTTGATGAGTGCGGAAATAATGCCTAAAATAAAAAGTTTGAATACAAGGTGAGCTCCAGTTTTACTTATAGCCTTACTGTAATTATTTCAGGTATCATACAGTAAACTTTATGTTTAACCCGGATGCTCCCATGCATCATTACTAAAAACTCGTATGACACGTGAAAAAGGTAAAAAAAAATTAACAAGTGAACATAACATAAAAGTGTACCAAATGGCACGGTGGTTAAAAAGAAGAGAATAAAAGAACACATCTATATGACCCACTGTTCGAGTGCAGAATTTCGTGTCAGTTTTATAGGCTAGCTATGCCATATGCAGATGAGTTTACGTAAATCGAACCCTATATAGGTCTGCCTAAAATAGGTCTTCGATTTGACTCAACCAAAACCATCACTATAGGTTGCAAGAACGTAATTAAAAACGTTGGTATGCTAGGTCCTAAATATGCTAGATTAATCTTTTCGAACTCGTCCAAAGGATTGCTGCATCATTCGGTTCGCATTAGCAGATACACTGTGACTTAGCAACAGTACTTGTTGTCATTTTATTTAATACACAATATCAGGAATTATAAATAAATCAATGAAGAGAAGTGAAACTCACCGTCATGATCGTAGCGTTTTGAGTCATAAAGTACATGGATTATATTACTTTTGAAAGTAAAGAGCTATCTCGTATTCTTCGGGCAAGATCCAAGGTAACACTTCATACTGGCTACAAAGCGATATTGCCAGCACCATAAATAATATAATGTAATGTAATTTACGTGCAAAACACTGTGCATATGTCACCAAGGAGCAATTCGACTGGCAAAGCTCAAAGTGCCCTTAAGAATACTTCCACTGATAACCCTGTCTAAAATATGTGAAAGCTTAGTTGGCTTTCACATATTTTAGACACAGGAGCTTAGTTGGCCTATGACTATACGAATAGGTCTCTACCCTTTCCATGCAGCGTCCATAACATTTTGACAAGTTGATTAATGTTATCAGTAGTAGTATAAGAATCTCAAGAGCGGCTATATACTGGTGACCTCACGGTTTCAACTTTTCCCAGAAAAGGGTCCAACCGGTGGAAGTAAAACGCGTTTAAGTTTACTGCAAGAAGAAGGGACCATATCTCTTTGAATATCTAATTGCTGTAAATATTTAGATAACTAACATGGGAAGTATAACCCAATATTTGTCAATTCCATTAAAGACAAGTTTATGTATACTTAACTTCAGCTTATCCTCATAAAATCCTTCTACTGCGACCGAACCATGCATTAAGTTATATTGGTGCACATTGTAGGTGGTCAGCCCAACGAATGCATTTTACACGCAATTGCTTTTTGTTAATTTTTGGCCAACGGTGAGAAAACTGTAGAAAAGTCTCGATAAAAAGGCTCTAAATTATATGATTATATAAATAAAAATTATAATTTTTTCGTATAAAGTGATCACTTGCCTATTGTAACCATTGAATATTTTCTAAACTACTATTTCATTTATTTACAAGGAATACATCCCTTAAAGTGACCAAAAACACCATGGTAACTGGGGAATCACAATATTCGTTTTTCTATCTTGTCTTCGTTTGAAGTTTTGTTTTACATCTTGCAACAGAATTTGACGAAATTTGACATTCTGACATTAAACTTGTTTAGAAAGATGCGTGGTTTGAATACCCATGGCGGAACGAAATTTTTTCGGAAATATTATCCGGATATTCTAACGAAATTGATGAAGAGACTGTTATTAACTTTCGTAATTGGTTTTCAGAATTTATGGTCGGATTTACATTGGATAATATTTTTAAACGCAAATGAATGAGGTTTGTTTTATAGAGCCACGTGACCGGGCACTCGTAATAAAGGGCGACTCATGTAAAAGTGGCACAGAATCAAAAGAAAAATTAGCAACATTGGTATAGGGAAACATTACCTGCAATAACCTAATTTTATGGAGAGCAAATAGAACGGTGTATGGATAACCGCAGTATTATTTACAGAGTGGTTACAAACAGTGAAAAAAAAAATTAAAAACAAGTGACGCCACATCCAAACATCGAAAATTTGAGCAACAAGAAATTTAAAGCATTTTACAGAAAATTACTTTTGACGAATATTATTTTGAAATCTGTTATAACAACGCTTCAATCGGTTTCGCATGTGGCTTCAAAACTTAATGTTCTTGATGAAGTCCTATGGATATCAGAAGCGTGGAACAAGTAACCGACCCAACCATAACAAAGTGTTTTATTAAAGCTGGATTTACTAGCAACAACGAACAAAATTCAAGTACTGATCTGGAAGAAATTGAAGGGAAAATTATGTTCCCTTTTGTAGAGTCATATGACTGATTTCATTGGGTGTGATAAAGATACAGCTGTCTGGGAACATATAAATAACTCTGAAATAAAAGTGATGATAGTAGATTCCAATTTCAGCAGTTTTTTAAGAAGAAGAACTGAAGAATAAATTTCTGAAATATTGGATTAAATTACAAATCGTCTGCTAAATAAAAATGCCCACAACTATTGCTTCCTAAATATCAAGTCAAGGCTCTTGTAGCTGATATGATATGCCAAAAATGTCAGCATACCACCTTCAAACGAAACAGCTTCTTTACGAAAATCCCGTCGGTGGTCACGTAAGCATGTTCTATATATATCTCGAGAGAGGAAACCCCCATGGGCGCTGTACCGGACTCTTATCGACTAAAACCCTACCCTCCGCTCCTCCACACGACTGTGATAGCAAAATTTGCATAACTTTAGGCGTTGGATGTCCATGTTCTTATCAATGTATGTTGTTTGCTTCATGTTGTGTCATTTTTTGACGTAATATCATCATTATCATGATATAAATGGTGTTCCAATTTCGCTTCTCCGACAACATCTTAGGAATAATATTTTCCGTTGTCAGCTGATCTACTTTATTAGTACACTCACGACGCTGCCGCTCCCACGGTTCACAGTGAAAAATAGTGTGTTCTGGTGGATCTTCATCATCACAGTAGAAACAATAGGGTCTCTCTTTAATATGAATTTTCACCATGCTTATGCTCCACCCACTCTTTAATTTTAAGAATCAGCTGTCTGGTCCACGACGCAGTGCCTGCGCTTTCCCATCGTTTCGGCCATTGTTCCAGCATTTCTTGTTTGGCGTCATCCTTAGGTCCCACTGAGTACTGTGACTCTATGTTTGGCTATTTACGTCATAGGTGGCATGCTTGATTGTACGAAGGCTGCCTCTTTCGAGATTGTCCTACAAGCACTACATACCCGGAGTGCAATAATTCGTTGAACTCCTTCCAGTTGATCACGGGCCTTTGCAGTGTCCAATACTCGGATCCATACAGGTATCCCATACAATATAACTGCTGTAACTACCGAGGAGAGCAATTTCCTCTTACTTGCACTCGGCCCACCAATTCTGGCTATTAATCGAATAAGGCCAGTTGCAGTTCTATTCGCCTTTACCACCGTTTGTCTAATGTGCTCTTAGAAGCTTCTTCGATGGTCCAGCCATACCCCCAAGTAATTTATTTTTTCGGTTGCTATTCTTATTCCTGCTATGTTGAATTCCATAGGCGAAAGCATCCGCCTACCTACCATTACAACTGCCTCGGTCTTTTCCGGCGCCAACTGCAACCGATGAGTGCAGAGCCACTTGGAGATGGCTTCGACTGCGGCTTCTACTTGCTCCACAAGTTGTTGTTCATATCTCGCCGATACAATAAGTGCCAAGTCATCGGCATATCTCACTAGCTTGGAGTCCTAGGGCAACGGAATTCTACGAATAGCGTCATATAGAATATTTCAGAGCAGTGGTCCTAAAACGGAATCTTGTGGTACACCACTCATAAACTCCATCAAAGTAGCTACGCCCGCTGACTCAACAATGATTTCTCATTCACTCAGATAGCTCTGAAGAACCTTCCTAAGACTCAGATTTACTTGACATTCTTTAAGCCTTTTCTGAATTAACTCCCAAGCTGTGCTGTTGAATGCATTCCGTACGTCTAGGGTAATTACTACTGGGATACGCCGTGTGTGTTTGGATCCGTCAGCTGCTTTATCGACAAACCTCATGAATTCCGCTATAGGATCTACTGTAGAACAACCTGATTGAAAACCAAACTGGTTGTCTGCAAGTCCGCCAGTTCTGTTTACTTTGTCTTTTGATCTGTGACGCAGTTGGTACTCCTATAGTTTCCCGAAGGCGTCCAACAGGCTGAGTGGTCTATATGATGCAGACATCCCATCCGGTTTCCCCTCCTTTTTAAGTAACACAAGTAAAGCTATCTTCGGGATGTGTGGAAATTCTCCATTCTTAAAAGCTTGGTTAAAAAACAACCAAGATTATTTTTGGGTGGACATCAGATGCAAGTCCGACCGTTTCTGATGAGATCCCATCCGGTCCTGCACTGCTCTTCATCTTTAGCTTTCTCCATGCAGTCTATAGTTCTAGACTTATGGTTTGCTCGCTC
Source organism: Tipula lateralis (assembly GCA_963932295.1). NCBI lineage: Eukaryota > Metazoa > Arthropoda > Insecta > Diptera > Tipulidae > Tipula > Tipula lateralis. The sequence goes on from OZ010736.1 coordinate 10,369,772, forward strand.
GTGAAACGGGAAAAGCTCCTTAACTATGGTGGCGACAGTCTCTGCAGTTTCAATTTTATACGCATCTCCCCATGGATCTTCTTCTATCCTGCTGCAGAGCTTTTGCCAGCAATTCTTCTTTGATTTAAGTATAGCAATATATATATATATATATATATATATATATATATATATATATATATATATATATATATATATATATATATATATATATATAATTAGTTCTAATTGATGAATAATATTCATTGCAGGATGATACTTTACTAATCGATCATCATAAACAATTAAAAATGATGTCTGAAATTGTGTAAAAGTTCGGTTCAAAAACCATATTACACTACAACCTATGTAACTTATGTAAAAGCTCAACATAAATATTAATCCATATATGTTTATCCAAACTTTTAATGTTTATCTCCATTCTAATTTCATTTCAAAATATAAAAATGAAGAAGAACAAGACGAAACTTTTTTAGAACTTTTTAGTTTTGAGTGTTGAATTGATAACCAAAATCTCAAGTAAATTATTTAAAACATAAACCCATTTCTAACTTAAAAAAAAAAAAAAAAAATTAAAATTAGAGCCAAACCACAATTTGATAAGTGTCAGATGAATTTATTCTGTTTTATGTTTATAAATTATTAGAAAACATATACAGAATTTAAGCTTTGGTATTTAATAATAAATTTTTAAAAATTAATTTTTTAGATAAAGTTTTATTTATTAATCCTCGAAACCATTAATAATAAAGATTAAAGTTTTTGATATTTTGGAACGATACAATGTAGATTTTATATACAGCCCAGACAGAATCAACGAGTAGCTTTTTTACATATATAAAATAAGTTTGCTTACATACAATGGGATTTAGCACACATGAATTGAATATTTATGATGCACTGTATATTGTGTGATGTACGAGGCAAACCAACCGTAATTCGTTATAATTTAAAACAAAGACCCATGAAACTATTCAAAATCCATATACGTAATCCCCAATTCGAAATTTTCTTGTTGGTTTGGATACTATATATGTTTGTCTCACTATATACAACTAGATATGGATTCCCAGTGGTGCAAAAAAAGTAATTTACCCTTACAATTCTGTTCTAACCTCTATATACTGAGACAAGAATAATTTGTGTCATAAAATTTCAAGTAAAGAGATAACATTTTATCTGTTCTCATTTTTCTTTGCATAGTTATCCCTCGGTGACTTTATATCTATTGTACGAGGTAGGAAGCTTCTTGCATTGTACCAAAAACAACAAAATATCTTAAAAATAAAGTCATTAAGGAAAATTTTTTTAGGTATACAACTGTTTTGTATCTCTATGCTATACACTCCACATAGGATGAATGGGTTGGTATATAGATAAAACCATTACGAATAAAAAATTTACATAGAGTATATATACCTTCCCTTTTGCCATAGTACACTGTATACTTAGATACTTAGCTTTTGGCAGCTAAATATACATGTGAGTTATATATAAACAGTATGTCTCCTTTCTGTTGGAATCTAAAACATAAAAATAATGATAATGATTTCAATTTAAGAATAACGACAAAGTGCCCTATCTGTGTACGAGTGTATGTATGTAGTTTAAAATGTGTGTCGATACTAATTTTTTGTTCGTGCACAAGTTATTTTGGTGCCAATTTAATTTTCCTGCAATTTAGATAATGTTAATGAAAGAGATTGGGGGCAATATTCATATCCTTTTAGTAGAATTATGTTATAATTAGACGTTATGCTTCATAAAAAAAAACAGAAAACAAATCTTGTTTTTTATTATTATGTCTGAAAGCTTTACGGAATCTTACTTAGTATATATAGGTGTGATTTCGATTATGATCGAATTAACTAAGCGTTTCTGATTAATTTTTTAACGACTAGACCGATAAAGTACCACTGAATTTCAAAAGTTCTGATGATTGACGATTGGTTGCTTTCGGGAGAGCTTTTAGTCCCAACATTTCCAGAAATCTATTTCCTTATACGTTTTGTGTTTTGAACAACGGTTGGGCAGCCATCAAACACATTAGGAAAGAGTTTACTGAAGCTAGTCAGGTTAAAAAGACTGCCATGCCAACACAAAGACCATGTTCCAATTAAAAAATAATCTGGAGGAAGTAAAAAGCTTTCTCATAAGTCACAACAGATGAGTATCGTAGGGATATCACAATAGATTACTTTTAAGCCTAGGCTGTTTGATGGGTCTAGATATGATCAAATCTAGCTATGAAACTACTACAAAAGTAAAAATTCTGGCCCTTACTGTCACCCCAAATCAGGATTAGATATATGTTCGATTAAAACTTTAGGAAAGAAGATTATGGTTAGATTTCCAATTTGATTTCCGCTTGTAACGTGCAATGCACGATGTGGATTCCGTTTTCCAAGTGGATAATAGTATAACATTAAGTATCTTTGAAATTGTCGAGTTGTAATTTAACTCATAAATTCACTTTATACATTCATAAAAGCTTAGAGGAGCTTTATGGTGTCAAATCAATTTGGATGGTTTTCTGAAAACTTATTCTTCTGCTTAAAAACCTATTAAGCTCCCCCTTACACTTTTGAAATAAATAAGATGTACAACTGTTTTATAAATGGAATTGAAATGTTTGAGTTACTGTCACTCATATATTTAACTGACATACATTTTTTTCTAAACCATACCACACAATTGTTGTGTCATTTTCGGCTAACGTGATTATGGTCCATCGCAATTATTATACGTTTCGTGCTCTTCACAATGGTTATTCAGCAATCAAAAACCTTTGGGAAGAGTTTACTTTAGTTATTCTGATTAAAATGACTGCCATCTATGATTACTTTATAGAACCTTTTAAATATTTTTAGGTTATTTGATTAAGAGTGAATTAATTAAAAATATGACCAACACACTGACTATGTTCTAATTAAAAACTAATCAGAAGTGAATTTAAAACAGAACTATGACCGATCCATTTGTGCAGCCACTGATTGATGGGGCTAGATATGGCCCAATCTAGTTATAAAACTACTGCAAAACTACAAATTCGGTTCTTTACCCTTCAAGTAATTCAGGGAGGTCATGGAAGTCTAAAATGAACTTTTAATTTTTTTTCACCCCAAATCAGGATTGGATATATATTTGATAAAAACTGTATTTCTATGGATAAACACAACTATTTTCAAGTTAGTAGATTTTATTCATTTGGAATTTTGTTGAATATAGAGGCAGTCCGGGTACATAGAAAGGAAGATCATGGTTAAACTTTCAATTTGCTATTCCGCATAGCATGAAGGATCGATTGTTTAATTGGTCTTTATAACGTGCAATGCACAATGTGAGTTCCGTATTACAGATGGATAATCCACTTCTGGCTACAAAAATAATATGAATCCACGAATCGGTTTCTTTGAAAGAGTCGAGTTGTAATTTTATACATTTCTTTCGCTAACCAAATTCATTAAAGCTTACGAGAGCTTTAGTGTCAAATCTAATCAAACGGATTACTGAAAGCACATGCATCTGGAAGGGGTTTTAAAAGTCTATACAGCTCCACTTTACACCTTTGTAATAATATAAATAAAATATGCAACTGGTCCATGTTAAGGTCTATACCATAAGCTCTTATAGGTTCGGACAGTGGATTATCAAACAATAAGGACGGTGAAGCTTATATTTTGTTGAATCGATTTAAATTTAGTTGTAAATATTGGTGGTTGATGAAGGCTTTATTTTTCAGACATTATACTTTACGAAAAAGTTCATAACTTCAACGGAAAAAAAATATTCATAACTTTACGACTTTGTTCAGGCCATCACAAATCGAAATCATCATCATTTGTGAACTTTCAAACTATCTTATACATTTTAGTGCATAACACATGGTATATACCCCAAATACCCTCAAAGCTTGAACATCCCTGCAAAATACTGACATTAAAGTTTTATCTGATATTGAAATAAGCTGTTGATTGTATATAGAAGCCAAAAAATATATATCCATTATGGAAGCTTTTAAAAGCTTATTGCTATAAAGATTAGATTTGCATCAACTGTAATGGTCACAGTTTTTATTTGATATCAACGTTTGGATCAAATTATAGTACATTGCGAGGTAACCAGTAAATTTGTTGCTATAAATAAACGATTCAACTTTTAAGTATGCGATTAAGTAGAAGAGGAGGTTACAGTAAAGTTTAGTGACAATGAGCGAATTGTTAAACAATTAGGATGGTGAGGCTTAAATTTCGTTGAATCGTGGATTTATAACAGCATCTAGGTTAATACATCGCAAATGAATTGCAGATATTAATTTTTTGGTGGTTGATGATGACGTAATTTTTCAGATAATTAACTTTACGAAAAAGTTCATAATATAGGGTTAAAAAATATTCATGACTTTACAACTGTGTTCAGATCATCATAATTCAAAATTATCAACAATTGTGAACTTTCCAACTATTGTAAAAGTTTTGTGCCTATAACACGCAGTATATGGCACAAGTACGCACATCGGTTGAACATCCCTGAAAAACAATCACATTAAAGTTTTAACCGATATTGAAATACGCTATTGACTATATAGAAGACAAACCTATACATACCCAGGATGGAAGCTTTTAAACGCTTGCTGCTATAAAGATCAGGTTTGATTGCAAAGTTTGGATCATATAATAATACAGTGCAAGGTGACCAGTAAAAAAGCGTCGAAATTAACAACCATTCAACTTTCAAGTAAACGGATACAAATTCACCCGACAAAAATTAATGGTTTATGTTTACGGTATGGTGGCAGAATGAATTCATCATAAATTCGTTTCCCACATTATAGTTGTGGTGCAAAGAACTATTCAACTATATACATTGTTCATTATAAATAATATTTTGTTTCAACTAAAACAAATATTGTGATTGGCTTTGGTTGAACTCTATAATTATATTACTCAACCCAGATAGTTACCTAAATTATATGTACAAAGGTACAACTACACGACATTTATAAATACAAAATTTGTTATGGTTGAACGACAAAAGGCCCAAAATTTTGGTCGATAACATAATGAAAAACAATATTTGAATTTTCCTTTAAATTCAAGGTCAGATGAGTAGGGGGTGGTTAGTAAAATTATTAATATTTTAAATAACATGAAGACAAAGTTGAAAGCCTTAAAACTGTTAAGTTTTCTCAACTGTGTGTGTATGTATGTATATTCCATCAATTACGAGTAAATTGAAAATAATATTATCATTATTGATGATTGGAAAATGTGTTTTTCTTTTTCAAAATGAGGTATGTCATCGATCTGGTAATAAGTATGAGAATATTTGAAACAATTATAAATAATTAAGAAACCACAAAATAAATTGAACAGATTGCGTGACAAATAGAACAACAATTCATAAAAATAATGAGAGCTCGTTTACTTAGAAGAATATAGGGGTGGGGGGTTGATATATAACATTATATTCGAATTAAGGGAAATCGTTAATTTCAATAAAATTAAACAAAATACTTGTGAGTACATATATATATACAGTACTCGTATATGTCGACTTTTAACACGTACAACAATTTACGGGTGACTGACGTAATAATGAACGTGAGTACGTATTTTATGAAATTTCCAATCAAGTGCAAAACGACGAAAAATATACTCAGTATTTTTACGGGTGGTACGTGCGGCAACCGTTTTATTTGTGATGTTAAATCCGTTTGAATACAATGATATTAATTTGAGAGCTTTTTTCGATCTTAACTGTTAGGTAGTTAATAATCTTAAATATTTAAAACGATTTGATTATATATTTTTAAGTCTTTGTTTAATGCGTAACAGTACGATATCAGATTGAGGTACATATTGTATGGATTCATTGGAATTTGATTTAAGCTTTTCATAAAAGCACTGTGACACCAAGTCAGCTATTTTCACAAAAATATGGTTTAAATATTTTGGACACTCAGCACAGACACAGACAAGCCAGAGTCGCTTAAGGCCTAGTTATGGACAATTATATTTTTTATATCATTTCAAAGGCCGAGAAAAATCAGATTATTCATTGATCATTAAAGAATATGATCAAGAAAATAAAATAAAAAAATCTATATTCATGGAGTTCGATATATAGCATTATTATTGATAAAATAATATTTGATTAACATCAACATTTTGGACGCACATTGCAGTCCATGCTTATAGTATAAAAATGGAAAAAATTGTAAAATTTTTCAGAAAATTAGGTTTGTAAATGGATGAATTTTGTAAGTTTTGCCCATAATAATTTGTTATTTTATCTGTTTTATAGAAAATAGAATATTTAAAATTTAAGAATTGAAATAGTCTTCAGATCATTGAAATTCAGCCAGAAAACTAGGAATCATAGGAATATTTCTACGAGAGAATGCTGGAACAGAAAAATTTAAATATGAACAATGTGAGGTAACACATTTGATATTTATATAGAATATTTATATTAATTGTGTAACAAATTCAGTAGTAGGTTTAAAGTAAATAGTAATAAATTTTAAGACTACTTCAACCAATTAACAACGACCGTACTCATTTGGGAACGCCACTTTTAAAACTTAATTATTTCCAATGTAATGGGTTTAAAATTTGTTTTTTCCTCAATTATTTATTTACATAAATTGGGGAAAAACCTAAACATCTTTGTTTGAGGCATACGTCTGGTATTTTTATTCTTTTATCATCTGGTCTATAAAAAGTCGATTTTTTCATTCTGACTTTTAGATACATTAATACTCATTTTTTAAAAAACTGTGCAAGTTGTAATTGTTTTTGTGGTTCAATAAAAATTCAGAAATACTATATTTACCGACAGTAAAATTTAAAATTTAATATTTTCACTTTTTCTATCTATAATCCTGGTTTAAATATTATACCTTCCTCAAACAAGTACGTCGGGCGAAACAGTAGTTTTGTAGTGAAATGGATACTCGGGTATTTTATGGAACAAAAGAATATTCCCGATTGGAAGATGTCTTGGATGATATTCCAATTCATGAATTTCGTGTCCATGATAATTTGGAAATGTACATTATTTCACAAAACAGACGAATTGACAGACACCGAAAATTTTGATGAAAATATTTTGTAATGCATATCCATCTGAAATTCCAGGTAGTTTATCCAAGAAGATTTGTTCTTAACGAAAAATCAGAATCTTGATGAAGAAGAGCAAACCCCTGACGCAGCAGCATATTTTGATTTTAAAAAACCTAGATGGACGAAAAAACATCCGACTTACGTGCCTTTTGGAACAAACGATTTATGGTCAAAATAAGAGATTCATCACCGCGTTAATCGTTTGAAATGCTTTTTACTGATGAAATTGTAAATAATATAATCGATATGTTCAGTAGAAAATAATCACGATTTTTGAAAGCAACGATATCACTAGCAACGATATTCGAAACTTTTTTGGAATACTGCTAATGACAGATTACCATACAACTCCTCAAGAACGAATGTATTGGTCTTTGGACGATGATTTGGGAGTTCCGTGCATTTATAAAGCTTTATGTCAAGAGATAGTTAACTAGATGTGAGAAATATTATATATGAAAAATATTTACATTTGGCCAACAATGCAGAAATTGGATCATCATAATATCGGACGTTTTTAAAATAAGATCGCTAATAATTACTTACTAATAATATCGCTAATAATAATTAAATATGCTTACTGAACAGTTTTGCTGGTGGAGATTTTTTTCACAAAGATTTGTCAATTGACGAGTCAATAATAAAGTATTTTGGGCATAATACATGCAAGCAATGTATCTGCGGTAAGCCAGAGAAGTTTTGGTATAAAAATTGGATCATAGAGTTCGAGAGGATATTGTTACGGTTAACAGACGAATCAAGAACTCTGAAAGGAATACCGGTTGGTCGAGAGTCTTTATTGATATTGCCAGATGTACCGAATCCCTCAATCCATATAGTTTTTTTCGACAACTATTTTACTACTTTCTCACTCATGATTAATTTGAAAAAACAAAAGATTAGAGCTACGGGAACAGTATGAGCAAATCGAATAAAACAGTGCCACTTAATGCCGGCTAAGGAAAAGTAGAAAACGAAACGTATCACAATAGATTTGATCTGAGTATAAGATAGAAGGATAACAACAAATGCAAAGTTTTCACAAATTACGATTTTGTTAAACTGTTACGTTACGTGAAACGATGGTCGAAAACTAAATAGGTTAAGGTCAATGTAACACAACTTTTAGCTTTTTCATCATACACTAGTGGAATGGGTGGTGTAGATACTCATGATCAATGTATATCATTATACAGAATTCCCGTACGAGGAAAGAAATGGTGGTGGATTCTATGCACCTACATGGTAGACATTACCATACGAAATGCATGGAAGTTGCATTAAATGACAGCCGAGGTTAAAATGGATCAACTTGAATTTCGCCGGTTACATCGCACGAAGCTATTTGAAAGATGCTGCATCATCAAGAAGCTTCAAGTAGAGAAAATCTGGAAGTTCCGTAGAAGTCAGTGAAGGATTTCACTTTCCAGAGAAGCTTGACAAACAAAGTGTTGTGTTTGTCATATAAACGCTAGATGGTCATATAAGAAATGTGAAAAAACAATGTGCTTGGAAAAAGGTGATTTTGTAAAGTACCACGTTTCTGCCTATTTAACCATGAAAATAGATACATTTTCTTGTATACAAACTAAATTGTATTCTGCTATCAATCGATTAAAATATTTTTGACTTGCATGCCAGTTTTATTTGTTTCATAAATATTATTTTGTTATAAGTTTATAACATTTTAATGCCAAACACTTTAAATTTAAACACTTTAATGCCAAAAGGATCGATAGGCAATGCTTAAGCAGTCTCTATGTGTACTGAACATCGAGAAACAACTTCCTAGTACGAACAAAATATTCAAAGTTTTCCATAAAACATAACTGTAAAAACATCGGTGAAACTGGGTACTGAAAATGTTTTCTGACGTTTTTCGAATAAAAATCTTAAATCTCAAATATTGGCCTGGAAATTAAATGCATCACTTAACTTCAGCGGGGTATAACTTTCATTAATACTTTGTGTCACTTTGATTAATACTTTGGTAGTAAGTTAACTAGTCTTAGGTTGCCAGATATTATTGTAAATGACCAGGAAACCAAATAACTTCCTACTATTTGAAGAACTATCACTATTGTTGAGCTAATAATTTTAATGCCAACCAGTCACTACCAGTGTATGATGTATTTGAAGCCACGATGTTCAGATTATTATAATTTAAAACGAGCTGGAGTCGGAGCTCAGCCATCATCAAGACCCAACTATAATCAATTATGAAATTGGTGGAGACATTCAACACATGGGCCGTGAAGAACACACTCTCCAGTTGGTGATTTTTGATGAACTATATAAGTAAACGACAGCTATTTTTTCATTTTCAAACTACGAACAATAATATAGACGCTAAAACGCTAAAAATTGCCACCATAACAACATTAATATGTAAACTGGAGTCGGAATAAGAGCTGAAAGTTGAATATTTTGTATAGGACTATTTGGGTGTATTGTTATATAATGTTTGTACAACGGCATCGTAAGATCGAACTTTTTACCATTCTTCTTACTCAGGTTAAGGACTTCCTTCAATGAAGAACGAATATCAGCCGAGTGGACGTAACTAAGATAATAGTCATGAAATCAAGAGTTTGTCACAAGTTACGAATACTTTCTGGAAAACCAATACAAGGATGGAGGTGGAGAACTCGATCATACCCGAATGCTATCATTTATTGGGACGGTATCCCCATGTGACATGAATCATCATCTCAGTGACAATCAGTTGCGATATCCCAACAGGTACAGACAAAAAAATATAAATGTCTTATATTCTAACAATTACTTTTTGTTAAGAGGATACCATAACATGCTATATAAATATACCAATTCACAATCAATTAACATTCGCTATAAATGTTCGACCAGAAGACAGTGGTTACCAATACCCATTAATTTCGTAATTGAACATAGTTAATTATCTTGCAAATAACAGCCATTAATTATCGATCCCTGTGTAATACATTTATTTTCTAAAATATCGCAATATAAATATATGTCCATAGGTGGTTTTAAGGTTTAACCAATGTCATCAGTCACAATAAATTAAGTAAACAAACTTATCCATAATTATCGACTGCCTTAATAATTTACAACCATAAATAAATAAACGAATAAAATTAATGAGTTCTATAATATTTTATTACCTGTCACAACATTATATTCGAACATTTGGCTAACATGCCAAGTTCGGTTTCATCTGAATAATAATCTTTATTGGTTTTCTTATTGTGCCTGACAGTATAATGTTGTATTGGTCTAAAACATAAATTTATCCACATAAAACTATTTCGAAATAAATTACAAAATATAAAAAACAATGAATTTAATTACTTTATATATTTATTATACAATAAAAATATCTAATTTATTTATATTATCATTGTAGACATGAAATGGGTCGAGAAAATGGTCCACCTTTTTGATTGCATGTATAATTATTTTGGGGAGTGGAAAAATTATGTGGAAAATCGTTGTGTAATATATGGATGGGCTTAAAATAGCCTATTCACCTGTGAACAGCATACAAAGTGCTTTCAGTGCCAAATGAGATGCCAAGTTCTGCAACACCTGTACTCCTTATTTAGAAAAGAGATGGCAATTCATCGTTAACCACTATATTAGTACTTTCCAAAAAGCTTTCGTATTACACTCTTTAAAAAAATAACAATCATGTTGCTTTGACTACTGTATAATAAATGGCGTCATATCAAATCCATCGCGGGTAAAATGACAAAATCCCATTTTTAGTCAAAATTTTTAAGAACGTCCATAACCACACTTCCAATAGCCTAACGAAAAAGTTAAAGGTCACTTAATGATATAAGACAATCTTGTTTAAAGACCGCGGGTGACAGGTTGCGCCGTCCTGTCCAAATCATAGTGCACGATATCAAAACTTTTCCGATTTATTCATCACTTTTTCATCAACCACTATTTTCCTCAACCACAACATTTAAAATTATACCCACAGTCGGGAAGTGGTATGTTAGCATATTCTGCCAGTACGTCGAAGTAAATATTTTCACTTTATTTTAGAAAAATATTCGAACACGAACTATATGTTTAAATTATTTCCTGAAGCTCATCAGTTTGGCATAAGTTCATAACATTAGCCAACTGAGAAAGAACAAATATTACACTTCGTTGATTTTGGCCACGAGCACACTCTTCATATTTTTGTAAATAACTACAAAATTATAAATCACTCTCTGTACATCACGAAAGGCTTGTGGCGTTCCCAAGCAACTCAAAACAAATCGCAAATTAGCTCACGCTACACGCAATTAATAAAAAATCGATATTTCGAGTTAAGTTCTTGTAATTCACTAGTACTGTCGTGTCACGACCGAAAGTATATATACGAATCATATATACGTCCGGTAGCAATTGCCTGATCAGATGGATTTGATCTTTTCGATCACACGGTCGTTCAATGACGTCAACATCATCAGATCGAAACCGGCCTAGTGAATTACAAAATACAAGGAACAACTCGAAGTACAACACCCAATTTCAAAATTACATAAAAGCTACACGCGTTATTGGTGCTACGTCAATACCTTGTGACACAACCTTCCGATATCATCCTACCCTAACGGCAAAATTAACTTCCCACAATGAAATTTCTTTTCTGCCTTCTCTCTCTCAAATACGTGGTGGTTCCGTTACGCGCTCTCAAGGCACAGATATATCCAGGAAGTTCGTTTCATGTCGCAACAAGCCTAATCACTAAGCGGACGAAATCAGGCACCTCCAACGCATTGCAGCATAGATCATCATACTCAAAACGAGGGGGGGAATTCACTTTCGGGGGAGTAATGTGGCGTTCCAGAGCAACTCAAACAAATCGCAAATTAGCTCACGCCACACGCAATTAATATAAAATCGATATTTCGAGTTAAGTTCTTGTAATTCACTAGTACTGTCGCGTCACAACTGAACGAAATTGCACAGTATGAACATCAAGTCCGGTAGCATATGGCCTGATGAGATGGATTTGATCTTTTTGATCACGCAGTCATTCAATGATGTCATCATCAGATCGAAACCGGCCTAGTGGATTACAAAATTACAAGCAACAAGTTGGAAGTACAACACATTCTCAAATTTACGGCAAGCTACACGCTTCAGGCTGCTATCAGAAGGCGCGATCAAGCCAGCACACAAATCGTCCTTTGATATCAAGAAGTTGCTGTGTGTGTGTGAAGTGGCGCGTTATATCGTAATCAGCTATCAAGGTCCAACTCGCACATCTATTCATAGCAACGAGTCTAATCAACACCCTACTTTTTCACATTTATCTTGTAAATTGTTACGACTCCAGGAAATAAAAAATCGATTCTCTGGGGCAAGGAGTGCCTAGGTTTTCCCTTTTGCACTGTTATCATGAGTATATATAATGAGAGATCGAAAATTATTGAATCTTGTCATTCCTTTAAACATAGTGTTATATCACAACTTGCTGCGAGACCAGGTATGTAACCAACATTTAAATACAGTCACAGTATGTATCAGATCCTTCTACCCAGATGCCACTTATCCAATCAAACAAGGTGATTGGATAATTGAAATTTGAAGTCGATTTGAGATGTTTCAAGTCTTCCGCATGTGAAACTATACCAGTACGTAATTAGGGGGTGCTTATATAAAATAGTAACATCGTATCTTACGGATACATATTTCGTTAAAACACAAATATTCGATTTTTTAAATCTTGTACCAAAGGCAAAATACATCACATGCCTCATATAGTATATCTGCTAGAAATTGAGGATATGCCTATAAAAAGACGACACTCCAATCATTCATATATAAATGCAAATATTGCGATAGGGGCTAGATCCGACCATGTATACGCTTCAATAAAAATGAATAGCCAGAATAACCTCAAATTGAAGGGAGAAGTGATAGCGATTGAAGAGGTTCTGAATTGGTTAACGCTGGACTCTATTTCTCTGGCGTCTAGAGTGGCGTTTGGATTGCCACTAGTCTCTGAATGAAATGAGTGAGTATTTCAACATTCAGATAGTCTAGGTCACCGACCACTGGTACGAGGCATGGTACAATTCTCCAACTGCTATCGGAAAGGGCAAAGTTTGTGAGGCCTATAAGGGCACTCAAGACTGTGCTTAAAAAGGAGGCGGTAGCCTCAGCAAATAAACGGCGGACAAGCACCTTTTCGTGTAGTGTAGTAAGGCAAATCTGGCAAAGCTGGACTTGAAACTCACAGGACACTGCCTACTTAGAGAACATGTGAGAAGACTAGGTCTTGAAGCTAATGACTTTTGCAGGAGCTGTATGGACGAGAAGGAGGAAGAGAGGGTAGTCCACCTCCTATTCTCATGCCCGGCTTTAGCACACAAAAGACATGAATATTTGGGTAAATTCTTAATGGAGTGCCTCTCTGATCTCGAAAATTGTAAGGGGAGAGACATATCACGCTATACATAAATAGCTCAAACTGGTTCTCATAAGGGTAATAGGGAAGTAAGATCCTAAAATCCCTAACCTAACCTCAATTTGAACTCTTACATTTGACAAAAAAAAATAATTAACCGGAGACTATTAAATATTTTAAATATTTTTAATATTTTAAAAATATATACATCTGTGTAAAATGACAGTAACGCAGTCACAATGCTGTGTTAAAGTTGAGAACAGGCTATCGAGAACTTTTGCAATCAATTCCGGTGTTCGACAAGGAGATGCGCTGTCCCCGATACTTTTTAATCTCATGTTGGAATACATCCTTCGTAAAAGTGAAACACCTCAGGACAATATCTTATTCCGACAATCCAATCAACTTCTTGCTTATGCAGATGATATCTGTGTGATTGGATTAAATGGCAACGGAGTGAAAGAGATACTTGATCCACTGGAACAGTGTTCAGCTTCCGTTGGTCTCAAAATCAACGAGTCAAAAACCAAATATCTGATCTCGGGTTTTAGAGACCAAGACGCAATTGATTTCAGTAGTGGAAACCACACGTTTGAAGGAGTGATGAGATTCAGGTATCTTGGATCTCTCATCACTCACGATAATAGTGTGGGCGAGGATATCAAGGTTCGCCTTGCCGCTGGCAATCGGGCTTTGTATCCTCTACGTCCACTGCTGAAATCAAAATATCTTGCAAATACGGATAAGCTGAAACTGTACAGAGTGTTGATCAGACCCGTTGTCATGTATGGATGTGAGAGTTGGACCTTGACGGATGAGTACGAAAGATGGCTTCTAACATTCGAGAGAAGAATCATGCGTGTGATATATGGTCCAAAACGCGACGTCGATGGCATACTTACCGAGTTCTTTTCAATCACGAGATCAGGAATTTAATGCAAATTCCTGATATCGTGCATGAAACAAAAGGACAGCGAATACGCTGGCTCGGTCACGTTCTGCGTGCTGATCCGAAACGAATGATACAGCGATCTTTAAAGGGAGAACCGCCTTTCGGTAGGCGAAGAGGTCGCTGTCGGCGACGATGGCTCCACGGCGTAGAAAGCGATCTGGCATCTTCCAACTGCTTGCAACAGTATGAAGATCTGGCTCGTGATCGAAACCGTTGGAGTCAGATTGTTGACACGGTACGGGCCAATAATGGCCTGTAAAAACCGAAAAAAAAAAAAAAAAAAAAAAAAAAAAAAAAAAAAATTAAATATTTTACATATATTGAAGTTCACTTTTGGAAGTGAGACATGTTATCTCTCAAGTTTGAGTAACTTTCGAGAGTATCACGAACACTGAAATGTATGTACCTCCGCTTTGACTGTTGCAGCTGAATGGAACGATCAAGAATCCACCCTATTAGACAGGTTTGTTTTAACTAGTGAAGTATTGAGGTAGTTAAAGTGAAGTGAAGACTAGTGATATAGCCAAAAAGCCCACATGTCAAATCACTGTATTACTACCTCTTAGGATGTTCTCCAGAAATATATCTTAAAACTGAAACTTAATACTTTGATAGGATAGAGCACCAGTGAATTTATTTCGAGAACACGACGAACAATGACTGCAAAATATAAAGTTAAATACTTACACAGATCACTAGCAACCATAGTACGAATTTTGCTTAAACATCATCTTACCTAAAACGAAATAAAATGAAATTTTAATTAAAATTAAACCACAAATAATAACAACACTAATTAAAAAAAAGCAAATTGTTAATTAAAATAATTCAGGATTCGTATTTCCATAGATACTTCAAGAAAACTGTTCTCTATCGTATTCAACGAGAAAAATCTTTTTGGGAAAACAAACGAAAAATTATACTTTAAGCAGCACAACACAAAAGTCTAGTCAACGATAAACCAAACATTATTCAGTATTAGTTAATTAAATATCTTACATAATTATTAAGAACTTGTATTAGATAAAAAAAAATTAGACTGGTATGAGTCACTATCGCAGAGCTCTATACTCGAAGACGAGTATCAATTTCAAATCAATTCCGTTGAGAGAGGTTTAATTATTCTTACTATTTATTTATTTATTTATTTATTAAAAAACATTTCTTTAACGAATTTGAAAGATTACGAAAATTAACTGTAAATCGAAAATTAATTTTTTGTTTTATCTACATATATACAAAAACGTATACGTCTTCCGAACGATAATTTATATTTAAAGAGAGAAAAATTTCTTTTATGTGCTAATCCGTGTTTTTCCAATTTTCTTGTCTTCTTCTTCTTCTTTTTCAATTACCCCTTTTCTGTTTCGAAGACACAAACATTATATAACAACAAATTTAATCGATTGATAAATAATTATATAATTAAGAAAATTTTCTATCGAATACCTGTTTATTTTGAATAATTACGTGTAATTAGCTACGTTTGTATATAGATCGGTGTGTACGTTTATAAATGGTGTATTGAAAAGCACAAATGGAAAATTATTTAATTTTGATGTACCAATTGGAATATATACTCGTATGGCGTGTGGAATATCTTTATTTATTGTTCAAGGTCAATGATTTAATCTTTATATATTTCGAAGTTAAATACACTCGTAACATACAAACATGAAATTTGAAAAGCGATAAGCAACACAAAATTGTTATTTAAAGCTTGTAGCTTATAATGTATAAACATTATACATATTACAAAATCAATATTTTTTCGAATTAAAAAAACAAAAAAAGCTTAACACTGAGGTATGATGTTGAACGAAGCTTTTATTAATTGGATCGGATAAATAAAAGCGGTTTTGGATATTTAGTATTTTTGGTCAAAACAATTTGTATCGAGTAGAGTGATTAATTCATACTCAGCTGGAATGGTAAAAGCGTTATGTAAGCTTTCGACTTATCGTGGTGTTAAATTTATAACGACAGTTGAGGCCGAAATTATCATAGATGCAAAAAGTTAATAAAAAGAAATAAGTTCTTGAACAATTCTTTACATAATCGTACGTGTTCCGAAAACAGTCACTAACATTGCATGCACAAAACTACCAATTATATGTTTATATTTTATAGTAGTCACTATATAGTAGTCAATATGCAAAGTAGTTGACTTAGTGACAATCCATTTTCTGGGCTGAGTATAAGAAAGCTATCACGAGAGTATATTTTTCTGAGTTGAGATCTAAATACTATTATGACAGTTTTAGGCTGAGAGCAAAAAGTGTCATGATAGTTGAGATTGGTGTTGCCATCGTTGTTTCCTGGGATGAATTCTGGACTAACTTTACATACATAACAATAGGTCTCTAGCCATTTCGGCCAAGCATGTATTTCAATCACTAAAATTTTGTCTATGAGTCATATCGATCTGTATCTTACCACATACGGATGGCGCAAATATAAGATCTTGGGCCAAGTTTCACATTGATATACGACACATATTCAAAGGATATAAATTTGTGGTTTATCGTTGTTGTGTGTGCAATTATGTCTAAAGGAAATTAAATTGCTGCGAAAATTGGAGGAAGTTCAAGCCTAAGAGGTGCTTCCAATTCTACCATCTATAAGTAAAATAAGGTCTAAACCTGTCTTATGGCCAGCAGAGCCACCCTCCATAGCAATAAGACAGCGTAACAGAAACAAAATCCCCGTGGTATGAATCTTTGGTTTGAACTGTAAAATATAATATGAATATAATATGGAAGAGAGAGTGCCATAAGCTCTTCCGATGACAAACGACATGATTTCAGATTGACATGATTTCAGAAGCAGTGTTTTGTTCTCTGGTGGAATAATTGTTTTAGACAGGACACTTTTCCTCATGCCAAGATAATCAAAGTGTTGATCGAGGAGCAAAATGTAGTACTATTCCATTTGGCCCTTCTTGAACACCCGACTTAAACATTTTAGAAAACATATGGGGATCGCTATAATGGAAAGTCTACAAAACAGCGTGGTAGTTCGATAATAATGACGAATTAATTAGAGACATGGTGGTCCAAGAAACTGGGGACCTATCGAAAGACATGTAGCCTGTAATAATGCCAAAACTACGCGAGAGGCTCAAGACTAGGACCCCTATAGCAAACATTGAGAACCTCTAAGTATATAAGAAAAATTGAGGAAGACACAAAACAGGTCATAGAGACTCTTCCGTGATAAAATGAAAGGAGTTTCCGAGACCTCTCGTCTTAGGAAGATACTGTCTACTAATCCTACTAGTCTCAGTTGTTTAATTAAACCGGATAGATCCTGGACTACTTCTAGTGAGGAATCTTTCCAAATTCTTTTCGAAACACACTTTCCAAGAAACTTCGATGACTCGACAGAGACTAGCACCCATCGAGAAGCTCACTACGCATATAAGATGTCGTAACCAAAAGGCGGATTCTATGGGCACTTGAAGGTTTTAAACCCTATAAGTCGGCTAGTTGAGACCGAATTATTCCAGCGGAGATTCAGAACAACACAATGATTGCTCTCCCTTGGAGAAAGTAATCTTCAAAGGGTGTGTAGAACTGATCTATATTCCACGGGGTGGGCAGATGTCAGATTGATCGTTATTCCGAAAGCAGGTAAATGCTCACGTGTCGTATCAATGTCAAACTACCCAAAGGACTTAAGACCCATAACTCTATCATCCTATCTACTGAAAACCTTGAAAAGGTCGATGAATATTTATATACACTGAAAAATAAAACCTAGAGACTGGATCCAGTCTCAGCATGCCTAGTATAAGGGGAAATCTGTGTACACAGCTCTGCACGACCTGGTAATTACAATTGAGAAATAAATATTTTTCAAAAGAGTTTTGTATGGTGGCGTTCCTTGATACTAGGCGCCTTTAACAGTGTAAAAACGTATAGGCAATTTATGAGGGATTACCGTTCATAGGGGTGGATTACCCTGTCATTGCTTAGGTGTAGGATGGTTAACTCGGAGCTGGGGAAATCCACCATGGAGGAGGAGTGGCAAACGTAACGCAGGTAGGTGTTCTGTATCCTCTTCTTTCGGAACATTGCAGTCAATGGGTTGCTGTATAAGAGCTAGAAAGATGGGGGATCATACTATGCAGATGATGTAGTGATGACTGTCTCTAGTAAATATTTAAGCACGTTGAAGGAGACAATCCAAAATGCCCTCCTAATCATTATGAGGTGGGTCATCAGATGTGGACTGGCAATTAGCTCTTCCAAAATAGAACTGGTACTATTTACTAGGAAATATAAAATCCCGGTAGTAAATCCACTCTCTTAAATAGGAGACTAGCTTTTACTGACAAGGCAAGATTTCGAGGCGTAATTTTGAACGGTAAGCTTAGTTGGAAGCCCAACATACTGGAAAGAGTAAAAAAGATTAATATAATCAATTACTCGTTACCGGAGCTTACTTTTTGCCCCTCAAGGGAATCCTGAAAGAGCGGATTGGTTGCGGAAACAGAAGCATTGCAGTTCTTTGCGCCGATAGCTCCAAGCTTTACGATAAAGTAGGAGCTGGAGTGGAAGCAGATATATCAGTTTGTCTGCCTATGATCACTGCAGGGTGTACCAGGCAGAGGTGATACCGATTGAGGAGGTCCTGAATCGGTTGAGACAAATTGTGTCTTTCTTCGCAGATATCGCAATCTATTTTAGGCGGCAATCAAGTCGCTGGATTCTGTTTTTCTGACGTGTAGAGTAGCGTTGGGTTGACACTCGTCTCTGAATGAGATGAATACGTTTTCATCATTCAGATTGTTTGGGTCTCTGGTCTCTCGGACATCATGGACAACTACAGGGCGGATGAACTAGCGTTGCATGGTACAACTCTCCAACTGCTACCGAAATGGGCAATGTTGGGGAGACCCATTAAGGCACTCAAGACCTCGAAACCTCAAGTGCTTAAAAAGGAGACGGTAGCCTCAGCGAATGAAAGGTGCACGAAAACTTTCTCATGTATAGAGTAGCAATGCAAGTCTGTCCAAAGAGGGACTTAAAACGTTCAGATACACTGATTTCTTACGAAGACGTGAACAAAAAACGATCGTAGAGATACTTACAAAACACTGCCTCCTTTGAGTTTTACAGAAGCTGTGTGGACGAGGAGGAGGAAGGGACGGTGCTCATGCCCGGCGTTGTCACACAAAAGTCATGCATATTTGGGTAAATTCTTAAAAAATTGAATCTTTGATCTCGAAAACTGTTACTAGCTCAAACTGGTTTCCATAACGGTAACAAGAAAGTAAGATCCTGTGGTATCGCAACGGATCGTTTCTGGTCTAAGTGTACTGTAGCAGCCACACACCATACCCTTACCAAACCTAGGTTAGGTAACTTTCAATGTAATGAACATTGCCAATATATCTTAATATATTGCCAATTGGCTGATAGCCAATATAGGCCTCAATACGTCAGAATAAATTATATAACAATTTTCCCAAAATAGAATCACAATCCTATAATTATAACCCTATCAAAAATGAATCTGTCATAGATCAATATGTTCAATTTCCTTCCTATAAAAATTCGCAACAAATATTCACGATTGAATTCAACGTACACACACACATTGACAAAAAAAACATACATTCTAGCTTCGGAAATCCGGTAAAAGTCGTTTAATCAAATATTTTCTAATATTCTATTTCATTTATGACTTTTTTGGGTGAATATATTTTTTGATACCCGCACTTATATCGATTTTGGATTCACCAAAAACCAAAAAAAAAAACTTTCGTGAAACGACAAATGTTACCCGACAAAAAACTATATATGTACATACGAAAAGCAATATTGAAAATTAAATTTCCAAAAAATTATTGATTGCCATCGAAAGCACACACAAATGGTGGTGGAAGAACAACCAAGGCTATAATTTTGTCACACATAAGATGAGAAAAGTTATCTTGGAACTATAAAAAATAAACTTTACCGAAATGGGTTTTTTGTGTCGGTCTTATCTACACTTTACAAATTCAAACCGTATACATACATAGCTACTAACATACAAAAGAATTGTTTCTCGAACCGAAATTCAATTACAGTTTATTTCGGTTGATATTGTGCTCGAAATTTATCGTTTTTTAAGATTTTGCCGGAATTCAATTTTTTTTTTAATCTGCGATAATTTACGAAATACTTTGTATATTTATGTACATATATGACTAATCAATAATCATAATATTCTTAATGGTTCGGTTTCGTATCTATAATAACATAAATCGTTTGCTTATCGTATCCCGCGTGATACCATAGTGCAGATGGTTTTAAAACGAATTTGTACTTATCATCGCTTTAGAACCATGTTAGTTTTTTTCTGCAAAATGTCATTTTATATTATATATGCGGGAACGTTCTGAATTGTTTATATACATGGACCAAACAGAGCACGTCTACTATCGAATTAATTATAAATAATTAAACAAAAAAAATCGTAATTAATTATACGTAACAGAATAGAACAAGAACAAATATACAAGCAGGACGTGATATAATTATACACTTTGAACTGCTGGATATCCGGGAAACAGATTTATAACAATTTGTGTTGATTATAAAAATTGTTTGCCACCTACCATACACCCAAGTGTAATATATGTGTGTGTGTGCGCTGAAAAGTAGTTTTCATTTGGAAAGTGTTATTTATTTAAAAAAAAAATTTTTTAGTTGTCTCTAACATCCGTTTTCATTATCTTCATAAACGTATATATCGATTCGTCTTATCCAGCGACACGTATACATATGTACACACACACAGACTGAATGATAATTAGGTGTTTTGTTTTTGGAAGCTCGTATAATTTTCACAAAAGAAAATTATTTTCTTTGTTTGTTTTGTTTTGTCTTTGCTTTGACGCTATTGAACAAGACTTAATTCTGTTCGAGGTGCGAATGTATATGTGTTTCCT
Organism: Tipula lateralis; assembly: GCA_963932295.1. NCBI lineage: Eukaryota > Metazoa > Arthropoda > Insecta > Diptera > Tipulidae > Tipula > Tipula lateralis. The sequence goes on from OZ010736.1 coordinate 10,391,194, forward strand.
TGCCTTTATGTGGTTTTCATAAGATCTTACTGGTACATCGCATGTACGTGTTTGATAATTTACTCTATAAATTTTTAAGAAAATTCCAAATTCATTTTCTGCTTAAATATGTTACATGATTAGGCAACATCATTGGCTTCATTATTAAGGAAAAAGAATTATTTGACAAATTATTCGTAAATATCCTTGAGCATTATTGAATTCTTCATCTCAAAGGGACTTATATGCTTCAAAAATAATTGAAAAGTATTCCCGGCAGCTTATTAAATAATCAAATCAAGTGAGGACATTGAGATCCAAAAGTTCGGGAGCTTCAGGAGCTATTCCAATAGGTTTGTGTTCTATAAACAAGCTGATTAGTTTCGTCCTATTTTTGACATCATAGTGGCAAATTATGAATTTAGACATGATCATTCCAACAGTTGTGACGTCGTGTTTGGGTTCACAGGTCTATATGGGATCTATATCCCATCATCCTTTTCCAATCCTAATCCTAATTTTAAAATTTTTTCAAAAGAAGCCGCCAAAGCCGCCAGACAAAATAAATCTGCTCACAAGAAATATAAGCGCAACGAAATTTTGTTTGACGAATATAAGGCCTCACGTAACATCTGTAAAAAAATCTGTGCGAAGGAAGCGAAAAAAGCTGACAACAAGAAAGCCGCTAAGGCTTCCGAGTTGAAAATCTCCGATCGCAACTTTTACCAGATGGTCGCATCGGTTTCTAAAACATCTATTTCAGCAATGAAATGTGCAGACGGTGCTTTGGTGGTGGATCCATATTTGCAGGCCGACTTACTGGCAAACGTCTTCATTTCGAACTCGACCTTAGTTGTCCCCGATGGAGTTACACCTCCGTCAATTCCGTATTGTGGTACCAAAATGGATCCTGTCAACATCTCGGAGGAAATTGTCTTCAGGAACCTGAAGATAATGGACATAAATAAGGCCATTGGACCTGACGGAATTCCTGTTCGAATATTGAAGGAGTTTGCCAGTGACTTGGCTCCAATATTAAATAAAATTTTTCTCCTTTCTTATAAGCAAGGTAAATACCCGAACGCCTGGAAGAGTGCGATGGTGCAACCGGTCCTTAAACGTGGTTGTGATAAAACTGACCCTTCAAACTACCGGCCAATATCAATTGTGTCAGCCGTGGCTAAAGTTTTTGAGAAATGCATTAACCAACAACTGGTGAATTATCTTGAGATTAATAAAATAATTTCAGATAAACAATATGGCTTCCGTGAAAGCCGCTCCACAACCGATCTTTTGACGTATGTTACAAACAAATGGAATCTCGCCCTTGAGCACCATGGAGAAGCCTTTGCAATCGCTTTGGATATATCCAAGGCTTTTGACAAGGTTTGGCATGAGAATCTCATTTGTAAACTTGTGGCATACGGCTTAGATTCGACGACCATCAAGTGGATAAAAAGCTTTCTCAAAGACCGAAAGATCAACGTTGTGCTGAATGGGAGATCATCAACGACACACTCCCCAAATGCCGGGGTCCCTCAGGGATCAGTTTTGTCACCAATTTAATTTTGTTATACATTAATGACTTGTTGGATAGCACTGTAAACCCTATCCACAGTTTTGTCGATGATGCAACATTGCACTCTTCTTTTTCATTCTAGGTCGAGCCTACTCTTTCACAGTTAAACGGTAAACGGCTGGAAGTTGTCACTTCGCTTAATTCCGATTTGAGTACAATATTTGAGTGGGGAATTAAAAATCAGGTCAAATTTAACGAGAAAAAAACATAAATATGCACGTTCTCACGTAAAAGAAGTCGCAACGAATACCCTTTTGTGGTAAAAGGCCACGTTCTCGTGGGTTGTGACTCAATTCGTCTGCTTGGTGTTCAAATTAGTAACAATTTAAAATGGAATGAACACATTATCGCATTGGCCAAATCAGCTTCACGTAAACTCGGGTTCCTCAATAGATGCAGACAGTTTTTTAAATCGCATCAGGTTCTCCAGATATATAAAACCTTTATTAGACCGTGTATAGAATATTGCTGTCAAGTCTGGGGTGGAGCATATGGCACTGCTCTCCAGTTGCTGGATAGAGTTCAGCGGCATGCCATACGAAAAATACGAAACTCCAGACTTACGAAAGATCTAGACAGCCTACAGCACCGCAGAGATGTTGCAGAACTATGCGTGTTCTATAGATTAATAAATGGTAAATGTTCTGCAGAATTAAAGGAGAAAATACCACCATTAGTTACGCCAGGACGGGTAACACGAGGAACGGTCAATGCGCATAGGTTTACGGTGAAGCTGCCGAAAGCTCAAACTGAAGGTACAAAGCGCGAATTCATTCATCGAACATCCAGGAAGTGGAATTCGTTATCCGGTTTTCAGTTTCCGTTGGATTATAGAATGCACAAGTTTAAGGCAGCTATCAACCTTTACTTGAAGAACCGCGCGTTGGGTGCAGGAGCTCTGACAGTTACAAGGAGCTAGGACTGTCTAAAAGTCCGCCCTGCACCCAATTAAAGCTTAATATAAAAATAAAAAAAAAAAAAAAAAAGGTCAGGTGAAGGAAATTGTCGGGTTAATACTTTCCTCTACCATATTCCTATACTATTCCAAATTTCATTTCCCTACTCACAAGGTTGGTGTTTACTTCAAACCCCACAAGTTCAAATTCAGCGGATTCATGCTATAAAAAAATAAATAGTCATCAAAGGGTTACTTTTGATGTTATTGCAAGGTGTAGAGAGATGGCGATGCTATCGTATTAATTTGCATACAGAACGCATTCTAATCATCATTTGCGCCGCGATTGACAAGTTATATAAGCCATGAGTAACAAAGAAGGGGTCTCTTGGATTTTGCTGCTTGAACATGCGTATACTCGTATACCAGACCACATCAGTTTTAGATAAATTCCGGATTAGTTTGTGTTGCCGCTCTACTTTGGTGTTTTGTGTTCTTGAGCATATACTGCTGTGAGTAGGTAATTGTATGTTTCTGTGAGCGCATAGTGTGCTTAGTGATGTAAGTTGGATTGTTTTGTGATCGAAAACACCAACTTGGAACGAAACTATAGGAACATCGAAAAGGGTAAACGTGCATATAAGGTATACGGGAAGCAGCTAAGCAGTCGTCTTGTGATACATAGGACGGATAAAATAAACCGTCTAAAATATTCGCTTTTTAAAAATAAATAGCGTGGCTGTATCACAGGTGTACAAAATAGTTTTCCACGTCATTGCCACAGTGGTAGATTCATCTATGCAGTAGTGACGTTTGAAGCTGGTATAGCTTGTGTTTTTTTTATTTAAAATATTTGTGTTTTGTGAGTTATTATATATATATATATATATATATATATATATATATATATATATATATATATATATATATATATATATATATATATATATATATATCATGTGCTGAACACCTTCTAACTGGTGAATGCGACAATCCGCAAGTTAATTTAAAGTGTGTTCACTGTGGTCAAGGCCATCCTGCTAATTATCGAGGATGTATTGTTGCAAAGGAAATGCAGAAAATAAAAATCAAAGGATGAATAAAGCTCAAATGTATGGTCTGGCAAATCGGTATGAGAAGCAGACAGAACAGAATAACGAACAACCTTTTAGCTGCCAATTAAACACTGATGGTGTTACATATGCCGAAGCAACTAGAAGCGCAGTCAATAAACCCCAGCAAAAATTGATAGATGTTGACATCAGTCAAACATTACAAGATATTCTCATAAAATTAACTAAATTTGATGAGAGGTTACAAAAATTGGAAGAAAAATCATTGGGAGCTAAACCCAAATTAATACAGAAATGAACAGCATAATGAAAACCATGTCATGGAATGCTAATGGTTTGCTCCGACATCAGCACGAGCTACAAGCGGTCCTCGATATTGAGAATATAGATGTGTGTATTATTTCGGAAACACATTTTACTAAACAATCCTTCATTACATTTAAAGGTTATTTTGTTTATCATTCTATTCATCCAGATAATTCAGCCAGAGGACGAGGCGCAGTCATCATTAAAAGAAATATCCAACATTTTGAAGAAGCAAAGTATGAAAAAGAAGAAATTCAGGCCACAGTTGTTTAAATAAAAACTAACAACGTTCCTATTGTTGTGGCAGGATTGTACTGTCCACCAAGACATTCTATTATACCAAGACATATAATAGGATATGGAATCAGTGTGTATGGAAATGGTTCAAAAGGGGCGTTTAGCCAATTAATGAAAGTGGAGAATGCGTGTGCCAGAGTGGTATTGGGTGCGATAAATTCAACCCCAATACATACTCTGTGGTCTGAAATGGGTAAATGGCCGCTTGATTACAAGAGAGAGTGGATCATAGTTAAAGAGACCGCGAGAATGATTATAAGGAAAAATGAGTTTTGGAATGAGATGGTAGTAAGGCTTCAAAATAGGGCGGTGTACAAACCAACATATAGATCCAGCATTGCACTTGAACATATGGATATGTTTTTGAGTATAGGTAATGCCGGTCCGCATCCCGCTCCTAATAACCTTACTGTGTGCATGAATATGGAGGATTTTAATAAGGGAATGAATGAAGTCATCGCTAAAATTATGTTTGAGAAAATCGGTCAACAGTATTCGCAGCACGTAATGATTTATACAGATGCTAGTGTGAATGATAATGGAGTAGGTGTGGGTGTATTTATGTCAAGAATGAATGTGGAGAAATTTTTGAAAGTGGATAATAGCATCTGTATAATGAACGCAGAACTAATAGGAATATATGAAGGATTAAAACTGGCTGTGAATGATGGTAATCGGAAAATAGTAATATTTTCCGATTCCAAGAGTGGAATAGGTTTGGTTAAATGTGGAGGTGGAGTACAAGGCAATGTGTATGTGGATATGATTTTTGAGTGTGTTCGTATCTGTCAATGTGATGTGACAATACAATGGGTACCATCACATCGACAGATCGAAGGGAACGAAAGAGCTGATATGTTAGCAAAGAAGGGTACAATGAATGAATTGGTTCAGGAGTATGAAAAGAAGGATGTAAGAGATGTACTTCGAATGATTCAGATGAATCTGTGGAGAAAATGGGAGTGTGAATATGAAGATAAATGTTTGATAAAAGGAAAGAAGTACAGAGAGTTGTGCGCTTCTCCTTTGAGAACCCCGTTCTATAAGGAACTCAAAGGAGATGTACCAATGTTAAGAACAATTGAGAGAATCAGACTGAACCATGGAAATTGGAAAGAATGCTTGTGGAAACGTCGATTGAGTGAGGAGAAAGATTGTGTGTTGTGTGACATGGTGGAGGATGTTGAACATTTGATATTAGTCTGCCCAAAATACAATCGTGTAAGATCATGCTTGAGCATCCTCCACAATGCAAATAATTTAACCAGAGTGATGAATGGGGGTGGTTTGGCTTATAAGGAAATGTATGAATTTGTGAAAATGAGTAATATAATAATTTGAAATCAACAGCCAGAAAGATGTAGATAGGGAATATCCAGTTCTCTACCGATAAATAAAATAAAAATGTAAATATTGTATGTGGCGACATGGCTGTCAATTATTGGAGCCAAGCCTTAATAAAAATAAAAAAAAAAAAAAAAAAATAAAAAAAAAAGACATTCTATTAAAAACAAACAATATTCAGAGTTTTTCAAACGGCTCGGGAAAAGGTTCATCATAGGCGGTGACTTCAATGCGAAGAATACTCACTGGGGTTCTAGATTGACAACAACTAAAGGAAAAGAATTACTAATTGCTATTAAAGAAAAGGGATGTGAATCCATTTCAACAGGAAAACCAACATATTGGCCAACTGACCCAGGAAAAATACCTGACCTAATCGATTTTTTTATAACCAAAAATATTTCTAATAATTTTATGAAAGTCGAAGAGAGCCAAGATATAGGCTCAGACCATTCTCCAATAGTTTTCACTCTAAGCGAGTATATCATCCAAAAAGGGAATATTCCAACATTAACTAACAAATACACGGACTGGAAAAATTTCTAAGTATACCTCGAACAAAGAATACTTTTGAAAGTTCCTTTCAAAACTATAGCCCAACTGAACAAAGAAGTAGAAAAGTTCACTGAGGATATCCAGCAATCAGCATGGAAAAGTACTCCAGAAATCAAATCAAGGTTAAAAGGAAATAACTATCCAATAGAAATAAGAGATCTCCTTAGGGATAAACGCAAATCCAGAAAAAAGTGGCACCAAACAAGAGCTCCACAAGATAAAAAAAGACTAAACAATCTTACTCAACAATTAACAAGAGAAATTCGGAAATTAAAAAATGAGTCACTTTATTTCTACTTAAGTAAATTGACGAATGACAATAATACAGAATATTCACTCTGGAAAGCAACTAAAACTCTGAAAAGGCCAATAATGTCAATTTACCCTATCAGGAAAATGGATGGAACACGGGCGAGGAAAAACAAAGAAAAAACTGAAGGACTTGCTAACCATCTTGAAAATATATTACAACCTCATGAATGTCTATTGCGAGAAACACTTGATGAAAACATAATTCAAATACACGATGATGTTACACCTACATCGTCAAAAGAAATAGCAAACGAAATTAAAAACAATTTAAACTTAAAGAAAGCACCCGGGTTTGATTTGATTACCGGAGAAATAATAAAACAGCTACCGAGAAAAGCTACGGTGAAGTTAACTAATATTATTAATGCTTCATTCAGATTAAAATATGTGCCAAAACTTTGGAAAGTAGCTGAGGTTATCATGATTCCTAAACCAGGAAAACCACCACATCTAATAACATCATATAGGCCTATATCGTTGCTGCCGATAATGTCTAAGCTCTTTGAAAAGTTACTTTTAAAAAGACTCAAACTAATAATTGAAAGAAATAACTTAATTCCGAATCACCAATTTGGTTTTCGCAGTGAGCACTCAACTATTGACCAAGTCCATAGAATAACCAATATTATTGTGAAGACATTAGAAGAGAGAAAAGTTTGTTCTGCAGTATTCCTTGATGTAGCACAGGCCTTTGACAAGGTTTGGCACGAAGGTTTAATCTACAAGCTCAAACTAATCCTACCTAAACAGTACAGCATAATACTGGAATCATATATAACAGAAAGATATTTCAGACTTAAACAAGAAGATGAATACTCTGAGTTAAAAGAAATAAAAGCAGGAGTTCCACAAGGAAGTATACTTGGGCCACTTCTGTACTTATTATACACCCGAGATGTTCCAATCCCACACAACAATACGATTGCCACTTTCGCCGATGACACAGCCATCATGGCAGTAGGTGACAAAAAACTCAGATACAACAGAGAAATTGCAAGCCGCCATAGATCAAGTATTGAACTGGACAAAAAAATGGCGCATATAATTAAATGAAACTAAATCTGTCCACGTCGATTTTACGAACAAGAGATTAGTATACAAACCAGTATATTTAAACAACCAAGAAATACCGCATGCAAACACTGCTAAATATCTTGGTGTGACATTAGACGTTAAGCTTCGCTGGAAGGCTCATGTAAAAAAGAAAAAAAATGAGATGGGTTTAAAATACAATAAAATGTATTGGTTACTGGGAAGAAATTCTCATCTATCAATCCCTAATAAGGTTCTGCTATATAAGCAAATATTGAAGCCTGTTTGGACTTACAGTATACAGCTGTGGGGCTGTACTAAGCAGACCAACATAGATATTATCCAACGGTTCCAAAATAAGGTGTTAAGAAACATCGTGAATGCACCATGGTTTGTCAGAAATATAGACATACACAAAGATTTGGGTATAGACCCCATCAAAACTGAAATTATGAAATTTGCTAGAAGTCACGAACAACGACTGCTGCATCATGTCAACATAGAGGCTATCCAGCTACTGGATAATACGGATTTATTAAGAAGGCTAAAAAGAGTAAAGCCTTTTGAGTAAGTGTAAAATCGATTAAAATAAATGTATCCAGCACACCACAAAAGCGCGATTAAATAACAAATATCATGTAATGAGGAGTACATCGATGGATGAACCCTTAAATTTCAGTAAAATGTAGTAGTTTAAGTTTGAATAAAATTGCTTATTAGTCGAAAACTAGATTGTTATTAAAAAGAAATAATAAAGAAAAATTACTTAAAAAAAAAATAATAATAATTTATTTAACGTAGAATTATCAATTGTGTATACCATTTTCATTTATCTTGGGTTTTCCCATATAAAAATTATAACGTTATCGGAAAGCTCGGCTTTTAAGTTGTCTACGCAGTTTCAGAGAGAGAGAATAATTTGGTGGTATAAAGTCTAATAGTAGGTAAGTAGCTGGTGGCGTGTGTGTAGTCGAGGCGAACGGTATTAAGTCTAAAGAAATAAATGAATGCGATACATAATTTGAATCTGAACCATATGATAATTTTAGTGACACAGACCCCCATTATGTGCTAGACGAATCGAAAAATAGTTCATCTGATGATATGTCTGGTGAAAAAACGAACAAATGAAAGCTTCGAAGCGTCACGACTCACATCTGGGAAATGAAAATATGTCAAAAAATGCAAAGGAAAAAATGTCTCCTACTCAGCAGAAGTTGATTTTTAATGAATATTGGGCATTGGGAAAATGCAATTCTCGAACAATGATTCTTGTTGGTCTAATCAGTATTTGGAGATAAAAGTTCTCAAATAATTCCCCAACTTCCAAAAATAACCACCGATTTTAGTGTCAGTACTTCATAAAAATGTCAGTACCAACTAAAATGTTTGCAAAGCATGTTTCATAGCAACTTTTGGAGAGTCTTCAAAACGTGTTAGAACTGTTGTTTATAGGGTGTATAACAGTCCTGGATCAATTCCAGTAAATAATCGTAGAGTCTCTCATCCATCATAATTTTCCTGCGCCTGAGTCGCATTACACTCGTCTGGAAACGACTCAGAAATATATTCGCAGTGATGTAAATTTAAGTATTATGCACGGAATGTATTTAGAAAAAAGTTCAAAGCCGGTATCATACTCATAAATATGTCGAAATATTCCATAAACTGAATTTAAAATTCAAAGTTCCTATAGGGTAGACATATGTATGACTTCATTGTGAAGTTTTAAAACATAAAATTGACACTTCTAATGGCGAGAGAAAATAACTTCTAATTGAGGAGCAAACAAATCACCGTAATAATACCGATAATGCATACCTAAAAATGCAAGAAATTTGACAAAAAGGTTGGAAAAATGGATTTTTCGCATAAATTGCTTACGTTTGATCTGCAACAGTGCCTCTCCAATGCCAAATTTAGATACAACTTTTACAAAAGATTACTGTGGATCTATAACCTCACAATTCACGATGGAGCAACAAATCAACCATTTTGGTACGTGTGGAACGAGGCAATTGACCACGAGACTGGAATCAGTTTATGTGCACTGTGGGAAGCAAACGCCGGTTGAAGTGATTGAGATGAAATAGGAGAGTTTGTATTATTTCTCTGATTTCCTGAAAAATAAGTTTACATGGAAAAAAGTAGATACCGATAGCAATAAATTCACTTGGAGTGACTAAAGGTGGTTGAGGTACACCAAAGATTTCGCCAAAATTTATTGTGAGCAAATTGGACCAATTAGACTTACAGAAAGAACATCATTCTAACTTGAGTGAAATTAGTCACGCCCAAGTAACTCGTAATGTTTATAAATCGGATAGCATTAACAGCAACTCAAGATCATTATTTTACAAAGAGTCGAAATATAAACAGTCGACATAAATCGAATGATTGGTTTCAAACGATCACGTCAAAATCTGATGGGGTTAACGTTGCCAATTATCTGTTTGGGAAATTCCTCGCGAAACATGTTTTTGATCGATTTTATGATTGGAAGCTGGTAGCACCTTTTATAAGCTATGCCAATATCGTTAATATATATCGTATCAATGTTAAACTTGAGCCAAGATCTGATATTTGTGGCATCAATATCTGATTTTAGTATTTCGATTTAAGTGTTTGGTCTTCTCATTGGGAGATGTCCAAAACGTATATGAACTATGCTAATATCGTTATTATATGTCGTTTCATTCCAAGCTTAGATCCACAGATGTTTAGCTTGAGTGTCTCTAAAGTCGTTTGGTTATTCTTTAAAAAACAATGTCTTTGCCCTACGAGTGTGCAATCGTAGGGACCCGACATTCAGTTGTGAATATAAATTATAGTCTTCTTATAAAAAGAGTATAGTTTCGCCAGGAAAACAACGCATTAAGGGACATTACATGATGATTCACATGACGATCCAGAAGTCATGCCAGTGAGTAGTTGGTTTTCAAATCCACGTGCATTATTAGAGGATCCACTGGTTGCCTCTTTTTTCTGTTTCGGTTCAGACTGCAATTTTAATGCGATCAAGGCAGCATCGTTATTGATTGAATATCTTAGGTTTGATCCGGTGTTTTAATGCAGGTTGTAATTATTTTGTTGCCTCGAGATCTTGCTAGTCAAATTGATAATTTATTTTGATAGATTTTACCAATCTTATATTTTCGGACAAAATACTTATTGGTGTCTAAAGTAATATTTAATGGTTATAAATACTTTTATGTCTATCTGCTTGATCTTCGTCAAATTAAAAAATTTGAGCTTTTATGAAAAGCTTTTGGTTTAAAAATACACTTAAACCAAGCTACCAGATGGTTATAGAATTAGAATATATGTACCCGTATGATAAGATTGCATAAGATCTCTAACTATACAGATGTATGTACCAAAGATGCATAAAACGTCGTAAGAGTGAGCATTTACACATTATAATCACTCCACTTATGGGTTAGTAATAGGTTGTGTGGCCTTTGTGTAGAAATTTGCAAACAGAAAACTCACCAGGTTTATGACACCTAGACTTATGTCTGAAAGTGCCTGAATGATATAGACTGATCTCATGATATATTAAGGGCTGTAAGTCTCTATTGCTTGGTAGCCAGTAGTTTAATTAAAATGATTAATTGCAAAACTTAATTGTTTGCAAAAATATTGCTTGTAGAGTAGGTGACTGTAACCACGTCCTCGACTCACTATATACTGCTTTTGAAATTATTTTTTTGATGGATGTCTGGTGATGTCTAGTATACAGACAAGGATGCAGTTACTTGGGAAATTATGTGAGATAACTTATTATTTGAGCAGAACCTCTTACTTTAAGTATAAACTTGATACCTAAAACGAATCCTTATTTTTTACCATAAATATGTGGTGATTGTTCTTTCAGTTTAAATGTCAAATAACACACTGTTATCAACTTAAAAATGTGAACCTATACAAAAAACATCCTTCAGTTGCGCCGCATATAGTGAGTGATCTACTACCTAAAAGCTTGTGTATTATATAACATTTAACCGGTCACCATTCGTGTAGAGAAAGTCTAGAATATTTAAATGTTTATGCTATAAACATACAAATCCATTATCCAAGTTTAATCCACCTGTTTCAAAAGACACACACATATTGGATACAATTTTCTCACATTATTCACCTGACATTGTGAAAATATGGAAACACATACATCAACAAACGTATAGGTAATAAAATACATGAAGACCAACATTTATTATTTTTGTGAATATACTCGTATATAAAAGCTGCGAGTAAATAACACAAACATTTTAATAACACATATATATGACATGGGGAGCTTTTAAGGTAACATAACCTTACTCCAGTGCTATATCAAAAAGAATATATATATACTTCGCTGGGTATGTTATTGAATGTGCGTATAAATTGTTTATGACCCACATCAATCTTACTTACATAAAATTTGATTGTTTTCGTTTCGTGCAATGGAGAAATGTTTTTTTTTAAAAGTATTTAATGCGACAATATTAAGGTTTAATAAGATAGAATAAATTTAACGATTTGTTTTTAATACTCTCTGTACTTTAATCGATGCGTAAATATTTTGTATATATACGCTTCCCAATGTTATCCATGCACGCACACTATATGTATAATGATGGCCCATTAAAGCCCCATATGAATCTTATATTTTTTCTTATATACTCTTTGTGTGTGTGTTAAGCAGAATAACAACAAAAAACCACAAATTTATAATATACAGTAAATTAATTTTGATTGATATAATGTATATCCAGTTGTGTTTTCTTATCACTTTACTTAAACGTATTCAATTAAGTTTTTCGATTTAATTTTTATCCCAAACTCTCAGTCTGTTACAAAAAGCATATATATATCCATATATAAAGTGAGCAGTACGGAGCTTTCGATTTCAACAGAAAAAATAAAGAAAACGAAGACAAAAGGAAAAAAATATTGGAAACAAAATTAATTTACCTCGAAAATAATAAAAAGTTTTTCATAAATTTAAGTTTAGGGATTTAAACATCTTTTATTTTTGTATTCAAATGGGAAAATCCATTTTATATATTTTACGGATTGCCAGATTTTTAGTAATAGATATATTTTCCCAGTTTACCAATTTCTTGTTTTTATGATTTATGCACAATTAAAATCAAAAAAGTTAATCTCGATACGGTTTCTTTGCTAAAGTTTGTTTTGTAAATAGAGTAAATATGGGACAGGTTGGACCCACGTGTAAGAAAAGCTTCTCTATAGATATACTCGTATACCTTGAAATTAATAATCTTTGCTTAGCAGTTCATCTATTTATATTATATATATATATATATATATATATATATATATATATATATATATATATATATATATATATATATATATATATATATATATATATATATATATATATATATATCTATATATATATATATATATATATATATTTGTAAGGTAACAACCTCTGCCCATTCTACCGCAAAGTTGAAAGAATCTATCACACACATAATCGATGCTGATTCTGCTCTATTCTTCCATATGACCCTCTTTAATTCGCGATGCTCTCGTCGTTTGCTATTTCAACTTCTATTTCAAAATGTACGCTTCTCTCGTTGCTTTCAGTCGCGCATTACAATATTTCATAGTTAAATCATTTTCGATTACCAAATAGTACAGTCTAGCCAGGGGGATATCGTCCTCTTCCACAATATGATCTTCCGGTATATTAAATTCTATTGTGTCGATGGATGAAAACAAATGTTTAAATGAACTTATTACAACGGATCGTGGGACTTGATTCCTGGCATCAACTATCAAAAACGCAACTTCTTTTAAAATAATATTTTTAAGAAACCTTACCATGTCGTAATTGCCGCTTACACATAGTGCCACGAGTGTTGAGAGAAGGTGTTTCGATACCGTTGCTTAAGGGATTTTATGACATTATGGTCAAGTGGTTGCAACAAGGGTGTTTTGTTGGGTGGCTAAAACATAACCTTGAAGTTTCAACAATGGGAAAAAGTGTTTGCTGTCTCATGACAGGTGGCATTATCGACCAATAAAATAGTTTTTACTGGTAAACCTTTAGCTTCCAAGTGACGAGAAACTTCAGGGATGAATAAATCTTTGTACCACTCCTTAAAAAGCGCAGAAGTTTGCCAAGCATCTTTGGATGATTTGTAATACAGTGGTAAATTTACATTTTTAAAACACCGAGGATTTTTAGACTTTCTAATTATCATCAAATCGAGTTTATGCGTCTCAGTTATACTGGTGACCTTTTCTTTCGTGCGGATTTCCGTCCTACAGCAGTGTTTTCGAAAACGGTAGCGTTTATTTTCTTGCGCAAACCTTTGTAAACAAGACCGGTTTCGTCACAATTATAGATCTGTTCAGGTAAAAATCGATTTTTGGATTTAATCCTTTTGAAATCGCTTTTAAATTTACCAGCACTCTCAGCATTGCAGGAAAGTTTTTCACCGTAAACCGTCAAAATTCTTATGCCAAGGCGTTTTTGGAAATTATCAAGCCAGCCATCACTGGTTGAAAATTTTTAAATCTAGTGCTTTAACTTTGAACATCTCGTTTAAAACCAATTCGTTTGCTTCTCTTCGTAGTAAAAACCATGCGTATAGTTTATCATCAAGATCAGGATTTTTTAATGGCTGCATTCGCTTGATTTTCTTTTGATTAATATACGTTTCTGATGCGAACACCTCCAAGTTTTCTTTATAATTTTTTATCCTCGTTAAAGTGGACTTATGGATGTTGAAGCTTCTGTAGATTTCTATTGGTGTCTTGCCATCTTGGAGTTCATTTAAAATTGATAATTTTTTTTCAAAGAAATTGATACTCTGCCTTTTTGCTCCATTTTAAGGGAAGAATGAAAATTAAAATGAAAAATTATAAAACCATGGTTGCTTGCACTGAAGTTGTGGAATCAAAAAAGTTGTTGACGTAGAGGAAAGGTTGCTTCAATAGAATCTTACTTATAAATAATGCTCACTGTATATATAAATAAATATATATATATATATATATATATATATATATATATATATATATATATATATATATATATATATATATATATATATATATATATATATATATATATATATATATATATACACATATATATATATATATAATATATATATATATATATATATATATATATATATATATATATATATACATATATATATATATATATATATATATATATATATATATATATATATATATATATATATATATATTTATATATATATATATATATATATATATATATATATATATATATATATATATAAATATATATATATATATATATATATATATATATATATATATATATATATATATATATTTAGTATCGTCGGATGTAGGTTACTGGTTAAGAGAGTTTCTCATCACGCCGCGGTCCCGAGTTCGATTCCCGCGGTTGACCAAAAATTAACATGCAACCGGATGACATAAAAACGCGATTGTGTATAAAATCATTCGTTGGGCTGACCACCTACAATGTATCATTCGTTAAAACTTGGTTTGTAAGGTCTCAGAGACGCGGTAAGGGCCGTTTACGGTCTCTAAGCCATAGATTATATATACATATATACATATATATATATATACATATATATATATATATATATATATATATATATATATATATATATATATATATGTATATATATATATATATATATATATATATATATATATATATATAAGTATTATTACCCAATTTACTGCATATTAATCTATTTTAGTTGTTTATATTCATATATTGGCTTAAATCAAAATAGAAGTTAATATTTAGTGTGCCCATCTTTTGCTTTTATTACCGCAGATATCCTTTAACAGTGTCCCACTCACTTCAGTTATGGTATCCCACTCACTATTTAAAGTGATTATGTTGAAATGCTTCTGTATATTGCGCTTTAATAAAGTCTTAACATGCTCAATGGGGTTGAGATATAGAGACTGCACTGGCTAGTCCAGTAAGACAATACTGTTATCTCTAAAGCATCGCATGGAGGTCACCAATTTTTGACACGGAAGATAATCGTCTTGCCAGAATGTGACTTCGTCTATGTTGGTGTTGACAAAAAAAGACATCAACGATGGCATCAATATCATTTCTAGCACATTAAGGTTGTTTTGACTGACCCTGTGATGTTTGATCCATTAAACCGAACAATGTCTAATTTTCAAAAATATTGTAGAAAAAAATGCAACCATATACCATCGGAAGTTAGTTAAGAGTGGGCCAAGGAAAATGTATCTCAACTTCTGGATATTTTAAAAGCGAAATATTCAATTTCGTTCAATCAATTATCACTGGTTTATTCTATAGGATTCTGTCTTATACAACGATAGAGTTTAAAATATTGATTATATAGGAAGAAACAGTACAAGGAGCAAATCACTGTCTTAGTTGGACGCAATGCATATGGTACCGAAATACTGCGAAAAATGGACAGTTAAATTAAGTAAAAAAAAGCAAGTCACGGTGTTTTAAAAATATAAAAACACTTCTAGTTCCAGATAAAAGTAGTTTTTGTGTCGAACAACTGCCCATCACACTTATTAATTCCCCAATTACGTTTAATTAAATAGGTATTATTCCCACCAAATATAACAGCTGTAGCACCACCACTAAACCAAAAATAATAATTCTTTTTCAAAATCGCAGCTTTAGAGAATGAAGAGCTTTTCGGGATTCATTTACAAATTGATTTGTTGCATGTACTCCATTTTCTCAAAAGGATGTGGAAAACTTAAGGCCAGAATAATTGAACAATGGTTTTTGTGGGTGGGATTTTTTCCGGGCATTCCAATTAACATCTTGACAGTATAAGTAATTCTGATTTCGAATTATTGTGAAGTAATCCACAGTTAGAAAACGTTTTTGGAGAGATCACAGGGAACGGATAGTTAAGTGTAGATGATAACATCGTTATATCCGAAGAAATCAATGATACTGACATTGAACGACTAGGCTTGTAATACAGCTGCATAATATGGCAGAAGGTTTGTCGGACGTAGAGATGCACACAATTTATAACACTTTGCTATTTCACTCTTTTATCTTTATATCCGAAAGACATGTCACTTGTTGCTGTTGGCGGCCATGAGTCTTCCCTTTACTTTCAAAAACTTTACCACGTCACTGGTTAAAAAACGATTTCCAAGGTACGGTGACTAAGAAATGCTATAAGCAAAATAAATCGGATAAATTCTTGATCTTTCCTTTTTGTATATATTTCAAGATGTTTTCATGCGTCTCTGTAAGTGTCTAATTGCGGTTTCGACTAACTCGCTGTGTTCTCATAATGTTGTTTCACTCATTGTTGATACATCACTTTCAACTTTCATGTTATCACTTTCCTCATCTCGTAAATACTTCTCAAGCTGAACTCGACCAGCATTACCAGATGAGGGGTCAAAGAGAAAACATCTCTCGCTTACTAGAACCGAAACACAACAATAAAATTAAAAATATTGAAGCCATACCTGTATTGGATTCAAACCAGCTACGCACTAGAACATTGACTATTACTGCGTTTACTGCATATTTGCTACAAAAAATAAGGTGTCCCTTACGAATGGTACTGCTGGATTCCTGGACCATAACAAAGATGAATCTAAGTCTATCATAATGCCTCTCTAACTAGTTATAGACGTATAAAGAGAATTCTTACAACACAGCACCTTGTATTATAATTAGAAACTTAAATATATTAACAAATAACCGTTATAACTTCAAGTTTCAATCACCTTGATTCCGATATGCCAATGTTTGACCAATGGAATTGCGCAGATCGATCACAAAGCCTCGGTTTCTTAGTGATCACATTAGAGCACGTATTAAATACAACGACAGAAGTTGTGAACAATCAATTCGACCAATTATGTCGCACAAACACATCTGATCAAGATACTTCTATATACCGCCGCCATTATGGTTGATTATTCAGTAACCAATAAGGGTCTATGGAGACGGCTTAAGGCAAACAACAGAAATCGCTTCTAAATTTTCGCCATACGAGAGGAGCAATTACTATGGGACAAATTACAAACAGTTGATGCAAAGTGAAACGAAGCGAACATTTACAGTATGCGAATCATGAAAACCTTTGAAGAAACGGTTTGAAAACCACAGTATAAATACCGTGCAAGTAAAAAAAACTTGACGGATGACCAGCAAAGGTAAAACGTGTTCTCGTGTAGTAAAGCGAAATTTTGCATCAACAAATAAAAAAAGTCATCAATTAAATTTTTCTGGTTTTATAAACGTTGATGTCAACGAGCAAATAGTAGATAGCGAAAAAATGGTAAATAACTAATAAGCACCAATTTACACTTTGATCGATAGATCGCACTACCCACGAAAGATTTCTTTATTAATCTGAGCTGTGGAAAACAATGGTGCTTGAGATGCAACACTTCTGAAGACTTTTCTGTGATGCACTGACATAAGCTTGGGAGAACCCAAAGCACCATTTGACATCATACATGAATGAGCGAAATAAGACAAGCTCAAGATCTCACCTTGTAAGGCGTCTGAAAAGATATTTATGTCTGTAAATTATTTAAAAATACTTTTAGAGTTCGGTTCGTCAAGTATGGCAAAATCCATTTTAAAGGTCACATTTGAAATGTTCCAGGTTCTTTACAAATAGCTTAATTCAAATCAGTGTTAAACATTATAACTATTTTCTAAAGCGAAAGCCAAATAATTCAAAACAAGATTTATTACAGTTGCTAGTCCATAGGGAAAACCCATCCCGGTTTACAAAAACGGCCGTCCTTCGTTTGCTCTTGAAAATTAGCTTAAGGAACAAGATTTTCCAACTAAATTAAATGAGGTGATTCGTCAGTGGTGTAACTAAGCCACAAGCACACTCTTTAATTACTTGAGAATGAAATTGGTTCTGACGATACTCATATATTCACAGTTAGATTTAACAGAGCGGGCAGAACGTTATCGCTAGTAAGCTAAAATTAGAGATTTGGATTATGACTAAAATCGAAATCTCGAAGAAGGCAGTTGAAAATTATGTAACTGGACCACTAACAGTCAGAGAATTAAAAGGCATTTACGACGTTGTATCTTTATACAGTCATATTGACAATCATTTCGAAACGATGGTTCGAAAATTTAATCATTTTGGCTTCTTTTAATTTCGTGGAAATACCATTAAGGAACTACTCCCATGGGTGCCCGAGGTAGCCTAATGAATCAGCACTAAATAACCATGTATTGAGTCGAAATGATACATGTAAAATCAGCCGGGAAAGTAAATATCACAGAATCGTTGCTGGGTTTAGTCCTAAATGATAAAAAATGGCGTCCACTTCAAAACAAAGTTAAGGCATATTCACCCTCAATCCAAACGAAATTTTAAGTGATATAAAGATGAAACAAGATTTCATAATTATCCTTTAAAATTGAAACAAGGAAATTTCATGACTAATAAACTCCGAAACAGCTTTAATAATCAAATATGTTAGATTATGAGACACTCTTTAACGGAAACCCACTTAAATCTTTTATTTATATGAGAGTTCGATTAGGATCCACTGGAGTTGGAAAAGGATGAGTCAAGGCACAGATTTGTAACGCAAAACTTGACATTAATTATTAGGAAATTATAACCCATTTATGTTGGTTTTTGACAGCTTTTAAATTCGATGAAAAATGTTTTATTGTATCGAAAGCTTTTATAATAACGTCTTATATATGGGCGGATGATAACTGTCGTGAAAGTTGAGACGAATTTTTTGTTGACTAGGGATTGGGGTCATGATTTAAACTCTGGTGTATGGTCACATTTGTAAACTTTTAATTGAATACGACACAACTTTTGGAATGTTCTAGTACGAGGATTGCTTGTTATTCTAAATAGTTTAGAAACTTCAAATCGAAAACTAAAGATAATTTATACCAAGTCCTTGACGTGTTTGTATTTTTATTTAAATTTCTCGTCTCTAGTTAGATTATATAACATTAGATATACGAGTACATATATATCCATACTCCGACAAAATATATTCTTAATATATTTCTTATTTATTGATAAGATTATTTATTTGGATAGTAAATTTTCATATTTTTGTGGCGCATGGAAATTATATAATTTTTTATCCAAATACATTTTTGGTTTGTGTGTATACAGCATATACACTGAAAAAAATCCTACATTTTTGTAATGAAAAACGGCATAAATGTAATGAAATATACATCAAAACTGCGCCGATGTAAAAGTACATTGGCAATACAATTTTAGTTCATCAATATAAAAACAGAAAACAAAAACTATAAATTTATTTTACATAACATTTATGATTCACGTTGTTGTATTTATGCTGTGTTACACGTATGATATAAAACTAATTGTAGTAATAATGCAACTTAAAATATTTTTGAAGAATAAATTCATATTATTTAGGTAACAAATTCTTATGTTTATGAAAAAAATCGAAATATTTAAGAACAAGTTTCATTCTTTTAATTATTTGCATTCATAATATTAAAGCAATTTTACATCACATTTATGAATAGATTTTAATATTAGTTTAAGTATTTATGAAATTATTCATATATTAAATGATGTAAATCATAAATAGTATGATTTTTATCTTAACTATTATTCTGAAATATTCATGTTATTTAGGACTTAAGGTTCATCATTAATAAAGTAAATACGTAGTATTTATGTAAAGAATCAAATATATATACATATATATATATATATATATATATATATATATATATATATATATATATATATATATATATATATATATATATATATATATATATATATATATATATATATATATATATATATATATATATATTTGATTCTATATATAATCAAATATATATATATATCGCATAATTGTAACTTCCTGTCTGTTTATTTGTAAAATGAAACGCATCATATTAAATTTTTTAATTTTATATTTAATAGATCAAATATTGAAAATAAATCAACCAATTATGAGACATTAATTGTAAAATAATATAATATAATTATTTCAAATAAAATTATATATAAAATTGATTAACAAAATTTTCAATTTATTCTAACATCAAACTTACTTTTAAAGATATATTTTTCATTACACAACTATATTTCAAAAAAATTCCATACAAATTCTTCGGCGCTTATGTCTAGAACTCTCAGAAATTTGGGCAGTCGAAAGTTTCACTCTAGACGTAGTAAAAGCTTTCAACAGCGATTATACATTACATTTTTTCAAAATAATTTATATGGTCTTCCATTTCATGTACTGCTGATGGAAACCATACATTTGTATACATCTTGAATAGTTCTTTTGGTGGCACATGTATTGTCCGTATTATCTTCTAAAACTTTTTTAGTAGCTACACTATATGGATTCAAGGAAGCATCATAGCAGGTTTATGTTATGTAGTTTCGTCTATAAATAATATGATAAATTATTATTATTATATGTGCTAAACTAAATGATTAATTGATAGGATTGTAGGAATAAACGCTAGATAAGATTCCAGAACACGCTGGGACCATTTCTACAGCCATTTACACAAAAGGATGTTAGCTAGGAAAGTAAAGTATATTAGTTAGGAAAGAACGAACCCGGTTACGCACATGTGGTAAATAGTTACTAAAAAAATTATTAATACAAACCGTAACATCTCTAATCTTTTAATCTGCAATCGCCAATCCGCATTTTCAAGTAACACCTATCTGCAGTGATTTTTTCTTATTAAAGTAACAAATACATAATTATGAAATTAATTTATTAATCTGTAACAATATTATCAATTAGTTTTATTAAATATTTAAGTCAACTGTAATACAGTATATTACACTTTATAGTCCCAGCACAGTACATTAATACTTTACAAAACTTGAAACTCCAATTTTCATCTCCAATCTGCAATTATTATTAATCATTATTTTATAAAGTTTCGTCTATAAATAATAAGATAGAATAGTATCATTATAAAGGCAAAACTGTAAATAAAATAAAATAAATTAGCGCTTGAACCATGATATGAATATATAATAAAAAAATTGAGGCGAAATTTTACTAAAATTACAATGTTTATTAATTTAGTTGCTAAGCTAATTATTGGAAAATTTGGAAATGATATAAATTATGTATTAGTTGTATTTAACAGATAATTTAAAGATAACATGTAGATAAATAAATGTATCCTCACCCTTGATAACCATTTTATATACTCACCATTTATAACCTTTTATATTCAAGTCATTTCTTAAACTGTCGGGTAGGAATGCATCTCATTTTCAATTGATTGGATTCTGCTACAACCTTGCCATAGAGTAGTTAACTTATTAGAGATATTTGATATTGAACTTAAGACTCTTTATGTATGGTTCAGTATCCAATTCTACATTTTAAGACAAACTAAAAAAAGTTAAATTTTAAAAAACAAATATATATGCAGTACTCTTGAAATGTTACAATTATGAAACATTCCATTTTTTATACATAAATTTAAACAAAATACGTGTGTACAAACTAACCATTTAACACATAAAACACTTATTATATATTTACCTGAATTATATAGGTCGAAGAATTCGTTATTTGTATTATCAAAATACAACACACTAAATTTCTTTACAATTTAATTAATTTTTTTTAACACGACCGTAACAACTGAAGGAAAATAAAAAATGAATAATGACACAATCGAATTTTCATTTACTGACGAAGGAATCATAAGATTTTAATGAAAACTGCATAAATAATATGAATAAATCACACAAGGCATGCAGTTTGTTCACACATAATATGAAGAATTCAATTATTCGATTGAATTTGAACTTCTTTATACATATTATGAACAGTTTCATAAAATACTTTTTATAATGTCCACTTTGTACATTTTATGAATTT
This sequence comes from Tipula lateralis, assembly GCA_963932295.1. Taxonomy (NCBI): domain Eukaryota; kingdom Metazoa; phylum Arthropoda; class Insecta; order Diptera; family Tipulidae; genus Tipula; species Tipula lateralis. Next base: position 10,413,479 of record OZ010736.1, read on the forward strand.
GTTCATTCATATTACGAACATATTTCTTGGTTCAATTTCCAACAGCACCAATATTTTAATAAAGCAAAAAAGAACGCCGACTTTAATGAAATTGAAATCTGATCATATCCATTGACTACATAGTTTTTATTATTAATAATTTAATATTTAACATTAGGTTTTTGTTCATTAATATTATGATCGCTCATATATTTGTTCAATAAATAGTATGAATCAATCATAAATATAATGTTTTCGTGAATTGCATCAAACTGCACTAATACTTTTATAAAATTTTAATGTATTTTCTGTAAAGTGCAATAAAATAAATAAAATTTAAATTGATGAAGAAAGTTTTTAATATTAATGTACAAATAAACAATGATTCCTACTTTTAATGTACGAATTTTGAGCTAAAATTCGTTTTTATAATTTCGTTCATTAATATTATGACGATTACATCAATAATATGAATTTAAGTCGATGAACGCGATTCATAAATATAATGTTCAAAAATTTTTTCAGTGTACATACTCGTTCGTATATTGACAAAATTATTTGAGAGTATGAAGAAGATAAAATCGATTTCTTTCAAAAATTGAATACATAGAGACATTTTTATTCATATTATTATTTTTTTGAATACAATTTTTAAGAATTATTTACATAAGGAACCAACCAAACGAGAATATAAAAAAAAATTGTATATTTGATTGTTAGTGATAACTGATAAAGAAAAATTTTAATAAGGAAAAATTTTAGATGGAATTATTCAGAACTTATTCATGTATATAAGATGTACAAAGAAATGGAGACGGATTATCCCACACACGCGTTTTAATATAAATTTGAATAAAATTCGCGCTATGGGTTATTACAGTTGATGTACAACTTTTAATTGAAATAATTTGAATGTCAAACTTTTCTATATAACATTCAAACTTTGAAACACGATCATAATTTTATACAGACCACATTATAACTCTCCTTGCCTAATTTATCGAACCATTCTGAGAAAAAAACTCCATTCCCTGAATAAATATTCTCCTAAGTGGCCCGCTTATATACAGGTGGCGCTGTTACATGAGAAAGCGCCATCTATGTATATATATATCTTTTTATACGGGTGAAACAAACCAATATCAGTTCGATTATTTTTTGTTTTATATTTAGACTACACAGCTGCTGGTTTAATTTGACAGATTTTCAAACAGATCCTTGATACGAACTCTTCATAAAGTGTAGGGATATTTGCCAAAGATTCAAAAAGAAATATTATTCGCAACCACTCCTAAGTCTTACCTTTTTATTAAATATCCAGATGTCATGTGTCAATGCAATCCGTCACTAGACTAAATTAAAATTTATAAACAGATCTGTCATTAAATTCAGTTTTGACAGTCATTGACAACAAGCAACCCAATGGTTTTTTGCACACATGGAAAAAAGTGAATTTCGTAAATTTTACCTCAATAAATATCATGAGGACTCGATTAAAATGTTTCACATGTGGTTTACTGAGTTTTGTTATGGTCGTATAAGAACAACTGAGACCGAACGTTTAGATGAAGTCACCACACTAAAAAAGGTTGTCAAAATCTTCGATACAGTATTGCAAGACATTTGAGTATAAAAAGGATATCTGCGCATTGGATAGATACCGCATTTGATAACAATCGATCAAAACTTCAGACTTGTGACTCTACACTTGGCGTTTCATAACTTTGGAGAGTGAAGTTATATTGACAGCAAGGTCATGGCCACAGTTTTTGGGAATGTACGCGGCATAAACCACATCAATTACTTTCAAAAGGGGAGAACAGTCAAAGGCAAATATTACTGCACTTATTGAACCGTTTCAACGAAGTGTAGAAAAAAAAACAACTGCATTTGGCGAAGGAAAACGTTTTTGTTTTTCTCTTACACTTGTGAAGTTGCCATGATCAAAATACATGAATTACGTTTCGAACTGCTTCTATATTTTCCAGACTTAGCTCCCTACCACTATTTCCTGTTTGCGAGCTTGACGAAATGTCTCGGCGAAAAGAAATTCGGCTCTAATGAAGAGATCATCGATGCAACAAACGCATTTTGAAGGGTTGGAAAATCGTACTTTTCAATAAGGGAATCGAAAAATTGAAAAACCGTTGGACTATGTGTATCGAGCTAAAATGCAAATACGTTGAAAAATAAATTTATTTTGGTCGAAAATATGATTCCTAAATTAAAGTTTACCAGACTCCTCACTCCGTCCTCGTATACTTTAATTTCCAAAAGCACACTTATGTCGTTATATACGAGTATTGGATTAGTAATGAGAGTGGATTGTGTTTTCTTCGTATCGAGAGATTGAACCTCAAGTTCAGTTTGCTTTGCTTTTTCCTGACATGTACGGTCCAAACAATATAAATCAATATTCATCAGCTGTCATCCGGCTTAACATAATCCACCTGACTATGCTGGAAATGTGAGAAACCAAACGGAGACATTGGGCGTTTAAGCGAGAATCTGTAAATATTCGATGGATGGAAGGCTATTATTTCAACGAGACGATTGAAGTTTTTATTTGGCACTTATGAACATATACGAAGTGCACTTTAATGAGAAGAAACTGTTAGGTGCAACAAAACGTTATAATCTGTTAGTAGAGAAAATTGGTAATGAACGACTGATTCAGTATATATTCAAGTGAACACATACCCAATAAATTTATGTTCATGCATATCGACTAAGTATTGAATGTTCCACTTGATTCATTTTAATGATTGTTTCGAATTCGGTAGGTGCATATATATTATATCAAGAGTGAGTTTTAGCATTATATAAGGGTGTTGTATTGCTTAGATAAAATTTACAGAAGTGATAACTGTCAACTGATTCAAAATATCTAAATTTACTATGAAAATCAGTAGTCGACTTTGTACTTTTTAAGGCACACTCAATCGTATAAAGATTTTGTAAATAGATTTGTGTCTGCTTTATCTGGACGAAGTATCCGTATAATCCGTAAAGTGCAGACGAAGATTCAAATTTATCAATTGGTCGTCAGTTGTATGAATTGGAGAAGCGTTAGTCCACTTATGAGATCCAGCTGGTGCAGGCATTAGCACGTTACTTTCATAGTTGTCGTTCTTTAGCAAGTGGTTCTTTTAAAACTTTTAATTGAAATAATTTATATGCCAAACTTTTCTTAAATATACTCAAACTTTAAAAAACGACCATAATCGAATACAAGCTGTTTAGAGTAGACTAGGGTGGGTAGTCTAATATACAGATGGCGCTGTTACATGAGAAAGCGCCATCTGTGTATTAATATCGTTTTAAATCAAAACAAGCAAGTTTATATCCTCATAATGTACCAAATCAGCTCGGTTTTCTGTTGTTTTATATCTAGACTACACATCTTCTGATTTAATTTGAGAGATTTTCAAACACAAACTTTCATACGAACTATGATGTAGGAATATTTTCCAAAGACCCAAAAAGTAATTTTATCCACGACTTCAACCACCCTTAAACCTAACCTTAAAATAACATGCTTTTATCATTATAAAAAACCAGCAGTCATGTGTCAACACCGTCTGTGACCAAATTAAATATTGTCAGACAAATCTGTCATTTAGTTCAGGTTACACAACCATTGACAACAGACAACCCATTGTTGTTTGGAAGTCACCACACTAAAAACGGTTGACAAAATCTTCGATATAGTATTGCAAGACCGAAGAGTTAAAGTGTGCGAGAAACCTGAAATAGTCGGCATCTCAGATGAACGCGTACGTATTATATTACACGAACATTAGAATATGAAAATAATATCCGCAAGATGGGTGCCGCGTTTGCTTACAATCGACCAAAAACGCCCATGTGTGACAACTTCAGAGGCTAGTTTAGCGATGTTCAAACGAGTTTTTGTGTCGTTTCATAACTGTGTATGAAACATGAATCCACCACTATACACGGGAGACCAAAGAACAGTCTATATCAGTGGATTTCTATTGACGAATCTGTCAGAAGATGGTTAAGACGGTTTTATTGGCCAACAGGGATATGACTACAGTTTGTTTGGATGCACGCGGTATAATCCTCATCGATTACCTTCGAAAGGGGAAGACAGTCAATGGCGAACATAACTGCAACTTATTGGACCGTTTCAACGAAGTTTAAAAAAAAACAACTGCTTCGGCGAAGGAAATAGTTTTTGTTTTTCTTTTACTCACACTTGTGAATTACGCTACTGCCCATATACGCCATATCCTCCAGAATTAGCTCCCAGTGACTATTTCCTGTTTTCGAACTTGAAGAAATATCACGGCGAAAAGATATTCGGCTCAATGGTGATATCATCGATGGTTGGAAAATCGTTCTTTTCAAAGGGAATCGAAAAATTGGAAAACCGTTGGACTAAGTGTACCGAGCTAAAAGGCGACTCCGTTGAAAAATAAATTTGTTTTGGTCGAAATTATTATTCCTATAGTTTCAGTTTTACCCAGACTTCTCACTCCGCTCTCGTATACTTTAATTTCCAAAAGCACACTTATTCGTCGGTATGTCGTTATATACGAATATTTGATTAATAATGAGAGTGGATTGTGTTTTCCTCGAATCGAGATATTAAACCTCAGTTTGCGGTCCAAACAATATAAACCAAATTTCATTAGCTGTGATCCGGCTTACCACAATTCACCGAACTATTCAACGCAATGTGAGAAGCCAAACAGAGACACTGTGCGTTTAAGAACGAATCTGTAAATATTCGATGGATGGAAGGCTATATTATTTCAACGAGATGATTGAAGTTTTTATTTGGCACTTATGAACAATACTTGCACTTCTATACGAAGATACTGTTATAGGTGTAACGAAACGTAATAAAAGGTTGTGAGGCTCGTTGTTGGTAGAGTTAAATTTATGTTTATGTGTATAGACTAAGTATTGAAAGTTCCACTTCATTCAGTGATTGTTTGGGATTCGGTAGGTGCATGTATATTATATCAAGGGTGAGTTTTGGGCGTTATATAAGGATGCTGTTTTGCTAAGATAGAAGATACAGAAATGATAACTGTCCACTGTGTCAAAATATCTAAATCTACTTTGAAAATCAGTAGTCGACTTTGTAGTTTTTAAGGCACACATAATCGTATAAAGATTTTGTAAATAGATTTGTTTCACCTTAATATGGACGAAGTATCCGTATAGTCCGAAAAGTGCAGACGAAAAGCCAAATTTATCGATTTGTCGTCAGTTTTATGTATTGGAGAAGGGTTGGTCCGCTTATGAGATCCAGTTACAGGCATAAATACGTGACTGTCATAGTTGTCGTTCTTGAGCAAGTGGCAACTGACTCTCGTTTAAATCCTTTCGGGCCACACTAACTCACTGCGGTGGATATATATATATATATATATATATATATATATATATATATATATATAACGAATAAATATTTACTAACCTATATATGAACTTTTAATTGGCAGTTTCATAAAATGTGCAGGATTATTTTAATCGCATTGTTTTTATAATGGGCTATGAATCATAAATTTTTCAACTCATCGTATACATACATAACGTTGCCTCTCTAATTAAAATAACATGTGAGCTAAAGATAAGAGGTTATACGGTTTTCATTTTTTAATGATCTCATTTTATTCGTAATTATGGTAGTTGCCATAGTTAATGATTATTAATCGTTGTTGGAAAATGTTATACTAAATCGTAAAGCAAGATCTGAAACTATTTATGAAGTTTAGTTCCAATGTCGTATAAAGTTTATGGTAATAGCGTAGCTATTATAAAGACATCTGTAATAGTCAAATTTATGTGAAAATCAATAAACTATTGATTAAGTATTATATTGGTCACATAGTTGAACTGATGAAAAGTAGCAAAGCATAAACCGGAAAATTTGCAATCCTATCGGAAAGGTGCAGTATTTTCGTATCCGTTACTTCAGGCCAATCATGAAGTTACTCAAGCCAATTCTCACCCAAGTCGAGGTTCTATGTATGACAATAAGGTATACTATGAACTTTTTTAACGAGTTTGACAGGCTATTGTTGACCCGTATCGTGTAATCTGACTTTATCGATTTCGATCACGAACTAACTCTTCATACTGTTGCAAGCAACCTAAAGATGGCTCTCCTTTCGAAAATCGCTGTATCATTCGGTTTGGTTCAGCTCGCAGAATGATCCATCTTTCGTATACTCTTCCGTCAAGGTCCAACTTTCATACATGACAACGGGTCTGATCAATACTCTGTACAATTTCATCTTTCCTTATACCCTAACTTCACATTATGATAGCCGGAACATCTCAAGCTGTGCCCAAATTGTTCATGGTTACTCATTAAGCACATCTGCGGTATTTAATGCACGTTCTAGGATCAAGAGTAATAAACAAATAGTTCTAACACATGTGTGACAAAAAAACCTCATTAAGACATGTTATTATAATCACCATAAAGATTATGAACCTACAAGAACTGTTGAATCGTTTATTGAAATTAAAAAATTATCCGTCTCTATATCAAATAATCACCAATAAAACAATCATAACTGTCATTATAAAAATGTTTTTTTTATCCAATTTTATCTTAAAGTCATGATTTTATTCTGATCCCTTACACAAAACGAACCAAAATAGAAAACATTAACTTGTATATATGTACATCTCGTATATAAGAAAATTAAGGTTATCCGATTTCTGACATTCCGCTTTTATTTCGAACTGTGCTCTAAAAATAAACTACACACATATGTATGTATGTGTGTGTGTACTGATAAAAAGAAAATCAAAATGAAAATTTGCCAGGATACAAAATATATCGGTATAACCCATTCATATGTGTGTAAGAGTATATCCAACGATTTTCTTATCTCGTACTTATTTTAACTAAGTTTTTTGGTATTCGTATAATTTTATAGAAAATTTGGAAAAGATTTTAAAGATAACGTTTTCCAGTTTCCTTTTTCACTCTATATATACATGGACAAAAAAAAAAACAAGATACAGAATCGTAACTGAAACCAATTTTTATGTTATCGGAGAGTTGCAAAGTGTTTTTATTAAATTTTCTTCAATATTTTGGGAAAACATCGTTTTGATGTAATTTGATATGAATGTTATAGTCACGTGTGTCAACAATAATGCATGGTGGCACGTGGTTGTATATTATAAGAGAGAAAGAATTTGTAAACAGCTGTTATCTGTATAGGCTAGGCGTAATGGGACATTTGTAAACCAAATACGTTCGAGATTATTTTTAGACTAAACCAGTATGGCCCTGCAATATAGATGGTAGGCCCCATCAGGAGCGTAATATTTAGTAGCTAGTGATGTCTCACTCTAAAGTATGGAATGGACTAATACAATATTTACTCATATTGATAGAAGAATAGTAATAATAAAAAAACATTTCAGCATGCCTTCTCCCAATACACGGTTGGGAAAAGGCATACATTTTTACATTGTATGTAAATATCGAAACGAAAAACGAATTTATGTAATAAAAACTGACGCGCCATCTCTTATCAAATCTAATCATAACGAAAGCACCATCCGTTAAAAAATCTTTTTACTATTTTATGATAGAATTTGTGGAATAATTAACTGTTCTCTGTTTTCCGACTTTGTTAAAATTACAACAGGTTAATCGCTTTGTAACTGATTTTGTAAATAAGCATTTATCGGTGTTAATTAATAATGAAGAAAGCTTATGAGAGTGTCGTCTATTTTAAAATGGACCAGTTTTGACATTTTAAAATAGATGGCACTGCAAATGATGTTGCCTTCGTTTTTTACATTTAATTTACATTTTATATAGTTTACACTATTGTTTACATAATTTACATAAAAAATGTAAAAAACGTTTTTTACATGTAAAATCCCAACACTGTGACACTTTACTTATTTGATGCTATTCCGTTTCGTGTAAATCGATTTTGACTAGAATTATTGCTTTCTAAGATGAAAAATAAGAAGTTTGCTTGTTGGCTGCCTCAAGGGAGGTTTTGGAAATTAATGTCTGAATTTGGTCTGAAGTTTATTAAAAGTGGTGGTAATTGTGAAATAAAGGGCAACAAAGGCAATAAAATTACTGAAGAGTGCATAATCGGATAATCTTTTAAATCCGTCGATAATTAGTGTTGGTAAAAACTATGAACTCCGTGACTGGTGAGGTTATAGACCTATCGTTATTTTGAAAACTAAGAACGAGCGAAAAGATTTGCTTGATCTGTTAAAATCAGCATATCGGATCCGATTTATTATGTCTTGGACAGTAGTAAAGATTCTGAATTATATTCGTCGTAATACTGATTTCACGACAGTGGAATTTTAAGCAAGGTTTCGATATGGTTAATCGCGTCGTTTTGATAAAAAATATTATTTATTTTTGGATTACGTCCACACCTTACGAGTTGCATATTAAAACAATTACCCCTGGATAGTAGATATTTACCAAGATAGCTTAACAGTTCAAAATACGCGGCCCTAATTAAGATAGATTATCTGGGCATTTAATTAATCATTTGGGCTGGTCTTTGGATGAAAAAATCCGTTTGATATGTAGCGTGGTTCATTGCGGTCAGAATCCGTAAAGTGTAGAGCATAAAACCTCATTATGCAGGATAACTGACCAGACGATTTTCCTTAAAGCCTTTACAATCGCAGAATCCAATTTTACAACTTTTTAACTCTTGTCGGATTTGCATTGGATGTGCTAGTTCTGAATTAATTCTAAGCTGTATGCGAAAGCTGTCATAAACAAGAAATTGTTGGACCCTTTTGGAGTAGTCAAGATTTTAATGGCAGAAACGATTTAGTGTCTCAGCCATTCTGAAAATATGATCAGCTTAAACTTACGACTTAATAATTTATTTTGATCACATTTTATATTGTACCATATTTTTTATCAGACCTGAATGCTGACCACTACTAATAGCCCTTCCTAAAATGGTTTGTTATTATTACGAAAAATCTCATCTCTAATATCTGAAATAAGCAAAACTTGTGTATAGGACAGAAAAATTACTCATGCAGACTATTTCCTGATTTCTTTGGAATATCCTATTAATTTAAATTTAGGTCCTATCTTTTAGAGACAATTCCAATCATGGAAGATGGAACAGTTGGGACTGAACCACGATGAAAAACAAATCGTGGTAGTCGACGGTTTAAATTATGCTCACAAAAACAAAAAGCTCACAAACGAATTCTATATTCTAAACAAACTGAAATAGTTTTAATCTGGGCAAAGATGACAATAGATGTTCTGGAGCATTCCTCGGTTTAAATACAAGGTACCTGACATTAGTTAGGCAAGTCATCATTGATAAATCCCATGCGATAAAGGTATAGCTTAAGAAACGGATATGGACGGTAAGTATATAAAGGCACCAGTATCCTTAATTTTTTTTTTGGATTTAGTTATAAAAAGAGCGTATTGGTAAGCTTCGAATTACACTCGCTGAAAAAGTACTTTAATTTACCACAGGTATAGGAGTAACTTTAGCCCTGTGGGTGGGGGCATTCATGTTTCGTAAATATTACAAACGAAATATGAGACTCATAGAATACCACCACAGAGCTTATCGTAGGAAGCGACTAAATCTGGTAGAACGCTGGGCTAACGACCTATGCATCCGTAAAAATCAAAATTGTTAAAAATGTAAACAACAAAAAAAAGTTGGATACCGCCAAATAAATAATGACCCCCCGCTTAAGTACCCGGAAACGAGATTGAAGATCGGCACGTGGAACGTGCAGTCACTCCAAGTTCGTTTCAACCACGATATCACGAATTTAATGCAAATTTCTGATATCGTGCATGAAATCAAAGGACAGCGAGTACGCTGGCTCGGTCCCGTTCTGCATGCTGATCCGAACCGAATGATACAGTGATCTTTAAAGGGAGAACCGCCTTTCGGTAGGCGAAGAGGTCGCTGTCGGCGACGATGGCTCCACGGCGTAGAGAGCGATCTGGCATCTTCTGGTTGCCTACAACAGTATGAAGAGCTGGCTCGTGATCGAAACCGATGGAGTCAGATTGTTAACACGGTACGGGCCAATAATGGCCATACTTACTTGTTCTCAAGAATAAATATAATTCTCAACTCGTAGCTTAAAGCAAAATAAATAAAATTCTGATTTAAATTTGTGCAACCCTATAAATTTAGACATCATCTTAATAATTTTTTTTCTCAATAATCTTTAATATATAGACGCAACCCTAATATTATTTTAAAGATCTACACACCAATTTGTCAACTTAAAATAAACCAAAAATTCGACAAAAAATTTATTGGTAATCTATTTATATATGTACCTGAATATTGTTGTTGTCGTATTCTTCTAAGAATGTAAAACATTTGTGATTGAGGACATGATATGCTTCTTATTTGGTATGCACGTGCGAATTCTGAGAATTTCTTCCGATTTTGTATTACAATATGCTCTCGTTATATATTATTATACGAAACGCTAAGTTCATCGAAATAATTAAATTTAAATTAAATCAATATAAGAAATTCGAAGAATTCGCTATTTGAAGGTGTTCATCAATAGAATTTAAATTATTAACCAAATGTGTACCGCTCAGAGTGATAAAAAGTATTTTACAAGTGTACACTGATAACGTAACTACAAACTTATATCAAAATGTTGTTTATAAATAAAACACCTTGCAACACTTCCGACGGTATATACATGCCCGAGTATATAGTTCATTTTATTGCCATGTTCGATGAACGAAAACATTTCGAAATGTTTCGATAGCACGCACGTTTCGCATATATACAAGTAAATAAAAATAATTTTAGTCGAATACAAAAGGTCAAAGATTGTACATTTTCACATGTCGAAAATGTGGGTATGTTAAACGAGACTAACTTCAGACATAAGTAAGTATATACGATATGGGTACGAGGGGAGTACAGTTTAAAAAACTGAGCTGAGGATGCATCAGATGCGATTCCATCACCAACGCAAACAGTAACTCGCTAAGTGGTTCTCTTGTGGTTCTCTAGAGACTTTTTTCAAGTGGGTCGAAAATTCCAGACTGGAAATTATTCTGTAAAAGGCGAGTCCCGAGAATGTTGATGAAAATCGTCCACTGATGACATTACTGTGGCTCTGGTGAAGTCAAAAGGTGGCTAAGATCCAAAATTGATACAAAAAATTATTGTTGATGAGTGAATGCCATGGCTGTATCGTGATCTATCAACTAAATGGGCAGTCTAGCAACTTTTGTAAAGTCGTTACTGGTTACGAATCTTGGTTTTATAAGAACGATCTGGAAACCAGACAGCAGTTCATAGTATATAGCCAGTTCATGGTATAGCAACAAAAGTATAATCACTCGATCAAAAGTCGAGTGACTACGAGAAAAAGAGGGTACTGATTATATCATGACACAGCACCAGCCCACACGGTTGTAATAACTATATTGCAATCGCTGGGGGATATTTTAAAAAAATTTCCTAATATGAAAATCCGATATCGAAAATTCCGCTAGTATGAAACAAAAAATATAAAACTATTCAGATTTTCCTAAAATCGAATATCAAAATCCGACTGCTTTGAAGTAGACGAATCTCATTTTGTGTTATTATTTGTGTGTTTTATACAAAACACATCATTGCTAACTTCATGCTTAGATTTCACAAATTCGACCAAATAATAGGAAAATTCGCAGCGAATTGAATTTTTCGATATCGGAAAAAATCCGATATCGGATTATTTTATAATAGCTCTCTTGGTATCGAAAAATAGGACCAGCACATTATTCCTCGGATCTAGCATCTTTGATTATTTCCAAAATTAAAACAAATTTGAGGGGAAAGGTCTTTTACAGTAACGTGGAGATAATTGATGCGGCTAATGCGGATAAAACAAGATTTTCAAGGCTGTTTTGAGAAGTCGATCTCTAACCGTAAGAAATTCACTGAAATCAATGGCGATATTGTAGAGAAGTAACGTTCTTAGTTTTTTCTGGTCAACTAAGCGAACTTTTGTCACTTACCTATAGTCGATGAAATAAATACTTAAATAAAAACACGCAAGTCAATTTAAAATCCAAATCAATATCCTTCCTAATATACACGACTAATTCAAAAATTAAATATTTACCTGTTTGGTATACGTTTTACTAATTCATTTAAAACTTTCAAAAACTTTCCATTAACTTTCCAAAACAATAAGAGGAACAAAAATCTTGAAAACACCTTAATACACAAAAAAAAATTATTGGAAATAAGACGACAGCAACAAACAACCTGTACAAAATTAAGTTCGTATATTTGGATCTTTATTGAATTATTGATAAGAAAATTTCGTTGTATGCACGAGTATGTATGTATGTGTGCTTAGTGATTACAAGACTATCTTTACTTTTAACGAAAAACACTCGAGTATAAGATATGACTTTTCTTTTGTTTTTCACATCATTGTTCATAGTTTAATGGACTGAAAGAACATTGTGTAAATTGCAATTAGCTAATTATGTACATAGGAAGAAACTTTTTGTGTGCTTCAACAAAAAGTTTATGTTGTTCTTATCTATAAGCATGTCTTGAGATTTTTTGTTTCGCTTATTTAGCCTAAAGGTGGATAGAATCAAGGTTTTGATTACGGGGTTGTATGTATAGAGAAGGTGGATCGGGGTTATAGAAGAACAATTTTATATTGAAATTATATTGTATAAATTATTTGGACCAGGGAACATGTATTTGACATCTACCTGGATGACACCATTGGAGTTAAACATGAAGTCACACTCCTGGTGTCAAAATTAAAATAATTTGGGTAGTTGTCACAAAAAAGCCTTAAAAATTAGTGACCTATATATAAAATAATTTCAGGTATAGTTGAAATATACAATCAATAAGACAGTTGCTAAATAAAGCAGTCGTCAAATAATACCAGGGAAAACATGGCCCCCGTGACATGATTGTTCCAGGCACTTATATGTCAATATGACAGAATAGTCACAAAGATCATGATCACTAAATATCATCACGAGTATGATTGTAATAATTCCGGGCAATCACCATCCAATATGCGAATTCTACAAGATTCGAAAAATAAATCACTGGTACCCACCTATAAATATGGCGATAAAACGTATTGGGAAAATATTCGACAATCTTATTATAGTCTAAACAGAAGTTATCCATATTGTATTGATTTTTGGTCCATGATTTGTAAACGCCAATCGACCAATAGAAAATCTTTGTTTGGTTGGGTTTATGTTAAACTTAAAGTAAAGTCGATCATTAATGAAACCCTCAAACAGACAAACTCAATTTGAACCATGGAAAGATACACAATCGAGCAACCCTTAAAAGTAATTCAGGCACATTATAAAAATGGTATATCGTGCACTTCGTGATTTAATCGTCCAAATGTGCATACAATAGGAAAAATCGTGCAGAAATTTGACCAAACCGGGTCTGTAGGAGTTTTTGAAACCCCAGTGCATTCTCGTACAGCTATAGTACTGCCGAAAATATTGCTGCTGTTCGCGATATTGTGGCTGAAAAGCCGTCCACCTCAACTCGTCGTCGTGCCCAACAGTTGCACCTCTCACGATCGTCGTTGATGAACATTATGCATAAAAACTTGCATTTACACGCTTAAAAGGTGCAATTGACTCAAGAACTAAAGCCTCTTGACCATTCCAAACGTCGTCAATGGTCAGAATGGTGGCAAGAAAAGGCAACAGTGGATGATCAACTTTCGAAGAAAATCATATTCAGTGATGAGGCACATTTTCACCTCAGTGGATTCCTCAGTGCAGAATTGCCGCATTTGGGCAATCATAATCCAAGAGTGATTGTCGAAAAATGAATGCACCTCAGACAGTTACGGTCAGGCAGTTACTGTGAATGGTGTTCGCTATCGTGAGATGATAACGAACTTTTTATGGTTCGAATTGGAAGATATGGATGTGGACGCTATGTGGTTTCAACAGGACGGTGCCACTTGCCCCACAGCTAACGAAACAAAGGCTCTTTTGCATAACAAATTCAATGGCCGTGTTATCTCACGTGGTGATGGATTTGAAGCCGTTGGACTTCTTTCTTTGGAGTTATTTTGAAAAAAAGATGTACGTCGAAAAGCCAGCAACCATTCAAGAACTAAGGGATGAGATAATTCGGCACATTAACAGCAAAGAACCTCAATTATGCCTATAAGCGTCATCGAAAATTTGAACCATCGGAGGTGTGCCGCCGAGGTCGCGACAGCCATATATTTGGCCATACATAGAATCTACAATATTTTCCTGAATAATTTGTATTTTATTCAAAATCAACATCGGATCTTAAAATTTAACCACCCTTTATTATTTAAATTTCAAATATTAAACATTTTTTCAAAACCAGCTTGTACCCGCTTAGGTGTCAATCTGATATATTTGTTAATTTTAGTCTCTTTGGAGCCATCTCTTTATCTAACTCTCATTGTACTGCACACTACGCTACTATAGTACAGACATCGAAGTTGAAGGACCCACTAGTATATTTCACTCCAACAGGGGGTCGAAGATGTATTCATTGACATAATGACGAATAGCATAGCTTTTGGGATTCGAACTCGGTACCTTCGGCTATACAACTATCCGAGCTTTAACCACTGCCCCATTTGATCTATGTCACTCGACTATATACAAACGACTATATCAAGATACATTTCCACCAGCAGACAAAAATATCTTAAATAACGGTATAAAAGATAGTTTTGATCCAAATGATCCGATTTGCATAGTTTATGTAGCTTGTTATTTTTTAAATTTATGAGACCATGAGAACCAACTGTCCTAACCTTCCCCATCAAGAAATGTTTGAATGTTATAGCGTTGAGTTATTTGACCATAGTATATACTTTATCAGAATCTATAAGCAATCAGTGGATTATATTTATGGAAAGACTAAACCACCAGCGGGTATAATCTAGACTTCAGCACCACAGATGCTGACTAATTTCTTATTTTACTGTACGACTTATGTGTTTTTATCATCAGGTTTTGACATTGACCCAATTTGATCTGACTCAATATCAATATCATACTCAAGACAAGAGATATACTCCAACACTAAAAAAACTGCAACGGATTGAGTTATAGGTTTACACGAAGCCCATTTAAATTTTGCTAACATCACAACCACTCTGATTGGTTTTGCTAAAACGCTTTGTAGTGCTCAAGACACTCCCACCATTTTCGTAGTTCGCTTATTTACATTGTACTTTACGCCATTATTTAACCATATTCACAAAGAACCATCTGCACTCCATGCCAAAATATAGTACTGAGGCTAGAATTCGGAACTCTAACATTAGATGTCTAATACCTCCTACTTCAACTACCGCATATTTATTGGCCGCTTCATTCATTATAGTACAGCACATACATTGAGGTAAAGCATTAAAAATGAAATTGACCCACATTGGTTCTGCTTCGAATGGTGAATCTATTAATAATTTGGTTTATTACAGATTCACCAGTTGCGTCTTCTGTAAGTCGCCTACTGTCACAAACTCAATGCGATCAGTATATAGATCAAAATCAACTCAACACATGGAAGAAACGCTCTACTTTCATAACTGGTGATAAGGGAAGTTTATCATACTAAGCTCTAAGGGTCAAAGTATGAATGTGTCGTATCTATATACACAATAGACACACCTTAAACATGTATATAAAAGCTCATAATGAGCTAAGTTTAAATGTAAGCTTGCACCATTCATTAAAATAGACAAATGCAACAGTGTGTGTTACATTAAAATGCTCGGCACTCGTGCACTCATTGGAATCATAGTAATGATACACCAAACATCGTATAGTGAACAAAGTGCTTTTGCGACAACTATACTTGAGCTTTCCAATTTCTTTTATATAATTGATTTATCAGTTGTTGATTCGAGCATCTCAGAAATTGTCTCATTACACACATATAAACTAAAAGTCTCTGATGTACGTAAACAAATTATTGATTTGATACATAGCAACTATTTTTAAACTCTTATCTAAATGTATTTTTATCTACGAATATCATTTGCTACTCCGAACAATGACGAGTTGTATATAGAAATGCATTAGATTAGAAATAATAATGATCATTTGCATGAACGAACACAACTAGCTTATACACACTTATAATAGATTATAAATATATATTGGGTCGTGTGTCGAAGTAAGTGGGTGTGAGATTGTGGGTCTATTCTGTTTATCAAAACATTATATAATTAAGAAAATTCTTATCTTATATCTTATGAAATATTTTAATATTAAGAAATGAAAAATTTGTAGGTTGTAAAATTGGCAGTAAAATATATAATATTTAAGGATATAAAAGTTTAAGTGCCGTTAAAATATTATATACGTATGGATGAAGTCTTAAATATATTCTTATGTTGGTCAAAAAGTCATTAAATAAAAATATTGCAATAGAAGCAGAATCATTTTTATTGTTGGTGCTTTTAAGCTACTTTATTGCAATAAAACAATCTTTAGTTTATATACGATCAATTTATTTAGTGAAATCTAATTTTATTTGGTATTACCTAATATGCGATTACCCCAGTCTTACGGATTTGTAAAAAACTGAGACAATCCTTTTAACCCATCTCTTTAAATTTTCCATCAATGTAATAAAATTTGAATCCTTGCATCTGCTACATGCTGTTGAATTATACTTTAACTGACTTCTGGCCTTTGAATGGGCCTAAAGCAAAATAGTACTGTCTGACGAAGAGTATAAATAACCACTATGTGACGGAAGACAACAAATTTGAATATTTTTCCAAATTTGTCTTCAGATAGCATACTCGTCCAGTTAAAATTTGGTATAAGATTACCAACCCTGTCCAGAAAACAAATCAATTGCTATCAAGTTTAAACTGACAGGACAAGAAACCAACAAATAACTTGCATCAAACAAGAGCTTCATAGTTGTTTTGTTGTTGTTTATGAAAAGGAACCAAAAGAATGTTGTTGAAAAGTATATTTAGAAGGGGTAGTAATGAGCATAAAAACTTTTGATAAGAAAGTTAATCAAGAATCTGAGAAAATAAGAATTGGGTCGCACTCTTCTAAGAATTCTGTAGCAAACCATTATATTTATAATTAGTAAGAAATGGTGTACCACGAACCATCAATTTAAATTTAAATATAAAAACGAGACAATCGACCAAGTTTATAAAAATAAACTAATCTTCCCTTGAAACTCTAGACAAACTGAGGGACTAACGAGTTTACTTTCGTTAAAATGAAACATATTTAAACGAAAATCGAATCATCTTCGTTGGTATTAAAATGAAAGAAGAGAGAAATTATTCCAGAACTCAATACCACTAGAACCCACGGTTCCACCTACATACAGTTTAAAAACTCCAATCGTGGTTGAAGTTTGGTCACCATGGAAATCGAGACTGGAACCCTGAATGACAGAGTAGGCACACTACTTACTCCGCCATGAGAGTGACAACTCGTTGGCATAGAGAAGCAATTGAGCAGACATTTTTCTGTTTGCAAGATCATGCCTTGGAATATTATACTGTCCAGGCAATAATTCATCCTGTATTTCTTTCCAATTATTTCAGAACATATCTCATTGAGCCTTGTCTGCTTGAATGGCTTTAATCTGGATTTTCTCAAAATTTTATTGGCGTACACTCCAAAGTTATATCTATCAACTACATTAACTTTAAGCGTAGTGACATATCCGGCATTCTGAAAGGTTTATTTTTCTTGTAAAATCGTCTCTTGATGGCAGTAATGAATATCTGTAACAAATATGCAAAGCTTTGAAGTATAAAAGATTTAAAGCTTAATTTTACTAATTAAGCCGAGTTCAGCCCCATTTGAACACCACTTTTTATCTATTTCGTGTTAAACAACTAATAGAGGCACAAAAGATAGCCACAATTTAAGCAATAAGCATGATGAGCGAAAAAATCGAGTAGTAACAAAAAGTTGGATGATGTCACGTAAAACTTATATGCAGATGGATTATCTTTCATTTTATTTCGTGGCGAAAGCGAATAGATATACCATTCCGAGTCATTTGTTGATTTTTGTGTTATCAGAATACCATTCGCTCTAATCCAAAAGCTTCAATACAGAACGAAGCAGAGCATACGTTCTGGGAGACTGGCGATTTACCTAGAATGCAGTAATTTTGTTACACCAGGAAAGGAGAACATCGCGCTATACAGTTTGGATTTTTAATTTTTGATAAGTTATAATGTCTTGCCAGCTTTCCTGATACAAAGAGACTTGACCATACTTGACAGTTGCAGTACTGCAACTTCAAAAGTATAAAATTTTCTAGAGAAAATATGATAAACTTTAAAACATGCTGATAATAAAGTTTATGATATTCGAATTAAAAATTATCGATTGCTGGAAGAGTTGAGATCAACACAATGTCATTTTAATCACCACCGTTTCAGTTGTTTCATGTAAAACCCTCATAGGGCGCGAACGAGCGTATGGAGATTAAAACTGCCACGTTCAGGCAAAGAGTATGATGATTTGAATAACAAATTTATAGCCTCGAAAGAAAACAACGAGAATGTTGGATTACCGCAATCAGGTGGAAAGGAAATCCGTGGATAATAGACAAAAAATGAGAAATTGAATCCGTGGTGTTACTGTATTGATAGAGACTGTTGGGAGAAAACTGGTATAGTAGACAGAAGGGCGTAGAAAACCCACTTTTTATATTGATATAGATTTTAAAAAAAATTAAGCGTCGAAATGTCCCTAATTATCTTGGTACGAGAAGGCTCCAAGAAACGAGTATGATCATTTCAACACAAAAAAAGTATAATTATGAGTTAAGTCGTTAGAGCTTTAATTCGGTTTTCATTTAACTTGAGAAAGGCAATCCCTCAAAATTTACATAAACTCTTTGTCTTTTCTAGCAGTAAGGACTGAAACGCTTCTCTGAAACGCTTTTGCTTCTCTTATAAATGTAAGAGTATTTCCAATTCTATCAAAAAACCGTAATCTATAAATTTGGAATTTTTTAACTGGTTATCAGTGACATAACCAATGCTGTGGGTTACGACACATAAAATCTTCAAAATAGCTAAGTTTACACTGGAAAGCTTTTGTTTCCAATATTTCTAATCGGTTTTGGGTCTCAAGGTACTCCCAACTCTTAGGCGGTTCGTTTATTTCTGCTCTATACAGCCAAAACCGAAAACGTGACTATATGTCCGATTTAGGTACAAGTTGCACATTACATAGCTCCATACCAGTATTGATGTGGAAGATTGGTCAGTTCATGAATTCTCGATTCCAATCGGTAATAGATTGTTTCATTCACGTGACCAATCGTAATGAGATGATAAAAATCTCGTTTTTACCCGGTCCCAATCGGGATTGACACTCGGTACCACTATTGTAGTTGATCTAGCAAATATTCATTATTCACCGAAATGAATTTACAAACCATTCTAAGAATTATTCTCAAATATTTGAAACAAAAATCCAGCAAACTACATAACTGTCGTTTTAGTCTCCAACATATGTTCAGAATATAAAATTTATATACGATTTCTAATTTAAAAGCTACACCTGAGTCGTATATAGCTTTTCGGATTGTTTTTGATTTCCACTTAAACATTTGTGGAACCCCCATTCAGCGCATAACCCAAATATATTATATATTGGAAAATCGACGAAAAATTTTACTTTTGAAAACATTAGAATTAGAAGGTATTTAAATAAACAAATATGTACATATATGAATTTTATTTTGTACAAGTATGAATATGTAGTTAAACATAAATAAAAAAAAAATTCATGTTTTCAACAATGTTAAGTAAAGAAAATCACGTTATCGATCTACATAATCTTTTTTGCGTGTTGTTTTGCTTGGTGTGGTGCTGCTGCTTCCACGGAACAAACACACATTCTTCAACATACATATATATATAAATATTTTTCCATATTTTCTATATTTAGAAAACGTGTTTTGTAAATATTATTTAGAATTTTCTTTTCTACTTTTCATATTATACTTGAACACACACACACTCATATATATATACCATCTATACATAGAGTTATGAAAATATTTTTACAATTTTCTATTCTGATGCCTTTGTTGTTGTTGTTGTTGAAAAGTAGTATAAATAACAGAATTTTTTTATTATTTTATTACTCATAATAACATTTTCTTATACCTAGACTTATTGGGTTGATACCAAGAGGGGATTTTCTGTTCCTTATCATGTCAGTTATTTTCATGCCTGATTCGAAATTTTATCTATTACTTTTTGATATTGACATTGTTATACGAAATCAAACGTGTATTCGTTCATGCCACACACAATCAATATATATTCTATATAGTAGAAAATGTGTCGTCCTTTTTTTGACAGTTACGAAACACTATAAATTTGTAATACATTTTTTTATTTTAAGTTTCTTATTCTTCATCCTTACCAATTTTTAAGTCGTTTTCTGACATGGAAATGGATAATTTAGTAATATCTGTCATATAATTTGATGAAGAGGTTATTATTTTTTGAGCAAAATAAATTTGAAATAACATTTTCTTGATATAACAATACAAATCATCCCTCGTAATTTATTAGGAATTGATTGGATGACTTTTTGTACATTCACACAAGGGTATGGATTGACGTTTTGCCAATACTGCTAAAAAAATGCCAATAAAGCACTCAAGAATTGAAGTTGTTAGGGATTTGACCCATTCATAATATCATATCAACCTTGACTAAACCTCGTCCAAAAGTTAATATCCTTGTTTGTCACAATCAGATTCTGAAATCGAGCAGGAAATATCATGTCATATATAGGATCATACACTAGGATATAAAATATAAGTTGATAGTTAGAAAATTTTGGAAATTTTGTAAATTTAAATTTTTAGACTAAAAATTAGTGAAAGCTTATTATTGTAAGCTTTCAAATATGTTCACCTAAAAGTTTATAAAGCACAATTTTGACTTTACTTTTGATTATACATAAATATCAGTAGTAGAAATCAAACAAAGCTTTGATCTGTCAATTAACAAAAAGTACGATTACAAGATGCAGAGCTTTAAATATTTTAAGTACACTGTTTAGCGAGTTATTACACTTTAAATTAATTGATAGCTGCTTTGACAACAACAAGTGTTTAGTTAATATTAACACAAAATCCAAAGCTTCATTAACTATAGTTAGTCAAATTTATATGTAAATCAGACTAATAAATAGTAAACAATCGATAAACGAATTGATGAAAGATGAAATCAATTACTGTAAGGTCATTGACAACAACAAAAACCAAATTATATGTTGCCATCAACAACATTGTTTATAAAGTATAACAAAAAAGAACTCATAGTTTATTTGGTAAAAAATGAGTAATTTGCATATCTCGTAAAAGCTTTCGTCGTTTTAAAACAAAGGTTCACAAAAGCTCATAATTAAGCTTTCATTCAACAAACACTTTATTCAAGAGTTAAAGCTTATGTCAGATTCAATACCATATATGTTACTTCATTAACCAAAGCTTCCCGAAAAGCTTTCATTATTCTAGACAATAATTAAACGACGCCATTAAGTTAATTAAGAATTTCAGTTTTAGTGACTGAGTCAGAACTCGTGTTAACTCAAAAGTCGCACACATACTATAGTAAAATTATATATAATCTATTTGAGCGATATCTATAGATAAAGGTTCCCATATGAATTGATCTATGTTTATCCTTTTTTTAGAATTTTTTTTCAAGAGCACAATTTATTTTTATCAACTGACCAATTTAATAAGCTTTAAGCTTCATTTTTAGTAGTGACTTAATTTAATTTGCAAATTAACCTTCTACACCACAACAATTTGTGATGAAAACAACAAATTGACAACAACAACTACCAAATTATATATTGACAACAACAACATTGTTTATAAGGAAAACACGTTCCTTGTATTACATCAATATATTATTTTATAAAATATTGAGTAGTTTGCTTTGAGCGTTGAATAGTTAACGTTTTCAAAAGCTCACTATTAAGCTTTTCATTTAACATACACTTAATTCAAGAAAGCTAATCTTTCTGATTAAATATCAATGCATGTAACCATAGCTACCAAAGCTTCCGAAAAACCTTCAACTATTCTTGGCAAAAGTTTTGGCTAAGTAATTAAGATATGATTAAGACAGTGTTTTGGTTCAATTGCATCCTGTTAAATCAAATTACACACATACCATATTCGCTAGTTCCATATCAATATATGTTACAGTATTACATTAAAAGCTCTTTCAAAATCTTCTGTTTTACTAAACATTAAGTTGATAATTGATATGAAAAAATTTGTGCTACTCTTTAATGACACAAAAATATTTCATTACAACAATTATACCAAAGTCATACTGTTGACAATTCTTTAATGGTTAACGATTCAAACTAATTATAATTTATGGATAATCATAAGCTTTTGTGAGAGCCTTAGATATTTTAATAATCTAGGTAAAAGATTATTAGTGAAGGTTCCCCTACAATTAAAGAATGCTCAACTTTTCAGTAGTAAAAATCATGTTAAGCTTTGAGCTGTCAATGCACAAAAAGTACGATTACAACAATTTGCAGAGCTTGAAATATTTTTAACAAACTGTATCGCGTGTCATTATATACTATAACGCAATTGATAGCTGATTTGACAGCAACAATTGCTTTATTTATATTTATACACTATGCTTTAAACATTTTTAAGCGTCATAATTAATAATAAGTGAACTTAATTTGTAAATCAGACTTCTAAATAGTAAATAATCAATAAATAAATTGATAAAAGATGACAACAACAACTTCCATGTTATTAACAACAACAACAACTACCAAATAGTATATTAACAACAACAATATTGTTTATAAGGAAAATACGTTCCGTGTATTATACCAATATATTATTTTATACAATATTAAATCGTTTGCATATCTCGTAGAAACTTTCAACATCTAAGTATAATAGTTTGCAACAGTTCATTATTAAGCTTTTCATTCAACATACATTTAATTTAAAAAGGCTTGACTTATACGTTACTACAGTTACAAAATCTTCGGGAAAAGCTCTCATTATTCTTGCCAAAAAATCAAACGAAGTCATTAAGTTGTTAGAGAGTTTCCGTTCTAGTGACTGAATCGGTACTTGGGTTAAATCAAAAGGAACAGACATACCATAGTAAAATTTTGTGAAATTTATTATAGCGATAAAAGCGCGTATTGACTAAGGCCTTAAAAAACGACAGATAAAGGTTCCAATATGAGTTACTCCATGATTATCCTTTAGTATAGGATATTTTCCCTCAACAATTAAAGCTCAAGTTATTTTATGGTATGGCGTCAGCAGGCCTTTTAAATATATTAAAGCTTCATTATTAAAAGTTACCCAATTAAATAGGCAAATCAAACTTCTTAATAGTTATATTAAAGCACGTTATTGACAACAACAACTACCAAATTATATATTGACAACAATACATTGTTTATATCGAAAATTATTATTTTTTTATAAAATATTGAATAGTTGCATATGTCGTAAAAGCTTCAAACGTTGAGAAATAAAAGTTTTTCAAAAGCTCATTAGAAAGCTTTTCGTTTAACGTACAAAAAAATTCAAAAAGATACTAAACTTAAACTTTATTTCTGTTTAAATATCAATATATGTAACCACATCTGACAAAGCTTCCAGAAAAGCTTCAAGTATTCTTGCCTAAGTAACTAAGCTATTAGTATTTGGTTTTAATGTCTCGTGGTTATTCAAAAGCCGCACATAATATAAGTAAAGATATTCATAATTTATCAAAGTGATAGAAACGCGTATCGACTTAAACCCATAGATATACCTATAAAGCTTCTATGTGAGTCGATTCGATTAAAATCTATGGTATTTTTAATATTGGACCTTGTTTATTTCTCTTTCAAGTTGATTTTCACCAGTTATTTTTTTAACTTTTAAGCTGAAATTATTTTATGTTGTGAGAAGGTTAAGCTGTCAGTCAAACCAAGTTAGCTATGCAAATTTTTCAATTCAAATATTAAAAATAACTCCCATTGAAGTACACTTAAAATCGTCGTGCTTGTTAAATCATGGTGAAAGCCTTTGGTGATGATTGAAGGCTTCCAAATATTCGTTAAATCGGTCAACGAAAATTCAAATATCTTAAAATTTTTCGCTTAAATCGTGGGCGAATCGTCGATCTTCAATCTGGACTCAAACCTAGTACCTATACTATTCCAACTAACAACGCTATCAAGGTCAACTTTATTAATTTCAATAAAGAAACGTTCAATACGTTAGGCGGTAATGATGTTTTTATGAACTTAATGTTTATGTAATGAACTAGTAGTGTAAAATTGTATGACCTCAAGCTGTAAGGTATCGTTAATAATAACTTTATACCAAACTGATTTTACAAGAACAACTTTTTTATAATATTGACACATTATTTGAAGCTTTTTAAAAGATTTGAGCTTTACTATCAACATTAATTTACCGATCAGTCTTCTAACTAAATATATGACAACAACAACATTACAAATAAACAAACAGTTCAGCATGCTATAGTAAAATGCTTTGTGTTTTAAAGTTTTCCTAAAGTTGAATTTGTTGTGAAAGCTTCAAATATTAAAAGTTTGAAAAGCTCGTATATTCAGCTTTCCAATTTATGTCCTCTAAAAGTCAATAAAAGCTTTAATTGAATAATGATTAAGCATTCATGTGAAATAACAAACGGACGGAGCTTCCGTAAAAGCTTAACGAGTATTTTTGTGAACGTTTTATTTCACTTTTTACATAAACGTATAGTGTTAATGAGGTAATTTTCCACTTTCCAAGGTCAACCACAAATTAAGACTATTAATTATTGGATCAGACATTTACAAACTTTATTGCTTTTTCGTAGCACTGATATGGGGAGTGAGACATGGGCGTCTTGAATTTTGAGATCTTCAAAACTCTGTTTTAGTTTTTGATGAAACTCTTGTAATTGTATTTCACGCCACTGGTGTTGAGGTAATTAATTGTAAAAGCAAAAACACAACATTGTTTATAAGAAAAACACGTTCCGTGTATTACACCAATATATTATTTTATAAAATATTGAGTAGCTTACTTGTATCGTAAAAGCTTTCAAAAGTTTTCAAAAGCTCATTATTAGGCTTTTCATTTAACATACAATTAATTCATAAAGGCTAGCCTTTAACTTTATTTGTGATTAAATATCAATATATTTAACCATAGAAGAATTGGTGATCCGGAGAAGCTTCAATTATTGTTGCTTAAAGATTTAGCTAAGTAATTAAGATATGATACAGTGTTTTGGTTTAAGTGTCTCGTTGCAACTTTATATGACAATAGCAGCATTTTTTAAGTTAAATATATATTGTGAAAGTTTCAAATGCTAAAAAGGTTCAAAAAGCTCGTCAATTAAACATTCTAGTTTATTCCTTCTCAAAAGTCAAGAAAAGCTCAAATTTTATTATTATTAAGCATCCATTTGTAAAGTCAGAAAAAGACGAAGCTTTTGTAAAAGCTTCGTGAGTATTTTTGTAAACATTTTATTACACTTTATACATAAACGTATAGAATAAATGATAATCTGCCACTGTCTAAGGTCACCTTCAACCACTGTTATGGGGAGTGGGATATGGGCGAATTGGACTAGATACATTCAAAAGTCTATTCTCTCTAGGGATGAAACACTTATAATTGTATCTTATGCGTCTGGTATTGATGTAATTAATTGTAAAAGCTTGCGATAATCATTGCTATGAGGCGTATGGGCACATTTCAAGCGTAGTAAAATCATGACCTAGTCGCCTAGAGATGAAAAATATTTATCTCAGTATATTAACAAAAAACAAACAAATCTTTTTAATTTTAATACTCATCTTTAATCAAACTTTTATAAATATTTTACAATTACATATTATCAAAATTGACACACCATATATGAAAGATAATATACAGAGTAGCATTAAAAAATGTGATGTCACATAATAATGTATATAAAAAAAAATTGATATTTATCGTCACATGCGTCTTATCTACATATATCCACAAACACATACAAACTTTCTAATCAAAATAATACAATTATATAAAATTTGATTTATCTCATTTCCATCGTACCCAGAATAGTACACTGTGAAAAAAAAAAAATAAATTCGGGTATCATCTATATACTGTGTGTATATGTACGCGTATGCGTCTTACAAAATACTTAAATCCATATGATTTATGTGAAATGTGAATCGAGCAATTTGATTTGATTTCTTACTTCCAGAAATAAGAAAATAACAATTTTAAATTTATTAAATTAATTTAAAAACATTTTTTTATTTTTTTTTTATTTTACGCAAGACGATAAAAATTTACAACAAGAAGTATTTTTGTGTTTTTTAATTTAATTCGTTAAGGATTTACATGAGAAATTGAATTTATGTTTATCTCTTGTCAAACTTGATTTTAAGATTATTTTGCCGAGATCCGCTTCCAAAGTATTTTAAAAGATTACACCTGTCACATTTTATTTAACTTGGATCCCCTCGAGCCATTTATATATATATAAATATATATATATATATATATATATATATATATATATATATATATATATATATATATATATATATATATATATATATATATATATATATATATATATATACACGTCATCGTACATCAAAGATTATCTTCGTAATTAACGGACTACAAACACTATAGTTCACTGTAACGTTTTGCACAACATCAATGTTATTTAAATGACACCAAAGAAAAGCACTCACTGATGGATCATCATAGTACACTGTTACGGTATACTCATCGTCAGGCTCTAGTTCAATATCGTCCATAAATCTAACAGGGAAGCAAAAATACTCGTACAGTGTATTTATAATAACTTCGGCCAATATTATGCCGCACCGATTTCTCAACTTAACCGTACACTTTTGTTTTGTTGCCGGGCTTTGTATCCACACACCTAGTATCATTATATTTTGGGAAACTGTAAATTTTGTCGAGTGTGAATTAATTTGCGATATTTTATTTATCGACAACTCTTCTACGTGGATTATTCGAGGTAGTGATTCAAATGCACTACCACCAGTTGATATACATTTCATAATATCACAAATTTGATTACACGTAAAAAGCTCGACTTTTCTATTAACACACCCGAGAAAATCATCCAGTTGCATTGTTGGGAAACGGATTAAATTTAGTACAGTACCAATCAAACGTTTTTCACTTTTCCCCGACGCGCGTTTATTATGTTCGGCCCACGCCACAACCCGTTCAAATATTCCAACTTCATTTATATTTTTAACGGTTCTCGATGAACTCCAAACACAATTTAAACGCAGCATATCTTCCAGTGTATCCCATTTGATCGACAAAAATTTATCCGAATACAAAAACGTATCGAAATGATAAGCGATTTTCATTAGCTGCACGTCGAGTAAAAATTTTATATTCTCAGATTTGTATATTTCGTAATATTTCAATGTGTCAATATATAGATTTCTGCTCCATAGAAATTCGTAGCACATCTGCTCCAACGGAAACACTTTATATCTTATCGCCATTTTTACGACCTCGATCACATTGTCGACAGTAATTTCACATCGTTCGCAATAAAAATACTTAAGAAACTCTAAAAATATGTTCTTGTTTGTTGTGTACGTGATTGGGATGACTTTCATTTCGTGCATTGTCCCATCAAATGTGTGCCGAAATACCGAACTGTGTATAATAAGGATGAAACTGTGAGCGTAAACTTTTTGATCTTTTATTATGAAAAGGACGTCGGCTAGATTTTTGGTATTGTAAAGCTCCTCCATATTTTCACTTATAACTGTCAAATGCACTATTAGACGATTACAGTATGACTGTGTACAATATTATACTAGCAAGTCCAAACTTTTGAGACAATATTTACATACATATACACGTCTATCGATATATCGCGTACTTATAGTTAATTTCTTCCATGTGTACATGTATTAGTTGATATAAGTTTAAGTTGTTGTTTTATCTTATCCAAACTTGAAAATATATAAATAGTAAGCATCGTCTGTTATACTGTTGGCAATTCAAACGTGCAAGTTGCTTTAAACTGTGATGGTGATAAAAACAAATCAGCAGATAATACTCTGAGCAATGAGCAGAAGACATTCAACTAGTGGATTAAATGTTTAAGATAAGCCTGTATTTTTATATATTGCACTTATCAGTGCTTCCTGTTTGTCTGTATAGTGATAGTTTAACGTGAACTCAATGTTACAAAGTTGTAGCATAACGTCACTAATCTGAATTGTAATAGCGAATGACTCCAGGTTTTCTTACATAGTTTCAAGACCTCGTTTCTTGATTCTGGCCTGATATTATTGACGTCTATTATTGAGACCAACCTTCAGGTAACCGCATCCCGAGGCTTTGTAACAATTTTGCTGACCCTTAATACCTTTGTGAGTCTATATTTAACACTTAATCAATATATTGGATGAAGGTTGGTTATTATGTTGTACGATAATGAATTGGTCCATGAATTGGAGCATCTCATTTCTAAGGCATTCCAGGCAAGCTAACTATGAGTTTTCATCAACGCTTGAAACTTAATCGAAAGGAGTTTGTTCTTCAGTGAATTATTGGAGGTAAACTGACATTTGCTAAAATTTCGTGAAAATATCACTGTCACTTTTGTGATGAAATTCACCAAGAAATTATACCGTACAAGATGAATTCTATTTATTTTGACTTTTATACGTCACAACAAAACTTAATTGTCCATAAAGTACATTAAACTTAAAACTATAAAACGTATATTTTAATTATTCTAAAAATTAACTATAGTCCATAAATAAATTAGTAAGCAAAAAATAATAATTATAATCTACAAATTATTTACAAAAACTTCACATAAAAAAATTAAATCTAATTAATGCCAGGTACGTAGATATAAATTTAATGAAAATTAGTCACGTAGGATAGACACAAACATATAACTAGTTTGCGTCACGTAATTAAAATTATATAAAATCAAAATTAATTAAAAATATAAATTTAATTTCGATTTTATGATTATTTTGCTATGTTTCGATAGCATTCCTATATATAAATAATGGTCTCATGATTTATTAGCACAATATTTGAGATAAAATTGCGCTAATAAATTTTGATAATTTTATTGCCAAGATTGTGCTGAGTGTTACAATGTTGCATTTGATATAATTATCTATCGACGAATTAAAAATAATTATTTAATCATGTGGAAGCGCGCATAATTAATATAAGTCAGAAATTATTATTTGTTATCAGTTTGGAACAATATGACAGACTGGAGTTGGGTGAATATGTACTCAAGAATATTATACTCGTATGAAGAATGTGCAAGAAAATGTATAGTTGGAGATGGTATGTATTAAGTGCGACGTCTGATATCAACAAGATGTTTTATCATGTGATTACAATCACATGAAAATGCAGTGGAGAACTAAAAGCTCGCAACAACACTACCGAATTTGCTTATATTTGACTGGCATATAACGTGACTTCGCCCAGTAACAAATGTTTGGGTTAAAAACGCATTTCTCACAAAACACCTTCTGAAAACCCACTTCTGAATTAATACGAGCAGTCGTTTATAAACTTTGTAAATAATTTCCTAATTCATTGGTCAAGTTCCTAATTTTTTGTTTCATTGCCCACTTGAGCAGCAAGAGACAGTCTCCTATATATAGATAAAACACTAGCACCAGTGTTGTGCAGGTAAATTACATTTCATTATTTACACCATTATTTACATGTAAATTATTGTATTTTATACTCAAATTATTTTACAAAATAGACAGTAAAAAATGTAAAATATGTAAATATTAGTGACATCTATGGGTCGTTTGATTGAGGCAGCGATACTGAGAACGTTGGTTTGCATGATGTGTGGCATACAAAGGACAATTGACCTTTGTTACTAGTATAAAGTGTTGATTTAGGCCTTGCCCAAATCGAGATTGCTTCTGATATTAAAAAGTAGTATTTTGCATGTATTAGAAGACTCACAACACTACGATTTTGATGGTGAGCGTCTGTTCAAAGTAATCATAAATTTATTTCTGATATTGTGTATTAAATAAAGTAACAGCAAGTATCCTGGTCATTTACAGCGTATATGCTCATCGAATAATGTTGCGACCTTTCAGGTAAATTCTAAAAGAGTAATCTAGCATACTCAGGCCCTAGCATACTAACGTCTTTAGAGTTATTCTTGCAATCTAGGCTTATGAGAATTTGTTGAGGAATTCTGAATGTTTTGCTTTAAATTTGGCTACAATTTGTTTTGTAGTCTATGTAAAATGGATTATAGTAAATTATGCTATGGATGGAATTTCTAATGGCTGTTAATGTAAATATTGTATAAGAGAATTAACAACTTATTACGTTTTTGCTATCTTGAACCTTTAGGTTCTCAAGGCACTCCCAACTCTTTCAGAGTTCGCTAAATTATGTCTCTACTTTAAGCCATTACATAGCCAAACCAAGAACATAAGGATATAGGTCCGATTCCAATAGAACTACCTGCAATTGGCATAGCTCCATGCCAGCATAAAGATCTGACTCAGAATTTAGCACTGTAACAGGGAGTCATAGATGTGTTCATTCACACCAACGATGGGTGCTGTGAATGAACTCATCAGATACTAAAAAATTGTTTTGCCTTCAGCGCCTTTCAGTTTTTTAACCCGGTAGGTACCCTTCTGCTCCAACTGCTTTTTACGCTATTTACGTTTTTTTACATGTTACAAGTTTTTACCCATATTTACGTTTATTTACGTAAATAATGTAAAGATTATTTTTTTACGTGTAATTGCACAACACTGACTAGCACTTAAGTTTGATCAAGTGAGATACGTTTAAATCTAGTAAATTGACAAAAGCTCATTTAGCCTTTTCAAAATCATGTTAAGTGTAGAATACTTTACACAACACTAACTGGCGTTATGGTTTATAACTCTTTGAAGAAGAACTCCTTTATTATTGGAGGCAAAGCCTTTCGCGTAAGTCCACTAAAAAAAAGTCGCCAGAAACTGTTTTGAATCGACTATAGGCACAGTCTGAATTAAGTTAGACTTTAAATGGATAGCAAAAGAAAAGTTTTGGCACACGATAAAACCCATTTGGGTGCAGCTTTTTATTTTTATTGGACCTTAACTTACTGTAAAGGAGTAATGTTATTATCTAAAGCAATTTATGAAATAATAAATCGTCCTTCTTGAATTATGGTAGATGCTTTTTGAGAATCTTCCTTGATATTTCCCCGTAACATGTTCACTGGGGGAGAAGAAAACGAAACTGTTGAGCACTTCTTAGGCTTTTGCCATTCATACCCTCCCCATCTAGACTGCACTGCTTTTGATCACGATTCCTATTTGAGGATCAACTGGAAACTCTAACGATACCAAATATCTAAGGCTTGACTCCAAGAACCAACAGATTTCGAAACTGAGACTTTACATGTGGGAGAAGACACAATAGGCTAATCGAGTCTGAGTGACGGGGGCGAAACGATAGCCACCGGTGCTGGTTTTAATAGTTTGCTAATTTGATGAATTCTAGGTCTTAGAAATTGTGTATAGTGCCAAACCTTCTTGCAACATCATGTGTGTTTCCGTGCGAGCCTAGCAAGTAGCATTTGAGTCGAATAGGATGCATCGCGTATAATGTTTAATGTTTGTAAAATCAACGTTATAGCTTTTTATAAGCGGCCCTATTTCATTATTTGACCGGTAGATTGTCTTATTTCAATTGAAATAAGACAACTATTGATTGAGGTAAAGTATTTATGTTTGGCCCACATATAAATCATCAACATTATTTATAGCCAATAACTCTAGAACTAAACAATTAAGTAGAAAATTATGAACGAAATAAAAAAGTTAAAGGACTCAAAGACGGATTCATTAAAATAACCTATTGAAAATAACCTATTGAGAATCACTTTGTTTTGCTCTTGTCCTTATACTCTTCCCATAGACTCCACTGCTTTGGATTACCATTCATAATTGAGCTACCACTGGCAATATTGAGGATACCGAATATCTTGGGCTTGATTCTAAAAACAAACAGATTTTAGGACTGAGACTGTGCGTCTGGAAGTACATGTCACAATAAGCATCAGGGACAAGAAATAAGTAGTCAACGGTGCTGGTTTTAAAAGTCTGCTTTGTTACCAGACCTCCTTGATACATCATGTTGCTCATTGTATCTATTGCACTTTTGATACATTATAAAAAATAGTATATGAGGCTAACGTTTTGTTTAAGACCTCTCAAATACATATATCTCCGTAAATATAAGCCCTATTGCAATTTTGGCAATAATTTGGGATCAAATCGAAATTTTCAAAAAAAATATTCTTGTTCGGGTTAGAGCCATGTATGAATCATCAACGTTATATAAGCCATTAACTACAGTCCAAATAATTTTGTAGAAAATTAAGAACGAAATAAAAAAGTTTAAGGAATCAAACACGTAATCATCAAAATAACCTATTGTAAATTGCTTTACCTACAAAGGTTCAATTGAGAACGGTTGACTGCTGTCAGATTGATAATATTTTTCGATATAACAACTAAAATTGGATTTGCTTGAAAATTTGTGAATGAGAACCAATCTATATATACTCAACCAAGTTTGAATGATGGAATTCGATGTACGGATACCGTGTATCAAAACTTCTTGCACTCAGTACAAATGTTGACTATATATGTCTCTTTGTGTTCCCAAAATACCAGATCATGCAATTTTACGTTAAATCAACCGTATCGTCAACCGAAGACCTTTATATCGAGTGATTCAAACTCGTTTTATAATTCACTAAAACTAATTAAGGTAAATCTGACTCAGTTATAAGATATCACTCAGTTTTATTAAAATACGATTACAGTACTTAGAAACCACTGGAACCACACTGTGGCGAATTTTTTTAAGTTGGACTTTGATAAGAACAGATCTGCGTATAACAGAAGCATGTAACAGAAGGATTTCAGATACTCTCACAAAAAGTAATCAGATCACAAAACCTTGGATGTCAATTCACGGCTTCCTCTCTTAATATGATATTCTCATTTCTTTCATTAAATCGATGGTTTGGCCTACTGTGTGTCACGTTGGTTTGGCCTGCTGTGTGTCACCATCCTGTTAAAGCCACAAGTCGGCTAACCTTATATCTTAAAATTGTGTTTACGTTTGTAGTTTACGTCATTGACGTTTACACGCTGTCCTTCCGCAAATTTGAAAGTAAAGTGGTCTGATTAGGCCGTCTGCTTATACACCGCACCAAACTTCATTTTTTAGGATGCATTGGAAACTCTTAAATCTCTTTTGACAGTTCAATAGCCCAAATACGACAATTTTGTTTGTTCAATAAAAAACGAGCTTCACACAAACCAAATCGAAAACGCAAAAGAAGGTCAACCGGTCTCAATTCATGAACAAGCTGTATTTTGTATGCCTTCAAACCAAGATCTCTTTTCAATATAAACCACAATGCGCCACATGACACCCAGAGTTTGAGAACAGCGAGGAATTGATTGAGGCGGTTTTCACCTACACTTTCACCTAAAACAGCAATATTCACATCGACTTGTACGCACTCTGATCGGGTGACAAGATCCCACAGTGAAAAAGTGATTCGAAATTTATTATCTGTTTCGCGAATATTGCATTCAGTTGGATTATGAACACCAAAAAATTTTGGAAGAGCACGAAACCCATTTTTACAAATACATACGTCATATGAAACCGCAGTGGTTAAAGCTGCGGCAGTTGGAGCGGGAGGTACCGGGTTCGAATCCGATTCGAGGCAGGATGCAAAATGGGTTTTTCACCTTCGATCGTTTGGGCGGTGCGATCGGTGGTGAAAAATAAACATAATCTGGATCCTCTGTCGCGTTTAGAAACCTTGGGCCGACCCATCTTTGGGCCGACCCATGTCAGTACTATAGGACTCACATGGAGCTATGCAATGCGCAGATGGCTCTACGGAAAGACTCGGACCTATAGCCGTATAGAGTGGTATCACAACGGATCAAATTTGGTCTAAGTGTGCGATAGCAGCCACATCAACTTAACTTTTTTTTTTACGTCATATGAACATGACAGTTGTCACGTATGAATCTCAATGAGAACCCAATTGGAAAAAGCTTTTCCTATTGCATGCCGATTAGATTGATTTTGAAACATTTAGAGCTTTCCTGCTGTAACGAAAGTTTAATTCATCAATCTTAAGATCGAAAACGTTATTCAACAATAAAGAGGAAACCGCTCTGCATATAGTCAACTGTCCCTCATTACTTATTGATTTAGACTAGATAATTTTTAAAGCTTTACTGGTCGGATCGACTGGCCCAATTTCTTAAACTCCAACGCAGTAATATTTATTTTGCTACCCACTACAACAGTGAAATTTTATATCGTTTTTCCAATAGATAATCGTGTATCATTAGAGTTATGTTATTTCAAAAAGTTTTGAAACAACCTCGACACACTTTGAAATGATACGCGCAAAACTATAAAATAGTAGGAGTTACCAACTAATATAGCTAATTTTTATAAAAAACTTTCAAAGTTTTTCAAACCTACTCCAAATGAATAACTTAACAATTTTAAGATAAACTACTGCTCATCTTTGTATTCCCCAAGTATTTTTGTATAATGTTTCAACACGAACCGAACGCCAAAACAATATCATCATCAAAACATGAAGCTTATTTATTGTAGATAATTTTAAATAGCAGACCAGTTTGGAAAAATAGAAAATTCCTCAACATTTTTCCCCAAAATTTTCCCATTTTTTTATCGCCCTCGTTTCGTTTTCGTCTGAATATTTTCTATATGTTGTCTGATTTTGATTTTGTTTATTCTTGAGAAAATATAATTTTCCAATTTTGTTCCTTTACCCCATTATTTACTTTGCAAAGTGTTACAACAAAGAATTTTTATGTTTTGCAATTTATTCTCGGTAAAGATGGTATTTGGGTGGGACTTATATAGGTACAATACTATACTTTATTCACATTCTTATCGCATATCATCTAGTTTACCATAATTTGAAATGGTGATCATTCGAGAGACATTTTTGCCTGATTTTTTTTTTGTTATGGGACTCACACATGATAGTTAAATATAGTCTGAGAAGGGACATTATCTATTCCAATTTGTGGCCAACTTATAAATATAATATACTTCTAGAAGGACACTAACTCCAGCCCCTAAGATCTCATTGCATCAGCCATAAGACTCAAATCATAAAATTATGGGTTTCCGATACTATACAGACTACGTCATTTTCTCACCATTCTTGAAGTTTGATTAGAGAGCTTTTGAAAAGATTCTCATTGTCCTGGCTACTGCAATTTTGTTCAGACGATAATTATACTTGTGGACTGCAATTGAGGTGTAATGTAATATCTAACAACATGTGTTATAACTATATAGGCAGATCTCACCAATGGTGAATATGTCTAGGTACCAAATCAGTACAGTTTTGGAGTTGCAACCGGGTACTGTTTCATGGGCAAACATGCGAGTAGAGAAAAAGTCTTCTCACATGATTATTATCGTTTTCTAACCCTCACCAGTAAAAGCTCTTTGATTTTCGTGCGTACAGAGTTCCACCACAGTAACAAAAGTTTTTCTGTCAACGAAGCCTGTAGTTAGATCACTAGCTCATCAACGGTTAAAACTCTAAATCTACCTCACGATAAAGGAGTGATTATGAAACAATTTGCTCATCATCTTTCCTCTTTTGAATTAAAATATCTGTATACAAATGGTTCAGAAACATTATGTGGATGTAAGATATCGCTTATACGCTTATTTATATGAAAGCTCTCGATTTACGATTTGTAATATTGAAAAAAGTTACTTACATTGAACAGATACATAGACAACATACTTGACGAGATCATTAAAAATAAACTTCCACAGGGAAAAAAATACTACTAAAAGCTGCGAAGTTAATTTATTCTCTGAATCAACGTGAAACCATCTAAACTCAACTTTAGAAAGAATCTCTTTAGTATTGTTGATATTATGTTATCAGAAAAACACTCAAGACAAGAAAAGATAAAATAGAAACTTCACAACATGGTTTCCCATTTCCTTTATATCCCGCATGCCTCGAAACCTTGTGTTTGAAATAATCGATTTAATAAAAAATGGGGGTACTTAACAATGAAGGTTATTTGAAGGTAAATTTAATGGTATCGGAAAGAATAATCAGAATTTGAGTTTAACATAAACCGGTGGGACTGTGCCATCTAAACAGATGTGCTTAAGCTATTGGCAATTTATAAAAAAAAATCACTTCCAATCACATATATGAATCAGAAAAAATGTTCCAAGAGAGATAGCGGCGAAGAAGAAAGTAATGATTAGTGACAACGAAAATGACTACCAATATAACAACGAATATCTCATTATCAATGAGCTTATAAGCTCAAAATGAGATGTGGAAATCACAATATTATTGTAATTACATAAATAAATGAAATGAAATGAATATATATGTTCACAATCGATCATTTGGCGCACCGCCCAATTGGTGGTTTGAATAAACGCATCCTAAACCCCCCTGTTGATTTTAGAATCCATGGCCCTTCCCATCGTCCATGTCTGTATAACTATAGACTGGCATGGAACTATGCGATGTGCAGATGGTTTCTACGTAAAATCGGACCTATAGTCGAAACGTCAAGTAAAGTGGGATATCACAATAGACCAACTGACGGATGCCTAAAAAAGAATAGATTACTGTTAGAGAATTGAAAGTTATTTAACATTAATTCCAACCATTCACAGTCAATGTGGCTTTATACTATTTATATTATAATAAATAATATATGGCCGTAAACGAGCCATACCGGGTCTTAACTGATATTCATGTCATCCGGTGCAAGTTAATTTTTGGCTAACGACGAGAATTGAATTCGAGATCGCGGCATGGCGAGAAACTCTCTTAATCATTAAGCTACAACCGGCTTTTTATATATTATAGCATGTACAGAACTATATCAAAACTATAAAGCAGATTGTGGCGTTCACAACCAAATACTTAGTCGTCATTGATTGCAAGTAGAACAATCATCACATGATCGTTGTAACTGAAATTAGAGATCAACCATCAACTCCCCTATCACATAAGAAGTTTTATATTGGTGACTACTGAAAACCTCGATCTAGTCAAAATGGCCAAATATGTTAACCAAATTACCGGTAAAATTAAATATTTACCGATAAATTTTAGTTTAACCATTTAGAAAAAATTAAACAAATATTTTCTTAAAACGAGAAGAGTCAGTTCTTGACACATCATTCAGTCAAACCAAAACACAGTCGGGACTAATAAAAAATTATTTCAAAAGTTCAACTGATGATTCACTCCTGGCTGTAAATTCAGGAATAGTAGCCAAAAATAAGGCATAAGCCAGCGGGAACATCATCGCCTATGTTCCGAAAACCACAGAAGGAAAGAATAGTAGCGGGCGAGGAGGACGCACGGAAAGTAGTTAAACGAATTGGCAAGTGATGGAGACAGCTTGACGACTAGAGGTGAAGTAGACGGTAGATCCAGTATCATAACATTGGATTCAAAAACAGTGAAGACGATTGTGCGCGTCGATGTTATAAGAAGTGGAACTCAAACAATGGGTAAATTTAAGGTGGAAGGAGACAGCCAACGAATCGATGATAAAAAATTTTGGCATGAAGTACTGGTGGTGGATAAAGTGGATGAGGTCATCGTGGGCACGGACTTCACGAGGCAAAACGGATTCGTAATAAATTTTGGGATGAGACAGAAAAGATTTGCTTACGTGCTGCCAATCGAAAGGAACAGGAGAAAGCCAATCGTACGGAGTGTTATAATGGATCATCGTTCGAAGTTATCTTAGTAGGTAGCATCATCAATCGCTTAATGAAATATGTGGGACCTATACGGATGTAAAAACAAGAGGGGATGAAGGAAAAACGAATTATGAATGGACAAATTGAAGAGTCGAATTTGACGGAAATACTAAGGAAGTTAGTAAATACGAAAAATCCACCATCACGGCTATCATTGAGCGAATAATCATTGAGCTATAAAGCTCGTGAACAGTTCTGCTCGTTGGGATGTAGAAGAAAAGTAGCTGCAAAACGCCCCAAGTAGTGTGAAGATCGACGTCATACGTACATAATTAAGGGCCATCGATAAAGTTACAGCAGAGGGAAAGTCGCTCAAACGTTTTATGACTCGACGAATGGACGCCAATCAAAAACCACCGATAAACGAATAGTGATATTCTTTAGTGATACCCCTATTAATACCAAAATGATTAAATTTTAGAGGAGAAGCGGCTTAGAATCTATTTTGGTTTTTCATCTATCAATATATTTAGATTGAAAAATTCGATGGCGTACTTATCGTTTTTTTTATCGGTAAACCGAGTAAAATTTTACCATTTACCGGTAAATGGAAATAATCGGTAAATTTGTAACGCCTAGTCACACATCAACTCTCAATTAAAACACGATAGACAACGGCTATGACGTCCTGCTAAAGAAATATATTTTCTACACAGAGGAGCATAGCTATAATTTACTAGTTCAATGAAGACTATTATTGCAATCTGTATGTATCCATTTGCATTTTTCAGCTCTTGATGACTTCATATGGACAAGAAAAATAAACTAGATTTAGAAAATACCATGAGCAGATTATTTCAGGTCAGCAAAATTATCTCATTCACATAGCGCCTGAAGTTGATTATAAAACGGCGAGCACCTTATTTGTCTATTTTAAATTGACACGCCCGTCACTTGGACTATGTACTGTATAAGACAAACGTTCCAGCGCTTCATTTACGAAGTTGTTCGCAATTTAGACGAAATTCGCCGATATTATATTGACGACACCTTTGCGGCTGCTTAAACTAAGGAACCACTATTCTATCTTAGTCAGTGGAAATTAATATCCTCAGCAAACGCATTCAGTGATTCTTCGATATAGTATTAACTACTACCACCGATTCATACCATTACTTGGTCGAATTCACTCTATAACAGCTGATATTTTGTTGAGGGTCAGAAATTCACTATTTACACCAACCGCAAGCCTCTGACGAAAGCAGTTAAGTCTTGAACTGAATATAATTCAAGACAAACACACCACTTGGATTTACCACGAATAGAACCCCGATGAGATGGAATTTGTTTTTCGATCAAATGGTCATTGAATGGTGTCTCGTATCAAATCGTACTGGTCTAGCGAATACAATAACATATATTGCAAACGATTCAAATTAATCCAACGAAACATAAAACTTTACAGTGGTGATCGTTACGGCCCTGTTTAGTTCTTACACGTCAAAATATATATTCAATAGACCAGGTAGCCATCTATACGACTTTAAAGATTATAAAAAAAGCTTCTTACTATATAGACTAGAAATAAATACAAAAGCTTCAATCAAGTTAATAAAAGCTCTTTCATCAAATCTCACTTAATAAAGTAGAAATGTACATCATTTCGAAAAAGTTTGAACCAAAAGCTCGGCTATATTAAATCAGATCATAAAATACCAAGCCATCTAACAACGGACATAATTTTTTATGATTGTTTTTTAACCGAATTTGGTTTGTTTCACCGCACAGTAAACAACGAACACTTGAATAATTTTGAAAATCTCCATTTAATATTTACCAATAAAAGCTTTTATTGTTGGAATACACAATTTTCACACCTACATTGTCTAAAGGAATTGTTTTATCTATATACGAGATGAAGACGAAGATCCCACATCCCCCTTATGATAATGCGGTTTCCATTCTCGTTCACCACAATTACGACCGACGAGTCGAGTATAATTCTTAATTATCATATTTAAGTGAGACAAAAGGGTCAAAAAGCTTGTTTAAAGCGTAATAAATTTTAATAAAATTTTATTACAATAAATAATTTTTTTTTTGGTTTTGTAAACTTAAGAGAAAAGTTCTAATGTGTACAAGAATTAAAAATTTAAATGAAAAAATAAGGAAAACAATGAAAGTTTAAGATATTCGAGAAGAAGAAGACGACAAATATAATTTATTCTAATTTCATGGAAAATGGTTTTCCAAATTTTCTTTTTATTGTTCAAAACATTATTGTTTATTTATTATTTTGTTGTTGGTGGTTGGTTGTTAAAAATTAAATTCTATTCGTTGCAAGAGGTAAGATGAACGGAGCCTCGAACCCCTCATGAGAATAGAACAATAATGAGGGTTACATATTTAATCTTATATATAGTTTTCTTATAACAAAAAATCTATCTTTAAGGAAGGATACATTTGTACCTGATCGAGGGACTAATGAGATTACCCAGAAATTATTTTAAATGATATCCAAAAATGAGCTTTTTTCACCTCACCCATTCATGTATCGAGGTTTAATGAAATTCCGGGATACATTTTGTATATTGCAACCCCAAAGCTTCGATAAACACCTGTAGTTCATCACAATAACTTGGTGTGTGTGTGTATATAGTTTTGTTTAGGTTGGTTTGTTATAAAACAAGAAATTCTAAAAATTCGGTTGCGTGATTATATAAAGCGCGTGACTAAATTTGTTATCAATAAAATTGTTTTCTTTTCGTTGGTTGGTCGAAATTCCTGGTCGCAAGTTTTAATTACGAAATGTACGTGTTTATATGTTTGAAGGTCAACAAAATCCATATACTACCCATATAAAACTATATAGCATAATGACTTGAACCATTGCGTGCTTTTGATCGTTATCTTGGTGGTGTGGCTTTTGTTTGTCTCGCTGAACTGTAAAAGTCAATTTAATGACATTCAAGAGTTCTAAATGAATGGCGGAATGACCACATCTTTTGACAATATGCCTACAGAGTCGATGAAAAGCTCTATACTGTCGTTGTCCTTGTTGGCGGTTAGATTTTGCATGCTGGTGAAGCTTGAAACCATGACAGATATTTACTCGATAAATGATGAGCAATGGTAAGTGTTGACATATTGAACAAAGGATATAAGTCAGGTCATCTACAGTAAATCGGTCGAGACATGTTGAGATGTCAAAATCCGTTTGATGGTAGAATAGAATCTCCTTTGTTAATGTGAAAATGTTCATATCGAACTGGTGGAATTTCAAGGTGTCCGATAAAGGTTCTATCATATTTCTCTAGAATTCCGTATTTTGGAAGAATGACCAGGATTGTGCTCAATGGTTTACATCCTTGTTTATACTTGCAGGCAGTAAACGACCACCTGGATGTGAAATAATAAATTAAATATAGTTCCTATATTACTGTATATTTCAAATGGAATGTAAAAAGCTCTAAAAGCTCTAATGTGTTTGCAAAAGCGCGAAGTCTGGAACAGGAACGTAAACGTTGGTCTTTACCGTTCACATGTCGAATATTTAAAATAAATTGACTGATTTAATCAAAATGTCTTGCTTGTCCAGGATGACGTTAAGAATGAACTATTCTAGTCAGTCGTTAGTGGTCGATATCCCAAATCGTTTTCCCGACAGATAAATTGCAAGTACTTCAGTATCCTAGAGTTTTTTTTTGCAAGAATCCAAGTGGCTCCGTTCGTTAATAAATCGTTACTATACAAATCTCACCTCACAATTCGAAGCATCGGTTGTAATACGCAACAAATCATCATTCAGCGAATGCGCCAATAATGTAGAACGTTGAGCTTCTATCAATTGAGTATTGTTGCTTCACTATACCAACATAACTACTTGGTCAGAAAGACCAATTCCATCTCATCCAGCATAGGCTACTGGACTTGATAGTCGCACAATGTAATTTTAAATGCTGTGGACTTGTGTCACAATTATTCTATTGAAACATCTTGGTACCTTTGGGATTACATTAATAAACATCATGATAGGTAAAATAACGTACCCAAGCTTTTAGGGGCCTGCGATCCAGTAAATTAATAACACAAAAATATTAATGAATTGTGAAAGTCTTTCAAGCTAGAATTGTCCTACTCGTCAAAATGGTTATATTACTTCACTAGACAGCATCTTTTGTGAACTACAAACTGGACATCGCACCTTATGTAGCGTGATAAGTGTCGTTTTCGAGATGAGAGAGGTAGTCAATTAAGAATTTGCCCAAATATTCATCTCTTATGTGTGTCAAAGCCGGACATGAGCATAGAAGATAAACTACCGTCTCTTCCTCCTCCTCGTATGTACAGCTTTCTGCAAAAGTCTTCTAGACCGAGCTTCCTCACATGTTCCCCAAGTAGGAAGTGTCCTGTGAGTATCGCCACGATCGTTTTTAGATCACGTCTTCGTAGTTCAACATCGGTGTCTTTGAGCGTTTCAAGTCCAGCTTTGGCAAGACTACATGAAAGTGTGTTCGTCCACCTTTCAATTGCTGCCGGGGACCCTGAATGTTGACATGCTCACTCATCTCAATCAGAGGAAATTGGCAACCCAACGCTACTCTAGATGTCAGAGAAACAGAGTTCAATGACTTGATTCGAGTCTATAGGATACCAAATTATGTCTCAACCAATGCAGACCTCCTCAGTCGCTAATGCCCACCTTAATGACTACATAATTATCAGCAGTCCTTAAAAACTTGCAAAGCTTAACTGGTAAAATTCGGGAACCCTTTCAATGACGACTTTATGGTGAGTCAAATGTATGTTACCATATGTCAAGCATAAAATTCCTGACATCATTCTTTCTAACTTATTTGATACATAGAACATAAAAGTAATTAAACGAAGTGACTTGTCTATCTAACTATGATGATGCACACAAATTGTGTGTACTCATATTCCGGAAAATAACTACAAAACTGTTTTGTGTATGTATATTCAAGTTATTTTCTAACGACAAAGTTGTAAGTTTTCATAAAAGCACAATATCTACCTATATTATATGTTTTTATAGTTTTATGTAACGACAAATTCATAAAAGCTACTTTATCTCAATTTAAAATTTATATAAACATAAAGAAAACCTTTTAGCATCTACTTCACTTACCTTAATTGGTGAATTTTGCAGCCATTGTTGAAATAAGTCTGACGTCACCGACGCCCGTTTCGGACTATGCACCGAACGTGTCGACTGTGTAACCGCATGCACACGAGCCACTGTATCGGGCGATGCTTTTTCTCGCAACCATTTCTCAATTAAATACGGCCGCTGTTCTATAATCCGTGTCAATTCGTCGAGCTCATCCATCGTTCGGCTATCGTTGTGGCCGTTGTCATTATTAAATGTGATCGAAATGCTGCCGCCACTGTCGTTGCTGCGACGGCACGGGGACAATGTTGTCGTTGGTGTGAGGCTCGATTCGCCGGGCGATAATAAATCATGTTCGTCGGCGGTTTGATGGAGTGACGGCTGATAGTTATTAGCGTCAATTCCATTCGATGACGTGACAATTACACTGTCAACTTTTATTTTATTACAGACATTATAATTTATTGTATTGCTTTCATTATTATTATTATTATTATTGTTATTATTATGACTACCATTAAGATTATTATTTTTTAATGTTATACTATTATCACTATTGCTACTATCACTAGAATTTAATTGAAATTCAAATTTAACACTATCGTCTTGGTTCGATTTGGCCACCTCCTTTGCTACGGAATTCGACGTTGCCGAATCATAATCAAGTGGTTCAACAACTCCTCTATTACCATCATCGGCGTCATCATCGTGATCTATTAGGAATCCTTTTGTTTGCGGTGGTGGCGTTATCACTGTATTCGACTCCATTCTGCCAACTGCTATTATCCTTCATTATCCATTAAGAATGTTAATTTTTAATCAGATTTCTATATTCTCAGTTCGGAATTACTTTGTGTACAAAGTGGAATTGTTTCGTTTCTTTGTATAATTTTATTGATTTTCTTTTATGACTTAACGTAATTTTTATTTGCTTTCGACTTGTGGTGGTTGGTTGGTTTTTTTTCTTCTTAATTTGCTTTTACTTTGTGTTGTTGTTGTTCTCTTTCTTGGCCGATTATATACAAATACCGAAGCTTTGAATATTTACAATCTGAAAGAAAAATAAATTACTTAATGTAAGTACCATAATTATGATGGATTATAAAATATTTATGTCAATAAAAAAAGTATATGCATGTGCCGAAGAGTGAAGTGGTATGTAAATTTATTGAATGCTATTTAATAACCTTGCCCGCGTACTTTCTGATTGATTAAATTAATTGCGCGCGTCTAATTGAACTTGCCATAAATAAACATAAAACAGTCGTTTGATCTACAAAAAAATTGTGTAAACACGAGTCAAGCATAATGGAATGTAATTGAA
Source organism: Tipula lateralis (assembly GCA_963932295.1). Lineage (NCBI taxonomy): Eukaryota > Metazoa > Arthropoda > Insecta > Diptera > Tipulidae > Tipula > Tipula lateralis. The sequence goes on from OZ010736.1 coordinate 10,457,844, forward strand.
GTCAAAATTCACAATTGCGTTGATATATACAGCCAACGAACAAATATATAATATATAACAGCCAACTGGACATGAGGTAGCAATGCCAATGTGTAGTGGTCATATGTAATACTACCCGTGAAGCTCCAAGTGAAAAACTATACCAAAATCCTCGGAAATTATAGAATGATTCGTGGAAGATGATTGCGGACTTCAAGCTATACACTGTGGCATCAGAATATGTTGGAGATATGCGATGGCAACACTAAAATATAAATATGGCGACATTTTAAAATGTCATCCCGAAAAAAAAATTCTATCACGACGTTTTTAAGTATCATCCCGAGAATATGTTTCTATCACGACATTTATAGTATCAGGATAGTTAATGTCACACACCTATCATCCCGAAAAAATTATATCACGGTAATATTAAAGTAAAAAGGAAATGGTTCGTAATGGTAATTTGAAGTTGTAAAGATATTCTTAACCAAGAATTTCTTAAGATAGGTTTTATCGGCTATGAGTTGACCTTGCTAAGTATAAAAATTTCTAAGTATAAGAATACACGCAGAATACTTATTCGATTTTTACAAAGCAATAGGGGAAAATGTACTTTAGCTGAACACTTAACTGGCAAATAATTAATTGAGAAGCAGAAGCCGTTAGTTCACTATTAGGAACAATACGCAGATTAGTTCCGATATAAAAGAATAAGGAGATATAAAAGAATGCCTAGTTGTTGCATCTCCTCAACAGGTGTTAAGATTCCTGGGGGTGTTAAGATTCCTGGGGGAAAAATTGGCACTAGCTATCAAAGCTCCTTATTTTAGCGGTAAACAACTAAACCTGACTAAGATGCCTCTAGCCTATATAACCCTGGTGGAATCATTGGAACCTTTGCATAAATCCCTATTCTAACCAAAAGTTTGCACACGCTAAGTAGAAAAAATGGGTTGGAAATAACACGATTCTCTTCAGACCCTAAAAACAGAACCCCGGCAGTAAAGTCAAAGATAAACCGGAATGAAAGACGTGGTTCTTTAACTGAGTTTAAATCACAAGCATTGAGGGCCTGTCAAAGATAAGCATATAAGGATCTTGATAAAGCATAATTATTAGAAAAAAAGAAAAAATTATTAATGCACCGTTTTCTCCTGTTTGTCATCATATACAAACGTCTGAACGCACGCAAACGTCTGAACACTCATCTGCATTGGAGTGTATCCTATTTTACACCTAGGCCTGTAAGGAGTTCTGTTTTTGCTGTGGGTTCCATTGAAAAATTATCACATATTTTGACCGGTTTAAAAAATTACAACCCGTACTGAAACCTGAAAAAAGGATCTAAACTGTCCAAATCAGAGAACCGATAGTTCTACTTTTACACCTTAATTTGGATAAGTCACATGGACTCAAACCATAGACAGGATCAAACCTCTCTTGCTCTAAGTATAACTATAGATGTGGTCCAAAAAGTTCTAACGAGGGTTAGGAAGTAATTATTCACCATCACAACTTGGTATGTTTGGTGAACAATGCAGGGAAATAAATTTGCAGCGTTCAAAGGCATCAAAACTGTAATACACTTAAATCTAATCATGTATTCTTGTTTCAAGAAAACTTGGATTCAGGGAAGAAACTAGAGCACTCTCGGAACATCAGGGTCCGTCCTGGTAATATAAATTCAGACGATGTGGGATCAAATTCACTTCATATATTATAATATACTAAGGCAACTCTTGGAACATACTCTGCATATAAGTGGAGCTCTTGGATCTTACCTAGATCCAAGTCAAGCAATTGTACTTTGATCTGCAGCAATGGAAAGCAGAAAGTTTGAAGGAATACAATGGGCACGAGCTATAAGAACTCTAGTTTATATGAGAAGAGCTACCTGGAATGATTTAAAAGTGAACTATGAGGTGAGAAGACGGACGAAAGAGAAGAGAAAACTTCGCAACAAAGCCTCGAAAACTGGTAAAATAAAAGACTGATACTTCTCTTACAAGAAATGTATGTTATCGAAATGCAGACCTTTCAATGCGGAAGTGGACAGCCTCACTTTAACTGCCAGACTTACTTCTCAATGGAAATATGAAAGTGATTTTCCCGAAACTGAAGATTCAAAATGGATTGATTCAAAAACAGATGACCATCATCTCAGCAACTAACTAACAGGTTTCAGTGAGAGGAACCTATTAGTTTAAGTGTGGTAATTAAGTATAGATGTTGTTGAAAAACCGGTACATTCTCATTAAAAACATTTCGAGATTTTTCCAGGTCCTTTACAGCAAGCCTGAACTGAAAATCATCCTACATCAACTTTTGTAAATCATAAGACCCAGTTTGGATCTGATAAAACTTTTTCTAAGGCATTGAATAAGGTCAAAATAGTGTTCATCCCGAAAGTTGGAAAACTAGATATGACCAGGCCAAATGATTTTCATAGAACGATCAGTGTATTACAATTCAAAAGTTCAGAAAGCTCCATAAAGCATCAGGAAGCTTTACCTGTTGAGTTACCACTTTAGGAAATCGTTCGAGGAATTGAAACAAATGTACCGTAACGGAAAGTAACGGAAAGATGTGATAAGCACAGTGGATTAGAAGCAAAACCTGTTGAACATGTAAAGCGTGCAAAAAAGCTTTATGTAATTTATCTGGTATTTTCGAGTGAGTTGTAATAAAATCGAGTTGTGCTTGTATGTCGTAATTCGCTAGGCCGGTTTCGATCTGATGATGACGTCATTGAATGACTGGGTGATCAAAATGATCAAATTCAACTCATATCAGGCATATGATACCAGATTTGCTCTTCGTACTCTGGCGGTTCTTATATGTATGTTCAATCGTGACGTCACAGTGCTTGCGAATTACAAAAAATTAACTTGAAACATCGATTTTATTAATTGATTGATTGTGGCGTGATGAATAATTGTATTTTCAAAATTATTTACTCTGAATGGCACATTAATCGGCCTAGCAAGTGAATTCATTTATCCGTTAGCTTGTGTGCCGTATTGCGTTGGAGTACCTGATTTCGCGTTTTGTTGCGACATAAACCGAACTTCCTAGAAATATCTCAGCCTTAAAAGCGAGAACCGGACAATCACCATATATAGAAGGCAAGATAATTCCATTGTGGGAAGTAGGCTAGGCAGGAGGTTAGATGAATTAATGGGAGGTTGTTTGTGTTACAAGATATTGACGTGTTATGTTCCCTTAAAAACAGGGCCGACGGAGTCACTAATGTCAAGCTTCATAATAGTACTTTTGAGTAAGTTGCAGATCGAGTTATTGCTTGTGTGTTATTATTTGCAGGGCCGGTTTCAATCTGATGATGACGTCATTGAATAGCTCATTGAATGTGATCGAAAGCAAATTATAGATATTTGGATCGAAATTTCGATAATTTTACTATTGTGGCGTGACTGTTATTTGTATTTATGAGTAATGATTAATTTAGTGCTTTTGTTGTGAATGGCTCAGGCACTTACATTGCAAAGTTCTTCATCTTAGTTCGCTTATTTTGAATCCATTCACTTTCTGATTGAAACTATAAGCATATAGGACCGATACTATCTAAATGAAGTACCTGCTTATTTAAGGTTTTCATGTATCCTTCAGACACAAAGTTTATCTAGGAAAAGCTATGTCGGTTTCAAGGTCAGCTAATATAAAACTTTGTAGCCTCCGATCTAAGAGGTTGTTTCTTTTTTTTTTTTTTTTTTTTTTTTTTTTTGCGGTTTTTACAGGCCATTATTGGCCCGTACCGTGTCAACAATCTGACTCCAACGGTTTCGATCACGAGCCAGATCTTCATACTGTTGCAAGCAGTTGGAAGATGCCAGATCGCTCTCTACGCCGTGGAGCCATTGTCGCCGACAGCGACCTCTTCGCCTACCGAAAGGCGGTTCTCCCTTTAAAGATCGCTGTATCATTCGGTTCGGATCAGCACGCAGAACGTGACCGAGCCAGCGTATTCGCTGTCCTTTGATTTCATGCACGATATCAGGAATTTGCATTAAATTCCTGATCTCGTGATTGAAAAGAACTCGGTAAGTGCCATCGACGTCGCGTTTTGGACCATATATCACACGCATGATTCTTCTCTCGAATGTTAGAAGCCATCTTTCGTACTCATCCGTCAAGGTCCAACTCTCACATCCATACATGACAACGGGTCTGATCAACACTCTGTACAGTTTCAGCTTATCCGTATTTGCAAGATATTTTGATTTCAGCAGTGGACGTAGAGGATACAAAGCCCGATTGCCAGCGGCAAGGCGGACCTTGATATCCTCGCCCACACTATTATCGTGAGTGATGAGAGATCCAAGATACTTGAATCTCATCACTCCTTCAAACGTGTGGTTTCCACTACTGAAATCAATTGCGTCTTGGTCTATAAAACCCGAGATTAGATATTTGGTTTTTGACTCGTTGATTTTGAGACCAACGGAAGCTGAACACTGTTCCAGTGGATCAAGTATCTCTTTCACTCCGTTGCCATTTAATCCAATCACACAGATATCATCTGCATAAGCAAGAAGTTGATTGGATTGTCGGAATAAGATATTGTCCTGAGGTGTTTCACTTTTACGAATGATGTATTCCAACATGAGATTAAAAAGTATCGGGGACAGCGCATCTCCTTGTCGAACACCGGAATTGATTGCAAAAGTTCTCGATAGCCTGTTCTCAACTTTAACACAGCATTGTGACTGCGTTACTGTCATTTTACAGAGATGTACATATTTTTTTGGTATTCCTAAATATTCAAGCGCATACCATAGCCTCTCTCGATTGATCGAGTCATAGGCTTGCTTGAAATCTAGGAATACCTGGTGTACATCGCGAGATGTTTCGTAGTACTTGGAAAGAATCATCCGTAGCGCAAAAACTTGATCAGTGACTGACCGATTTGGACGGAATCCTCCTTGGTAGTCACCGACAATTTCCTCCGCTAGAGGAGTAATTCTTCCCAAGATAATGTAAGACAGTAACTTGTATGCTGTGCAAAGGAGAGCTATACCGCGATAGTTCTCGCATTTCATGCGATCACCCTTTTTGAATATTGGGCATAACGCGGCCACTTTCCATTCGTCAGGCATAACTTCATTTCGCCATACCAATCGAACAAGGTCGAAAAGACAGTTCCACAAAGTTAGCCCTCCGAATATCAAGAGCTCTGAATTAATGCAATCAACCCCTGGTGAACGATTTTTCTTTAATCTCTGCATGGCCATTGTGAATTCCTCATAGGATGGATCCTCAATGAACATCTCCGCGGTCTGTATTTGAGAGTATTCAAATACAGCTTGTGATACATGTGGAACATTAAGTAGATCAGAAAAATGTTCACGCCATGTATCGAGTACCGCATCGACGTTAACACAGAGGTTTCCATCCTGGTCCCGAATGGCAGTTGACCGAGATCTTAAGGTATGGTGCAATTCGGTGATTCCTTTAAAGAAACCACGCGAGTTGTGCTCATTGCTGAGTTGTTGTACTCTTAAGACCTTGGCCTTCCACCATTCGCGCTTCTTCTGTCTACAAATGCGTTTAGCTGTCCTCCTAGCAAGAACTGCCTTGTTTTTCCTTGCAATTGTAAACCGAGTCTGCGCTTCATTGTGGGCTATATTGCGTTGCTCAACAGCAAGACGACACTCCTCATCAAACCAATCATTTTTGGGCGTAGTTTTCACTATACCGAGAGTGTGCTGGGCAGCATCGACAACCGAGGTTTTCAATACTTCCCAGACACTGTTCACATGATCAGATTGGTAGTTGGATCCTAAAATGCTATTGCTGACAAGATCTTGATATTTTCGTTGCGTTTCTTCATTTATCAGACCTTCACAGGAGAATCGCGTTTTATATTCTCCTGTCCTCCTTGACTTGTACGAAAATTTCCATCGTAGCTTTGCAGCAACCATAAAATGGTCACTGCCTACGAATTTTGTTGACGACCGATACGATCTCACGTCTTGAACAACCCGAGCCCGGTCTTTTGAAATCAACACATGGTCAATTTGGCTTCGGGATGTTTTACGTGGATGTGTCCAGGTTTCCAAATGGATGTTTTTGTGGGGAAAGAATGTACTTGCCACTTGGAGATCATGTGCGATCGCAAAGTACATCATTCTTTCCCCATTTTCGGTCGCAGTTTCGTGTCGGGAGTACGGACCTATGTTGTTACATAAGTCGGTCTGATTTCGGCCAGCTCTAGCATTAAAGTCACCAATCACCAATCTAATATCGTGCTCAGGTATAGAGCCCATCAGATTATCCAAATTATTGTAAAATGAGTCTTTATCTTGGGGTTGGCTTACATCAGTGGGCGCATGCACACATACAATTGACAGGTTGGCTAATCTCATGTGCAAGCGAAGCTTACACATTCGATTATCGACTGCTTGGAAGTCCAACACAGCCTTTTTTACCTGCGGCCCAATGAGAAAGCCAACTCCAAGATTTCCGAGGTCATCTCCACTGTGTAGCAACGTATAGCCTTGGGACACATGGACTCCACTTTTAGGCCATCGAGTTTCTTGGAGCGCTACGAGTTCCAGCCGATACTCCTTCATACATGTGATAAGGCCGTCCAACGCGCCAGGTTTTCTTAGTGACTGCACGTTCCACGTGCTGATCCTCAATCTCGTATCCGGGTACTTAAGCGGGGGGTCATTGTTATTTAGGCGGTATCCGATTTTTTTGTTTTTGTTGACATTTTTAACTGTTATTGTTTTTTACGGATGCGGGTCGTCAGCCCAGCGATCCAACCAGATTTAGTCGCCTCCTACGACAAGCTCTGGATACTGTGGTGGTATTCTATGGATCTCATGTTTCGTTCGAAATATTTACGAAACATGGTTGCCCCCACCCACAGGGCACAAGAGGTTGTTTCTTAGCTTTCTGAATTAGTCCTTCTTCCTGTAGTACCGCCCAGTATTAATTAAATTTTTGACTGTGCTTACCAGTGATTAGTCTCTGAAGCTGGCCGACCAACATCATAGATTACAAGAAAATATCTCAAATAATGGATGCGACTGCCAGGACTACCAGGCTTACATAAAATGTGCAACGATTAAATCATTTCATATATGTAGCATGTGATAATCACTGACCATTGTACACATCCAATCTGTCACTGTGATCACAGCATATATATATATATATATATATATATATATATATATATATAGTACATGTAATGATTAAAAATTAAATTAAATTTTATTAATTAAATTTGTTTAACAAACAATAACATTAATTTTTATGTTTCGTGTATTATGCCAAAAACACGTCGAAATCATAAAAAATGTATTTTATTTCGGATACAAAAGTTTTCCCAAAATGTCAGCATGTGTGTCAAAGTATCAAATAGCTATATATATAGTTACAAACAATAAAACAAAACAAAAAGTTCGTCCAACAGATCTGCCAACACATTTTCCACTGTACATTCAGTCAGTTTCTTTTTATTTTGTATTTTGGAAAATTATATAGAACGGAAACTTTAATTCAAACTTTTTGTTGTGTTATTCCGATGCTGTAATGTATTTGTGTGTATGTATGTGTACATATACACACCGAACCAACTTTTGAAAGCTTTTTTCTTTTTTGGTTTTTTTAATTTTGTCACGTAGATCGAAATAAAACACAAAAGCATTTGTTTTTCTTCTAAAAGAATTTAGCTTTTCTTCATTTATGGAGTCTGTCTGTCTATAATACGATTTATTTTTTTATTTTTATTATATTAGTCTTTTGTGGATACTCATAGATCGATATAGTTTGTTTTTGCTTCTGTAATTCAAAAAGATGAATCGATGATACTACAACACTGTACACATATAAAGAAAGGGTCTTCCAAAAAGAACGTTCATTTTAAATAGCCTTCTATTTGGGCAACTGTCAATTTTGAAGCTTTCATCTTTTGACATATGACTAGAAATATTTTCAATACACGTTTCAACAACGCATTGAAATTCATTACAAAAATGGTGAAAATTTTCAATTTGAGCTGTTGGACAAATATGATAACTGATAATATAGCTGCTGTAGCCCGTAGGGTTGCCAAAACCCAAGTTTGTCGATTCCTCGTCGATCTTTCAGAATAAGACCTTCCACAAGTGATATTACACCGTATTTTGCATAACACCTTTGTACTTTTTTCTTTAAAGCTACTTGAAAGATAAGGTTTATGTCAATGCTCCACAATCGATTCAAGGTCTTAAAGATGCAATTCGTGAAGTTATCGAGAACATACAGCCGCAAATGTGCGAATTGGTCATGGAAATATCAAAATGAAACCTCTTATTGGAAAACTCTTTAAATAGACAAGAGTATTTTTAACTATATACCAAATACTTATCTCGATATATACGCTTGAAAATTTTGATTTAGATAAATGTCGGAGATTTACACACAACTCGTATATACATCCAACTAAAAAGCTCGAGTTAAACAAATAAAACCATCAGAACGAGCTTTTATAATTTGTTTTTTTTTCGGTTCTGCTTTGTTATTTTTAAATTAACTAAAATGTCACACGACTATATATACTGTAGTCTAGTTCGATTTTAAACTTTCGGGAAAATCAAAATAAATTTTGTGTGACAGCTAAAGGATAATTTATGTGATAAATTCGAAATAAATCAAAGTCGAAGGGTGGATAGAGCTTTATATTTATCTCGAAGTATAGTATATATATATAGCTATGTCCTAAACATATATATATAGTTTATATACCAACGAGATTTAAAGATTTACTATAAACTGTGTTCGTCATTGTACCTTCTTATATCAAAAGACAACACTGGATTAGCCTTAGATAACAGATGATTAAATCTAGGTTTTATGTATAACGTAATTATAGAAAATAGGATTATCCTTTATATATAAATATACAGTCTGTCATAACGACAATAAATGTTACCAGTTTCGAACTCCAAAATACTTTACAGTAATTGGCACACAGTACGAGTTTGAAATTATATTCAGTTGGCATAAGTGCAACAAAATTGTTTGAATTATATAAATTTGTTCCACTTAACTGCCAAACTTTTCGAAATTGAATATGATTGTATAACCATCGAACCATATGTATGATACGTGAACCAAATAATTGAATATATGAGTGCAATGTACTTTGGGAATTGTTTTGTTTTTTAGTTAGTTTCTAAACTATAAAATAATAAGTTCATTGTCTCTTGTAGAGCAATAATTAGTAAACGGAACCAATAAGCTTATTCAACATGTACACTACGTGGTTTGAAAAGCGCAGGTGGTGTGATACCATTTTTCAAAACGAGCTTACAAACCTAGCCCTTGGTACAAACCTAATATTTTATCAAAGTAGACAGGTGCCTACTGCAAACTAAAGATGTTTCAACTAGGGACGAGCAGTCAGTATTATATATATAAATATATATATATATATATATATATATATATATATATATATATATAAATATATATATATATATATATATATATATATATATATATATATATATATATATATATATATATATATATATATATATATTTATATATATCTGTGTGATCGATAGCCGAAAATCTGCTGAAAAACTGTAAGCTGTCATCAACAACGTCAAGGCTTCTGAAACAACCATGGCCATTAAGTATAGAAACCAATATTCACCAGTTGTCCTTTTTGATGGAAAGAGCGTAATTGGGCAGCTTCGAGTTAAATCTTCTGACAAAGTATTACGCCTTACGACAAGTAGTGGTAAGTACCGTCAGCTTTACATTCAAAAGGGGAACGTTTCTAATTGTTTCTAAACAATTCCAAGAGGCAAAGGAGCAGTTGGTGTAGGTTCTTCGAAACACAAGCAACCACCAGTTTTTGCCAAATAAACCTAGAAGATTCGCAAATTTCTTGCAATCTTTCGGATATCTGACTGAAGTCTGGTGCACTTCATGAATCCCTGGATAGGATAAAACCCCTCAAATGATTGGTGGAAATTTAAGACAAGCAGAACCCTATCATACCCTATGTCGATTTCTGGCGTTACTCGTTTGAATTCATTAATAACTGATCTATGACTTGAAATAGTGCCAAAAACATTCCACGTCTCACCACACCTCAAACAAAAGGCAGCCAAACAAGTTGTTCCGAGGATGAAGGACTGTAACTAAAATATGGAGAGAATGAGCTACATTGCTAGGAGAGAAGTCGACGATGTAGGTAAAGTTATAGCCCGACAAGCAATATTTTATAATTGATGATTTGGCTTAAACCACTTGCCACCAAACAACAGATACGTTAGCATTAGTAGAATTGTATTTGGGGAACAAAACCGCAGAATCACCAAGCTCTTCGGTATTTAGAAAACAGTGAAAGCGTTTTGTAGTTTGAAACCCAGATGACAGTTTGAAGCCCAGGTGTTTATGGTAATGACGTAAGCTGAGCCATTAATTTTACAGCCAAAAAGAGATGGTACAGAATATGTGACAGTATTTCTATGCGTTAAATCGTTGGTTTAATCGAGACACCAATGTTCTATAATAAGTCTTCTCATTATACCATGTGAAGCTAAATCTGATAAGACATTCATGAATTTTCCGGAGTAATGAATTTTGATAAAAAGTTTGTAAAAAAGTTCAAACAGGGGTGAAAGCATAATTACTTGTGGCATCCGTTGGAAACTTTGACAGAAATATAGGTATTCTCGACCCGCATATAATGCGAGATAGAACCAAGCATTCAATCCACCTAATGATGGTGAATTCGATACTCAATTAAGTAATGTGTAGAAAACTGCTTCAAAAGGATTAAGCTTATATTAGGGAAACAGCTTGACTTCGAAAGTAACATCCCAACTTTTTTTAACTTTAATTTGGTACAGAGTGGACTTTAAGACTGTCAGAGCTTCTGCACGCAACGCGCGATCTTCAAGTATAGGTTGATAGTTGCCTAAAATTTGTGCATTTTATCATATTGATCAAATTGATTGTATCAAAGCATAACTTGATAACCCTGACATGTAAGGACTATTTTAGATAATGCCTTGATCGAAATAAGGAAGTGACTTAAAAAAGAAATGAATAAAAATAAACCAACCTTAGTGAATACAACCTCCAATCGGTATAAACTGTGGGGTTCACAACAAAATACACATTTTATCGTACACAAATACAATGATCAGTCACGCCACAGTATATAAACCAACAAACCACAAAAACATTTCGTATGAGCTATCTTTAATTCTCTATAGATAGTAACACGACTCATGACGTATAGACGAACGCAATACAACATATACCAAGTCCATTTGCTTATACCTGAAAGTTGCGATCACTCAGTTATTCAATGACGTCATTAGATCGAAACTGGCCTAGCGACAAACGATCACGTACAGCATTGCATCACATATCACATTGTACAAAACCACCTATATATTTGGTATTCTTGAACCAAAACACGGATGAACTTCTTATTTCCCACTTGAGAATTTGGGCAAATTGAGTTATAAAGCTTTCATAAGCTTAAAAAGCTTTCATAAGTTCAATTAGTGTTGTAAATATTTGTTATTGTATTTGCAATAAATTTTCTTTCTTTTCGGCACTCTACCACATCCTAGCAATTTAGAAGAATTAATAAGCCTTCTGATTGGTCCGAGATGTATCATCAACGCTCAATTTTTCAGCCATTGTAAACTAGCTCATGATTCACCAACCGCTTGATGTATTATTTTAAGTATTTACTGACGAAGCAGGTGCCTCTGATTACCAAATCAGTTAAATCGAAACTTTTAAAATGTATAGAAAGCTTTTTTTAATAAAAGCTTATCAATAAAATACAAGATATATAAACAAATGACTACCTATAACAAGTTGATTTGTTGCCAAATCACCTCTCGTGAAGGTGTGACATAAGTAACATGGTGTGAAGTTCGTGTCTACAGTTACAAAATCCTAACACAAATGGGGTAGTTGAGCTTCATTTTTTATACATTTTATGTCTATAGACGACATGTGTAATTAGACTTATGATAAAAACCAAGTCACGTCACATACAGAAATAGCAAAAATACACAAAATTAGGATAAATGACTTCATAATGAACACCAACTATAGTTTATTAACAACACAGTTGGTGGAGGGTGGTATGCCCACACAAGATTTTTTTGTACTATTCACTTGTTTGCTGTCTACAACTGTATGAGGTTAAGTTGAAAACTTTGAAGTTCGAGTTCATCTTTGTACAACTATTTTACAGTTAATGCCCTGTAAAGTATTTTTTATGCTGACGAAATCAACTACGCTTGTTAATTTGTGGGAGGTTCTTTCATACAGAAATACTAGACAGATTTTAAATAAAGTTATGTACATAGAATGGCTTAAATAATGTTTCATCCTAAATTAAAAGCTTTAAAGCTTTTAAAAAATTTCAAATGGAGGAAAATCAAAATTAGTTCTTTGCATGACTGAGGTGACTCAAACCTGATTCCTAGAGGTTGCAAATTTACCGAATATTCCCTTTACCGGTAAATTATAAAAAGTTCGCTCGGTTTACCGATAGCATATCGGTAAATTAATAGCTTTTAAATTTTTTTATTATTATTTTCAAAGACTTTTTGGTATTAATTGGGTCGCGCCCATTGTTCAAATTTACTTCGTGTTTCTTCTGAATAGCGAGTTTCATTCTTTAACCGTGACCGGTTATGGTTCAGAAAGCATTTCTGGATAATCATCAGATGAATCAGTGTTATTGTCGCTATTTTATTTTAATTATTGATTCACGCTGCAATTCCATACTAAGTAGTGGATTCTGTGCAAATAATTCATCTAGCATGAATTCAGGTGTGACATCTATACTTAATAATGTAAAATCTGATATGCTTATAGCTACTTCCAATTTCACAGGTTCCAGTGCCTTTATAATTTCATTAATAAGGTTTAATTTATTTTGAAAAAGCTGATGTCGATTTTAATTCTATCGAAGTTTTTCGAACAGCCGTTTTTAAATAGAAGAACCGTTCCAGCATAGCCAATAAGCTGTAACAACGAGTTTTGCTATCTAGAAGTGGGTGAATGCCAAATATTTTTACAGCTCGTCAAATTATTATATATTGATAACCGGATATAAGTCCGTAAATCATGATCCGTATCATCTTTTTCATGATCCGTCATCAGTGAGAAATCATGATCCGTCTCGTCTTTGTCATAGACTACAGATTCAGAATAAGTAACTTTATTTTCTAATTAAAATAACGATGTCGATGCATTCTTGCGATTTTCGATGCACTTGTTACAGGCAAACTTTCATGTAGCAATGCGAGTCCTAAATTTCAAAATGGCGGTTTTCGATCGACCTGCGAGTGTGAGGCTAAAACTGTCATAATTTTTTATCTGGCTTGCAATTGATTTACGAATTTCATCACAAATTTTTTCTCCCTAATACTATAGACACATATCTGGTTTCGTAACTACAGCTTCAAGTTAACCATGATTTCGTTTAAATGTGTCACTGCTAACCATGGTTTGCAACTTGGCCTAAACATGGTTTCGGAATGAGCTATTTTTCTCATCCCATGGCATTTTAGTGACGACAGTGCCAAGTTATACAGTTAGTGAATACCGAAAACTATAAATATAGTTTTTTTCACGTATTTGTTAATTTTTTTTTATATAAATTGAAATTTCCAAAAAAATAAATTATTACAGAATTCGATAAATTAACCGAAAATAAAACTTTAAAAGAAATATTTTTAAGCCACACAGTTAACGTAAGATTTTAATGAATTATGATGAACTGTCAAATGAAATGAGAACTGTAGTGGATTACCCATTGGTCCACTACTGGTATTGAATTATCAGTTGTTTCAAAATTGTTAAACTTAAATTTATTGATAAATATTTCATTTATATATATTTTACCGGTAAATATTTACCGGTAATTCGATAAAGAAATTTGGACAGTAAAACCGGTATTTCGATTAACCGTTTACCGATAATGCAAGCCCCACTGATTCCCATCTAGAATTTTCTACTATTGCACGTCCAAATACTGGAATAGTGTCCAAATACTGCAAATCCTTGCATTACAAAACGAGAGTTATTGCAACTTCCTAATCGCTTTATGATGAAGGGCAAACGTTTCGTCATCTCTGACTTCTCCATAATAATATCGTATAGTGGCACAGCACTGGAACAGTGATTATATTACGAAGAACAAATTTTGTTCGGCTTACGATTAAGATTTGATTAAAAGCACAACAATACGAACACACGTTTGGTCCATTATTGAAAAACTGGCAAAAATCTAGACTCAAATGAAAATTGAACGTTTTAATTTTTATCTTTATATACCAAATATATTTCATTTTTAGATCCAAAAAATGTGCTTGGGTTTCGTGCTATCACACGAAAATAGACGCTTTTGTTCAACCCAAATCTTGTTTCCTTTTACAGTTTCCTTTCAAAATCTAATTAACCCAAAAATAACTTTATTTTGTAATCTAATTAAATTCAAAAATTGCGTTTCCGCTGGGTTCCTTTATATATATGGTCTTAATAATGGACTAACGAATTTTTCATCCCCCTCCCCCTGATCAAACAAAAGGACGTTAAACTAATGGACTTGATTCATCAATGTTCAAGACAAACAAAAATTTCACTCAACGGGTAAAGATATAAGTGGATTTGTAAAATATAAATTAAGCCACGTGTCCCACTGTACCATAATACTCCCAATCATATAGGGCTGGTGTATATATGTAAAATTGAAATTTATTACCTTTTCATATAAAATAATTTATTCACTTCGTTAATTTGGGTTGTGTAATACTGTCATTTCCATAAAGCTGCTGTATAACAATTTTTGTCATTTCCTTGAGATGAAAAATTTCCTGATGTAAAATTGACTCAAGTCCCAATGGTATTTTCAGGTTTACGTATTTGGGACAGTTTTTTTTTCTTCTTCTTATTGTTGTTGTTGTTATATTTGATATTTTTAAAATAATGATTTATGGTTCGTTAATTTTGATATAAAATTATGGTACCGAAACGTAAGAAATCAATTTTTTTTTCTTGTACTTGTCGCAATTATTTTTATTGCATTTTGTGGATTTTTATTATTATGCTTTGTTACGAGCTCTCAATTTTACCTTGGGAATAAAAATTATTTCGGTAATTTTGAATAAATATGATTTATATTAAGAAAATTGGTACATTATAAACAGGTGGTATGTAACAAGGTAATTTCTACCGCAAATCAAAACTCACGATGGCCCAGATGGATATTTGTAAATTCACTTCTTAGTACTTGAAGCTTTTAAGTCAATTAATTGTATAATTGGTATGTACCAACATTTTACGTATATATTTCGAATGATTTGACAACAACAACTATTTATTTTACATGACAGAAAATCAATACAATTTTAACGAGAAACGTTTAATAAATTGAAAGAAGTACAGTGAGTTATACAACACTTCATTGAGATCCACATTCTCCTTTAAGGAACTCAAAGGAGATGTACTAATGCTGACAACAATTGGAAATTGGTGTAATGCACGAAATCTAGCAATGGTAAT
Source organism: Tipula lateralis (assembly GCA_963932295.1). Taxonomy (NCBI): domain Eukaryota; kingdom Metazoa; phylum Arthropoda; class Insecta; order Diptera; family Tipulidae; genus Tipula; species Tipula lateralis. Next base: position 10,473,396 of record OZ010736.1, read on the forward strand.
TAGTGAGGGAGGTTTGGCTTATAGTGTGAAAATGAGTTGAGATGTAATTCATAAGTACGATATTCTAATCTTTCGCTGTTTTCTGAGCCACTATCGGCTTATATTACCAAAGATGAATATTAGAAGCAGTAAAAATGACTCGATTCGGAGCTTCGGAATGACTGAGAAATAACTTAAGCATGTTGGTTGGCATTTCTGATCCCTTAAATGGGTCTGCAGAGTAAGTACCCAGTAAAACAAGGTAACCAGGATGCCCACTTTCCTCTGTTGCATGTGCTTCTTTGGTATCCTTAATCTATTTTGAAGAAACCAAATGAGATTCTGTTAATATGATGCACTTATAGACTATCAAGTTCTTAACTTCCTTTCCACCATTTCACCTCTTTTAAGCTCCCTGAGTTACCACGAGTCTATACTATATTACCTTTTAAACCGAAGATATATTACCTAACTCTTTAGCCAACGCTAACATTTATGATAAACTTGCCTTCATTTAATCGAAAAGCGTCTAAAATTCACACTGACGCTTAAGTGATAGTGTTAGGTGTTCTATATAACATGGGAGACATCACGACAGCGCCGTATTTTAGCTAACAATAAGATATCATAAACCATGTGCAGGAATTATGAGCCTCAAAATTCAAATTAAGTCCAATCAATCCTTTGAAACAAGTAACTACCCCAAAAACCAACATTGTTGAAAATTTATTCGAAAGCTCACTAAATCACCAGTGTGCGTTTAATATTATATTTTGGAGTTCAGCTAGTCATTCTTATCTTAACAAAAACAAATGGATACTTTTTACACCGCCTCTGATAAGAACAGGATATTACTTGAGCATTCCTAAAAAGCAGAACACTTTTGGACCACTGAGTCACAATTCAATTAAACCGATTTAAAATTCAAAAACCCCTCCTAACTGCTTTTTAATAATATATATGTTGAATTTAATAGCTTTATGGTTGCCTATGAAAGTTTAACCATTATATTTAAATGTAAGCTTTTTTATTTGAGCTTTTTTTTATAAATAATTTTTATAATTGGTATAATCGACCATTTTTTCCAGCATAATATTTGTGTATAATAACAATATTTAAAAATAATTAAAAACTTGACAACCAATCAACCAATAATAGTGACAACAACAATTTACCACTAACCGATAAAACATTCAACCATATACGAAGAAAGCTTTTAACTGATATACGAAGAAAGATTTTAACTGCAATATCCAATGACAAAAATTGCACGAGAGTGTATAGTACGGCGGGTCTGCCTATAGTATATAAATACTTTCGTTGAGGCTATTATTGGTGTACAGATGAAAATTTCAGTGAACTTACCCTGCTTATGGAACTATTTGCGGCAAATAGCAAAGAAACATTGAGTCATACCGATTTTAAGACGAAAAAACCGAAATCAACATAAGGAAGAACCGAATGATTACAATCTTGATGCAAATCCTAAACTATACTTTTAAGCGCGTCTGTGTTATGTAATAATGGTATCTTGAAAACACTTATGAATGACAGATGCATTTGAGAAGCCTTAGTGTTACTAATAAGCAACGAGTACAAATTCGAGATCATCTAGATCCAGCCGTAACTCATATTGTTGATCTCGGGTCTATAAAATAAAACCATATGATGTCCTTATACGAATCAGATGTCTTTTTACAAGCGTTTGGTGAAAGAATGAAGAGTTCAATCCGGTTCAAATCCATTTTTTACGCTTTTGTAAATTTAGATAATGTTGACTGACCATCTTAAGGTACGATGAGTTCCGGCCCTTATGGATGAAAAAAACCTCTATACACTCGCGGACAAAATTAACGCATATTTTTTTTGTGTTAAAAAAAATCCTGCTGGTCAATTTTAATACTACTAGTGTCAAATGATAGCACATTTATATTTTGATCAGAAACCACCTTGAATAAAGTTTACTGCAAGCCAATCAATAAAATTTTTCCAAAATGCTTAATCAAAAGGGCATTGTGTTTGAAATCCAACGCAACGATCGGCTTTTGTTCCATTGCACATCAATTATTTTTAAATGCAGTAACACTAGTTCTTGTAAATGTGTTCTAAAGCGAACACCTAATATAAAATCCATTGTAATATGGCACCCGTTCAAGAGCTGGAGGCGGTTAAAGTGGTCACATTGTATCAGGAAGATTATACACAAATACAAATCGCACGAAAATTAGGAATTAATCAGTCTTCGGTTTCACGAATACTTAAGCGGTATCGTGCGACCTTAGAATATAAAAGAAAGCCCGGACAAGGAAGTAAAAAGTGCACAACCGAGCATGACGAGCGATTTTTAAAAATGAATTCGTAACGAGATCGAAAGCGAACTTCTACTCAACTCAAAAATGAGTTACTTAGTGCACGTCAAGTGAATATTAGTGTCAGAACAGTTAGACGAAGACTTAAAGAAGTGAACCTAACTCCAAAACGGCCCGTAAAAGTTCCACGGCTTTTTCCCCGCCACTTTTCCAGCCGTTTCGAATTTGCTTATACTCATGCAAATTGGGGAACTGATCAATGAGCCACTGTTCTCTTTTCAGATGAGACCAGAATTCAATTATGGAAACCAGATGGACGTAATCTTGTATATACAGAAGAGTTGGAGAACGCTACGCACCGTGTAACACGGTGCAAACTGTATAAGCTTTGGTGGAGGTTCCATAATATTTTGAGGTGGAATGTTATAGATGACCCAGGCGTTAAACGGTAGATGGTACCGTACTACCCAATAAATATTGACTGATATTGCATTGGAGTGTATGAGTGGAACACGTTGATGTTCGATTCAATACTTCTATAATAATTGATGATTCACCAAAAAGCTACTGCATCTGGTCAGTAAAGATGCCTAAATTCAGTAATTTAAATTATGAAGAACTTGGAGGACGTGGTACGTTTATGAACTCACAATTAGGGTAGAGTTCGTATTTATATGACGACCAAAAATGCTATATTGATGTCTGGCGCTCCACATCTAATTATTAAATAAATCGTGGTATGATACAGCAACTATCTTTCAATCAGAAGACCCTAATCATATGCTCGATGACTGGGGGCATTCATGTTTCGTAAATATCTCGAACGAAACTTAAAACCCATACCATCACAGTAACAAGAGCGTGTCAAAAAATACAACTACATCTGGTTGGATAGCTTGGCTGACGACCCTCATCTATAACAACATTTCAAGTGTTCAAAAATTGGATACCGCAAAAATACCAAGGATCGGCACGTGGAACGTTTAGTTACTTATCACATGTATGAAAGACTGTCGTCTAAAACTCGTGACTGTAAACAATGCTGTGTTGCGTTTCCAAGCAGTCTAGAATCAAACGTGTAAGCTTGGCTTATACATGAGATTAACATGCGCTCACTGATGTGTGCTAAACCCAGGATAAAGACTGATTTTACAGTAATTTGAATAATCTGATGGGCAACACCTGAGCACCATGTTAGATTGATAATTAGTGACTTTAAAACTAGAGATGGCAGAAATCAAATCGACTTATGTAATACTACAGGAACGTACTCGCGACACAAAACAGCGATCGACTATGAAAAAAGACTGATGTTATACTTTTCGATCGCTCATGATCTCAAAGTAAACAAGTACATTTTTTTCGCATAAAAATATGTATTTCGAAATATGAATTCCATCGGTTTTCAACAAAATGCGAAGCCAAAGACCATTGTCTAGTTGTTGCCAAGCTACGATGGAAATTTTTGTATAAGTCAGGTAGGACTTCTATTGCAAAGGTAATTTGCGATATAATTGGCAGTCTGATGAAGTGAACTATTTCGAGAAAGTGTTCCAAACCTCGGTTGTCGATGACGCCCAGCACATTCTAAGTATAGCTATGTAAATCTAAGTCCAAAAATTATTTGTTTCATAAAGAGTGTCGTCTGGGTAGCGAACAATGAAAAATAGCCCATTATAAAGCGCAAACTCGGGTTGCAGTCGCATAAGGAGAAATAAAGCGGTTCTTGTTAGGAGGACAGCTTAACGAATTTGTAAACAGAAGAAATACGAATGGTTTTAAGAGTGCAACAACTAAGCAATGAGCGAACTCTTGAGATTGTGCATGAAATCAAATGACATCGAGTACGATGGCTGGATCACGTTCGATCCGAACCGAGTGATACAACAATTTTTAAAACTCGCCTTTGGGAAGGCGAAAGGAGTCATTGTAGGCAGCGATGGCTTCACGGTATCTACGCCACAATATAGTGTCGTCCCAACTGATTCTACCCCCACTGTAAAGCTTCTATGACCCAACAGTATATAATATTTACTACATTTCGCCTTGGGGCTTTCAAAATAAATATTTCTAATATCTCAAAACGACACAATAATAATATTCATGTGTGGCCTGAATCAACCTTACATTTTATTATTATAAATAAATCATTATTTAATTTAATCTCAATTTGCGAAAACAAAAATAATAAAACCAAATTTGATATTTTATTATTTAAACCCCGCGCTTATAGTTAGTTTTGTTACACTATACACATAGTGACAGTAACATATTATAAATGCCGCGATTATAATCAAAAATTCATGGGACATAATCGACATTACAAATCATATGATTACGTTTTGTATTTTAGACAGATATAAAAAAAAACGTAATTGAATATTGTTGTTGGTCTGTCAGCTATATGGGGCCATATATATTTTGTCATTTAATTTCGTTTTTAGGATTTATATACGACAATAAATATTTGCATATTTTATTGAATGCAATCAAATTTATTGTGTGTTAGATATATATTCGGTGTTAGATATCGGCCAATGCACACACAGTAGTTAGATCGCATCGATTCGATATACTCGTGTAAGTCTAAAAGAAGGCGACATATCGGTTCTATTCAATGTGAAACGGATATCGAAAGCATGAGAGTGAATGCGGGTGTCCCAATAAGCGGTTCAGATTTGACATATCGGTTATTTTGACTTTAGCAACACTCTAATGTCATTCTTTCTTGCACAGTTGACAAAATTAGTCGCTTAACGCATCACCGAATGTGGGAAATGTATGTATAAAAAGTTAGCCCACACTTCCTATCATAATGCAGAGCTTTGTCATAGGTGACCGTATTTATCGTGCTATTAAATAGAAGAGAAAAATCAGAAAAAAATCCAGGACTGGATGAGGAACTCCACTCGAGATGTAAAGGGAACGAGCGTTGTCTCCAAAAGATGATCTTTCTCAGTTTCAACATCTTTCCCATAAGATACTTATAAGCATACTTCCCATAAGATGCCAAAACTGTGGAAAACCTTACTGTGCTGTTTTTTTCGATTTTTTCTGCTATCCAGGGGGAGTACGACAGTCCATAAAAGCCGGAAACTATTTGATTAACCCAATACTGATAAACTTGAGAATAAGCTAGAGAACGATAGAGGATAATGAACATAAAGGAAGAAACTAAGACAAGACTCTTAGAGAGGCGATTGTAGGAAAGGTTGATGGTGTAGTTGCAGTGGTCAAAAAGAGTAAACAGTGGTACACATCGAGAGAAAGGAATTCGTGACTCAACCAGAGTCATCTTGGCAAGAAGAATACCAACAAGATATTAGACATCAATAAGGTTGGTCTACTCTGACACAAAGAAAGCCACTGTACAAGAGGAGGCATGGAACCTTGAATTTATATTATATTTAAATTATGGGATGGTAGTACCAATCACGATATTCTTTTTCTGAGCTGATAGTATCATGAGAGTCTTTTTCTGGACTGACACTAAAATCCAGTATAATAGTAGCTCTCACGACAGTATTTTTCTAGGCTAACATTTAAATCCTGTTATGAAGTACCTATCACGATAGTATTTTTCTGAGCTGATAGTATCAGGATAGTATCATGATAGTATCATGATATACTGATATAGCGGCCGCAATATATCGGTCCGATCCAAATTATAATTCGACAAACTGTTAACAGATATCGAAACCGAGCGAGGCGTCGAAAGCATGTGAGTGAATGCGGGCGCTAATACAAATACATAACACTGTCCAAACACATTTCGATGGAAAATGATGGAAAAACAAGAAAACAATAAAAAATAATTACGAAGAATAACCGTCGAGGAGAAACATGATAATTTTGTTTGTATTTTTGATTGAATATTTAATAATATTGATTTTTGATTTTATTTTATGATTACGTTTATGTTATTTTTATGTTTTGTTGGTTATTTTTTTTAACAAAATATTTATTTATATTTTATTATTTATTTGTGTACTTTTTCATTTTCAGTTGCTTGGTGTATGTACAGGACAAAAAAAATAATAATTTTTCCGAATATCACTGTATGTATGTATATAATAGGTGAAAATCTACATGGGAAATCAATACTTTGTCGATGGACTTTTATTGTTGCCGCAATTCTTTTTTTCGGCGGAGGAAAATATGATACGCGTGGACTTTTAAATGAGATGCGACTGGATACTTGGTGGCCTACTTTTGGTATATATAATATATTTATTGTTCTTTCCAACTTTTTTGTGGTACACAATACAAATATTTCGAGTATCAAATACAAATATATAAAAAGCAGACAATTTGGCTTGATTTCTGCCAACGATATATTTCAACAATAGAAAGAATAACAGATTATTCAAAATTTTCCGGGTGTACATTTTTTTAAGCTTTTTTCATGTAATTTATTCCCGTTAGACTGACCCCTCGAAAAACAGATTTGTGGTCAATTCGGTAAGGATATTCAGTTTAACGTATATATATATATATATATATATATATATATATATATATATATATATATATATATATATATATATATATATATATATATATATATATATATATATATATATATATATATATATATAAGGGTGTTTTTTTAAGAGGTTGCCGATTTTTTTTTTGAATAAAACACATATAAAATTATGAAATGACCAAATTTTTTTTTTATTTGGTACATAATTTTTTGGCATTTAACATTTAAACACAATTTCTGGCATATGGCTACCACGACTATTTTGCACAAATGTCATTCTGGAGGTCCAATTTTCCAGCACTTTTTCAAGCATTTGAGGGCGTATGTCAGCAATGACACGTTGAATATTGGTTTCCAAAGCGTCAATCGATTGAGGTTTATCCACATAAACCAATGACTTCACGTATCCCCACAAAAAGTAATCGAGTGGCGTCAAATCGCACGAACGCGGAGGCCAATTCACCGGACCATTTCTCGAAATAATGTTGTCGTTGAAAGTTTCTTTCAATAAGTCGATTGTTTCACGTGCTGTATGGCAAGTGGCACCATCTTGTTGAAACCACATTTCATCCATATCCATATCTTCAAGATTTGACAACAAAAACTCATTTAACATGGTTCTGTATCGATTTCCATTCACGGTAACGCGTCGTCCTTCCTCATTTTTAAAGAAATATGGACCGATGATCCCACCAGCCCATAGACCGCACCAAACAGTACATTTATCAGGATGCATTGGTAATTCTTGAACGGCGTGTGGATTATCTTTGCTCCAAATGCGACAATTTTGTTTGTTGACGTATCCATTTAACCAAAAATGCGCCTCATCACTAAAGAGAATTTTACGGTAAAAAAATGGATCTTCGTTCAATTGATTTAACGACCAATCACTGAATTCACGGCGCAAACGATGGTCGTGTGGCTTTAATTCTTGCACCAATTGAATTTTGTATGGCACCAAACCCAAATCTTTACGTAAAATTTTCCATAAAGTCGATGGACAAAGTCCAATTTGCTGAGCACGACGACGAATCGATAAATTGTCGTTTTCTTCGACACTGGCCTCAACGACAGCAATATTTTCTTCTGTACGAACTCTTCTCATTCTTGTCGGTGGCTTGGCATCCAAAAGAGTGAATGTAGACCGAAATTTGGTAATTACGTTCTTTATGGTGGTCTCTGACGGACGATTATGTGCACCATAAAATTCACGAAGTGCTCTATAAAAATTTTTAATTGAACACTGATTTTGAAAATAAATTTCCACGATTTGAAAACGTTGTTCTGGAGTTAACCTATTCATAATGATTTGCCAAACAATACTGAGTAGAAATGCCACTTTGAGCTGTCAAAACAACTGTCATAAAATAAAACGACATCTATCGGAAAAACAAACCTCCTAAAAAAACACCCTGTATATATATATATATATATATATATATATATATATATATATATATATATATATATATATATATATATAGATAAATATATATATATATATATATATATATATATATATATATATATATATATATATATATATATATATATATATATATATATATAGATAAATATATATATATATATATATATATATATATATATATATATATATATATATATATATATATATATATATATATATTTATATATATATATATATATCGAGGTGTTTCCAGCTTGCACCAGCTCATTAAGTGATAGCGAGAACTTTTGAAATATTATAACAAACTATTATTGACCAGCTATGACATTACATCAAATTAGAAAATTTATAAGTGATTGGAAGATTATTCCAAGACTGTAAATTATATCACAAGATCAGAAATGGGTCAAGCTTTCAAGATTTGACGACCCTGGCAACGTTAATAAATGAACTTTCTAGCACCCTATCATGGAACCAAAAATGTATTAACGAAAATGTTCACTATTGTGGAGTTCGAAAACTCATTTTTACAGAAAACTGTGTCCACTTTGATTCATTGTTGTTTTAAGACCTCAATATAATTCAGTATGATTTTTCAGCGATTGAGTGAATAGTTCCATCATATAGCAGCCGTTAGAGGATACATCATGGATGACCATCAAAGTGAATGGAAAACCACTCCTACGATAATGTACGGATTAGTCCTATAATGTACGGATTAGTCATAAAATTCTTGAATCAATAAGTTTTCATTCACAACTTTGTCAAAATAAGACTTTAAATTCATACCTGCTAAAATTATAAGGAAAAATAGAGATGTATCATATGAAGTTAGTAACAAGTTGGAAGCATCCATTGGAATATATTCTACCAAAGACATACACAAACCCTAAGGTACACGAACAAAGTAGTTAATAAAACCTTCGCATATTTATATTTCGTTAGGCCCAGTATTTGAAATTATCTCCTGGCAATGAGCCCTCCTAAAGAAATTACACTCAAAATATGCCGTTTTTCGTAAGCTCGTAACTAGCTTACAAATTATTAGATGAAAAACACCTGGTTATAGAGTCCAACAATTTCTATAGTCTAAAAATTGTTAAGGTATTTTTTCGCGTCTATACTATCGAGTGTATACTTTTCTGCGAGCTCATAAATAACTCCAAATTCTGCAACAAAATCAAAATTATATACGTAATATGATGAGAACGGTTGAGTTTAACGTTGATTCGTAACATATACAATGTCGCATTATCGGTAGAGCTCAACATTCTTTGAATACCGTAAGCTTATATTAATAAACTTAAAAATTTGTATTCTTCCGAAGTGGAGGTGCAGCTGTCATATTTCTTTCCAAACGAATCAGAGTACCTATGGTATCTATACATACCTTTACATGTATATATATATATGTTGAGCAGCACGCGGATAGTATACCATCCATATCTCTAATTCATTATCAACCGTCTCTATCGTTAAATTCCTATAAACTGTTCAACATATTTTATGTACCATGGATCATTAACTTTGGTTTGAAAAGCGTTTCAATATGCCAGTGTGCCAGTTTCTTCAGCAACTATTACAAAAGTTAGGTCGGACTATACCTTGCACGACGCCCAGTAAGAATGTTTTCACCTCAGATTATTCTTCTTCGAATCATATAAAATTATTTGAATAAGTCTTTCTGAAGTTTGAAAAGCAGACCGCTTGTGTTATTATTTATGAAATACCTTTGCGATAGACATTCATAATAAGACTCCATAACATAATTTTTTCTTCTCTTAAATTCTATGTTCTGAGTAAAAAATTCTCAAACAATTATGATGTTACTGGAAGAAGTGAGCTATGACCCGGTTCTGAATCGTTATTACCTCTACTACTTTTTATTACCTATCTACATATTTCTTTCCAACAACCGCATTTACAATGAGTAGAAGTTTATAAAAACCTGACAGGAACTGAAAATATTTGTTGTATTATCAAGCTATAACCTGAACCTTTCTTAATGGGTTACGGCTACTTTATCATTTTCCCCAGGTTTCCGATTTTTCTGCACTACTTCTATTACACCTATTCAACTTCTTTATTTCCTAAGCCGCGCATCGCATGACATGGTTAGTCCATCTTATTCGAGTTCTATTCCATTTTCGTTCATGATTGATGAAAATGTGCAGTCTCGTACAAATGTGCAGTCTCTAAAAAATAAAGTTTACCTCCTAGTGCCATGAGCAATTCCTTTCATTTGGATGCCCTCTCTTCTATTTTCAAGTCTTTATGATGTTTAATGTTCTCTGTATAATTAGAACTAATCCATCTCCATTTACAAGCATAACGCAAATTTGATAAAATGTACAGTGAGATTGTGGCCTAGGTATATCGTAGAATTTGGAGCACCTTCATATTTTCGAAACTATATACATTCAATAGAATTATATGAAAGTACGCGAATAAGTACAAGTCAAATCACAGTTCTCTTTTCACTATACACACTTCATTTTTGTTCAACTCAAGATAAAATTACAATGCGTGTTCGGTTTGCAGTAAACATACTGGATACAAATCCCAAGGAGAGTGGTTTAATTTTTTGAACTTTTCTGAGTGAAAATATCATTTTCGTGACACTATGATTTAAGACACTGCCATTTACCGGAATCCAAACCTACTCGATACTGGTGTAACAAATGCAATGATTTACATATATATGACCCAAACAGCTTGTGTCACATTTCAAATAGATGGCTTACGAGTCGAATGACTATGTTAATATTATTTCAATTAGACCGCACTATCGATAACTATCCATAAATTATACTGAATTCAGTCGAAAGCTTCTTAATAACCAATTGTTATTTTACAACATTACTTCAAACGAAACAATGGCCAATAAACTGGTTTAAACCATTTACTTAAGGATATACACAAAAATAACTCGATATTTGGTCATATATGAATAAACTTAAACAACTAATTTTTACACAAAATCATGGTATAAGATAGATGATATGGATGGAAAGCTCAGATTAAGGACAAAATGATGCACCTTGAGCTACCTAAACTTGACCACACGAGTGATTCCACACAACTAATGCAAATAAAGTGTTTAAGCCTAGTCCAAAATTTATTTGTTTCGCTCTCACTCAATTATGACGAACGTAATTGGCGCCTAAGACAACTTTTGGTTGTTGGATAAAATACACACTATGTTGCTATGTGCTAAACTCTTCTTTAATATTAGCGTTACATTTCTTAAATATATATTTGTGTATATGTGTGTGTATCACAACCAGTGAGCTTTTTATACTACTAAATTAATGTGTCTCATTCTTTGTCTCCCGTATTCCCGTACATATAGACAAACACATATACGCGTTACTGTGCGCCGTAAGTTTTTTTTATGTTTAGTCTTATACAGATTTAAATTTGTTTGACTAACTTATAAATAATAATAATATGGTGTAGCTTATAAAGGTTTGAGAGATCAAAAGATTAGGCGTGGAGTTTAATTTTAAATATGTTATTATGAGTTGGATAACAAACGGAAGGTGTTACTCGTTTACCCAGTTTATTGTGCCAACAACATTGTGATTTCAATCCATATTTTAAACACTGTGCAGCTATATAGCTGCGATGATGGATATTTTTTACGATATGTTGTTATTAATGTGTTAAAAGCTTCCATTTTTTCAATTGACATTTTTAATTTATTACTCTTAATAAATGAAAATCATTTTTTAAGTAATGGCACAAATATAAAAGAAAAATTATTTTTTAACCACCCTTAAACGAAAATAACGAATAGCGTAGCTAGAAAATGTACCCCATTTACATATGTATATACTATCTTTGTTGCTGTCATTATTTATTATTAGAGAAAGAGAGACCGAGTATGTATATATTCTGAAATGTCTAGCAAAATCGTTTATTTGTTTAATAATATATCACAAAAAATATGATGATAGTAGTAATAAATAATAAATAAAACGAAAGCTGGATGGAGATGAGTCGGTGCTTTTAAGCTATAAACATTAAATATAAAAAGTACGGTGAACAGATTATTAATATTATCTATCACTTTTATAGTACACACCATTTTGTATAGCATCACTCAGTATCACTTCTCAAATTCAACAATTTGATGGAGTTTGAACATTTAAGTGTGCTCAGATCGTTTATAGGGTAATTTGCCATGTTATTCTTCTCTATTTGATTTAGTTAAAACCGTCAACTAAACGAATGCTAACATCAACCAGTTTTGGGCTTAAAAGCTCATTCATCTTACGAATTTTATATAATTGTGAACGTTTAACTATCTGGATTTTCTATTATCTCACGGATAAAATTTATACATTCACACTGACGAACAATAGTCTTAATGTCGGAAATATCAATAACCCCTGTTAAGAACGCAGTTTCATGGTCGAACCCATGTGATATAGACTAAAATGATGCATAATATAATCTAATCTTACCTAATGGTATCTAATCGTATCTAATCGTACCTAATCGTATCTAATCGTATCTAATCGTATCTAATCTTATCTAATCGTATCTAATCGTATCTAATCGTATCTAATCGTATTTAATGGTATCTAATCTTATCTAATCTTATCTAATCTTATCTAATCTTATCTAATCTTATCTAATATTATCTAATCTTATCTAATCTTATCTAATCTTATCTAATCTTATCTAATCTTATCTAATCTTATCTAATCTTATCTAATCTTATCTAATCTTATCTAATTGTATCTAACCTTATCTATTCTTATCTAATATTATCTAATCTTTTCTAATCTTATCTTATCTTCTCTAATCTTATGTAATCTTATCAAATCTTATGTAATCTTATCTAATTTTATCTCATCTTATCTAATCTTGTCGAATCTTTTCGAATCTTGTCTTATCTTGTCGAATCTTGTCTAATCTTGTCTAATCTTGTCTAATCTTATCTAATCTTGTCTAATCTTGTCTAATCTTGTGTAATCTTGTCTAATCTTGTCTAATCTTGTCTAATCTTGTCTAATCTTGTCTAATCTTGTCTAATTTTGTCTAATTTTGTCTAATCTTGTGTAATCTTGTCTAATCTTGTCTAATCTTGTCTAATCTTGTCTAATCTTGTCTAATCTTGTCTTATCTTATCTAATCTTATTTAATCTTATCTAATCTTATCTAATCTTGTCTAATCTTATCTAATCATATCTAATCTGTCGAAAATCTATTTTAAAAATATTTAAACTAACCGATTGCAATGCCTCTTGTGTGGGGAATAATACCCCACGTCAGAAGTATATAGCACGTGTATACCAGCAATGGATCCTTAACCCCCCCTCTATTTATTTAGTTAGGCAAAAGCAAAACTACATAAATTACATTTCGCCTTTGACCCAATCTGTCTATCTGCAGTATTCTTGGTCTCTAGGATTAGAACTCACCACACGCGACTGTTGCCTTTATTAATCTGAGATGTGGAAAACAATGCTACATAGATGCTTTTCTTCAAAAAGCAATTCTAAGAAACCGGGACTACCTTGCGTGAGTTCAGGCTAAGCCGTTTCAAATGGCACGAAGGAAATAAAATATCCTGAAGTAATGTATTTTATACTATTTCTTTCTTGATGAAGGAAATATCAAAGGGCAAAAGGGCAGCATATTCTCACGACAATTTGAATTTTCGACTAGTCAGCGTGATAGCTACATTTGAGTAGCCTTCACTTCGTCATTTATCAAATTCAAATCTTTCGGGATGAGGTCGTTAGTTCACTAATAACAGTTCCGTCCAGGGTATCACTAAGTAAGATGTTCAGTTAGTGGACGAGTATTGACTCTAAATTCACGTTACTAAGTTCACGTTGTTCCCACTGATAAAAAATAACTGGTCGTTGAGAAAATCAACAGTGTTCTGGTTATCATGGCAACTTACTACCTGTCACTCTCACAGTCGAGCCGGCCAAGGTAGGAGTAAAATACCTACTGTAACAAAATATACAATAATCTTGTTCGTGATCAGTGATGAATGTGGAAGAATCGGTCTTGCGTAAGCTCGGCTAACCCATTTCGCATCGCATGAAGCAACTCGCAGCTCAGAGCGGTATAGAGGACAAGATCGTGTGTGGTGAGATGCACCTCTAGAGACCTAGGTTATATAGGATATTTGACTTAGGATATCTGTCTTTCACCCAAGCGGTGCAGGTTCGATTCAATATGTTTTTAAGTGAAATTTTACCTGTTAAGTGAGTGAAGAGATTCCCTATGTTTTCTTTAATTAATTTCCACTTTCGCATTAAGAAATTGCCCAGTGGGCTACAACGTTCAGTACTGAAAAACCAAATTGTGCTTTTCAAGTGTGCTTTTACATTCCACTCGCCAACGACTAATTCCCTAACTAATTTAACACCTTATAGATCAGAGACTGAGTTGGAATCACCTGAACTTAACAAATTATTAACCTCCACTTGGAATTATAGCAGATTGAACCTCCTGGAGCATTTTAAGACGTTAAAAACATAAAAAAGACACTCATCGATTAAAGCTTAATCGTTAAAGCTTAATTTGATATAGTTAGACACTACAAACAACCAGTGAAACCATAGGTTATGGATATTATGAAGGCCCAAATCTATTTTAGTTCCTGCTGGATGAATTAACCTTAACGAGTTGGAAACCTTTTGGTGAACGAGAAGTTCAACAAAAATGACTTTTCCAAATAAGTATCAACCTGCAGTTTTTCGTATCATCCAGAAACAATTAATCAGAAAGTCTTTTCATGTCTTGTCAATAGAATTAATTATACCTGTCGCAAACAGTCGTATTTTATAAATACGGTTGTCATTTGTTTTGTAAAAATTTTAAAGAATTACATAATTCACAATTTGCCCCACCCCCTCAAAGGTGTCTCGTTCACATATATATACTGCAATACACAATATCATTAATAAAACTTTTAAGACATTACACTATGCGCTAAAACTTTTATATCGTCTCTATAGATACTATAAACATTATGTACATATACGAGTAGATAAATTCAACTACTGCGCTATATATGAGTATGTACATATATAAAGATACACACTTGAAGCGAAATGGAAGAAAATAATTAAGATACAGGTGGTAAACTAGAACGTAGAAACCATATACATAAAGCATAACCGCATGCGAGCTCATGATTAAATTGGGACTTAATATATTCCCGTACTGATTCCATATTCTATATATACTCATTGAATAAAACATCAGTTAACAACCATATCCGCATATATACATCCAAGCTTTATGTACTATATGTCATATACGAGTATGATATAATGTTGAGCCATTAACTCGATATATCAATCATATATTGTAACATATAAAATGAAAGTCAAACGAAATTATTGATGAACCAAAACGTAATTTCGCAAATAAAACCAAAAATAATAGTTTTTTTTTATTACCACATTTGTTTATATTTTTATTTTATAATAATAATATCGTATTAGGATTTTATGCTGTGTACTAAGGGATATCACCATCTAGATTTTTTATTGCCAAAATCATCCACGGATCAATAATCTACACATTTACATTACATAAACATTCGGCTCGTTGAGAAAATATTGGCGAGTATTAATTGGAATATTAAACGTTCAAGGTCGAATAGAACTGGATAAAATGAGAAATTCATTGGTGAGAAGTCAGTAATTTTTATATAAGAGACATGAAGGTCCAGCTCTTATCGTTCATGAGAAGTACTTTGACGCATTAATTTATCCAAGGTTCATTCGCCATAATACCAACCATAAATACGTGAAATTCGAGCATTACAATTCAATCGATTGTGAGAAGTATTCTTCTCATCAAAAGCTCACAGTTATTGCGGTCGCACACACGTCTAAACTTTTGAAGTTGCTCGACGTATTTAAGAAAGGAAATTTGAATACCACAGTGTCTGGGTTATTGCAAAGACCATCTTTAAAGCTCATTTGGGCACAGCTTACTTAGGAATACATTTCTATCGTATACAGTTGCAATTCTCAATGGATGTTTAAGCAGTTGGGCAGTTTAAGTGAGTAAAATTCGCTCGAGCCTCTTAACAAATGAACGGTACACTTCGAAAATTAAAAAACTTTACTGATCTTAAAGGCAGTAAAGGGCCATAACCGCGTTTCGACTGAGACCTTATGAATACGTATTGGTACAAATTGTAGATAGTCAGGTCTGCCCAACGAATTTTTTATATACAATTGCATTTTATGTCGACCGGAGCATGTTATAGGTTGTTTCCTAACGGCGAGACTAGAAGTTGAGACCCACGGCATGGTTTGAAATTTTATTAATCATCGAGATACAACCGACGACACTGATTAAAATCACACACGTATCGACCATTAAATATTTAACTATTACGACAAACCTTAAGCTATTTTAAAAGCAAAAGCTTCACAACGTGCACTTATCCAGAAATCAGGATGAAGTCTGTACAATAAACTAATATTTCCTATTTAGTCTCTTCGGTTTGACTTTCATGTCAAGTCGAAGTGATTCTATCAAACAAAAAGTTAAAAAATTATTAATTTAATATAATTCAGTTTCAATCCCCGAAGACAACCGATTCAGACATATATGAACCAACTTTTCCAACTGTCTCAAAATATTAAACCAAAGAAAATTCCCATACATAACATCGAAAAATGCATCGAAAAGCCATAAACCCATTGCTAAAGTAGCTCTGATATAATTCCTAAAGGTAATCCTCTCCTATTTGCATTTGATCAGTCACTTCTAATAAGGGCAATATAACTACCTCTTTGACATTCTCGGGGCAGGATCTCTAAGTGAGAAAGTCTGATCTTAGATGGCACTAGTAGTGTTACATTCTAGGACAATCGCAACATTTTCTTCTCTCTGACCAGTGACAAAGTTCAAAAAAGAGAATTAAGAGAGCCAAGAAACTCTGTTTGGGAAATTCTATCTTCAGCATTAAAAATCTGATAAACTTAGCATCTATAAGAAGTACTGTTCTCTAATAAAGCCTACATTAAAGGAACAGCATGGTGAACCAGGGAACTAGGCAGACTGAGGAAGTAGACAAAAAACAAAGCGATGAAAACCGTTATGAAAGAAGATTGGGACTTATATAAATCTTTACAAATCGACTTTACAAGAAATGTGTCTGACTAAACTTGCGAACGAATGTAGCCAATCTGAGAGGATATGACATGTTGAGTGAACTTTCCGGGCCACACGGTAACAATACAAAATTGACTGGCAGTTATGCAGTTATACGAATTCCAGTATGATTGAAAAGCTATAAGCGGTTGATTCGGTTTATTTTTACTGAAATCGATAGACTTCACATCATACTACGAATGAGCTTTTAAGCTCCAAATCTAGGGACAAAGTTATAAATTAGTAAAAATACGTATTTTGAACTGTATGTATACGACTCGTCTGTGTTTAACTACCTTCATGGCTCTATCCTTGTATCGGTAATTCTGAATTGTAGTACGTACGTACCAGAGCGCATTGACAGCCTCTTCAACTGTTTTGATCAAATGTTTGAAATCCTATCTCCATAGCTAATAAGCTTACACTAACCAATCAATTTGACACATTTGCCCTCAATTTATAGATATTGGTGTTTAATGCCGTGTGGTTGAGTTATTGGATACAATAAGTGATTCAATTCAAGATAGGCCAATTCTATGCAGGAATTCTATTAAATTATACCACTATAACCAGTCCGAGATAATAGACTTCAAGTAATGGTTACATATTTGAAAGGAGTCGAAAAATGAGAGCTTTCATCATCGTGAATGTTAATCGCAGATCAGGTTCATGGTCCGATAAATTTCCATCGACCAAAACACAGATTGAGGCAAATACACAAATAAATTTACTGGCTATATTACACAACGCTTTAACATTTAAGCTTATTGATTCAAGAATCGTAGTCACAGGCACAAAATATCAAAAGAGTTAAACCAGGGAGCTTAGGCTCTATTGTAGTAAGTGATACCTGCTAGAGACCAAAAGCCTAACTTTTGTTTGTAATAATGACAGTCATCGTTGAAGTAAATAGGAACAACGTACACGGTTCTAGTAATCTCTGATTACTTGCCATGTGATTCCGGGCTACAACCTCCTACTCAAAGATTCTAATAGTAACAACTTCACAATGTGCGCGTTTTCAGGATGCAATCAACATGATGAAATTTCTGGTTTGACCAAGACGAAGTTCTTTTATCAAACAAAAAGTTAAAGTTAGTATAATTCAGCTTCAATCCCCCAATTCAACTGCGTCAACCGGTTCAGCTATATATGTATAATCAAAACTTCAAATCATGTCAAAATATTCTATCAAACAATCTCCGTATTTCCGTACATACCATATAAAAAAGCGTCGAAAAGCACTAAAGCTCTCACTGGAAGTTTAAATCGACTAACATTGAGCTCAATGTGATGCGTGCACATTTCATATTAGGTCTTACGGTTCCTATATAAAATTTTGAATGAGCTTTTAAACTCAAAATAGGAACATGCGGATACTCAATAATTAATAAGCTTAGATCAGCAATGAACCAGTACATTACAACTCAATTTATAGTCATTGGTATCTGACACTTTGTCGTTGAGTTCAACGTAGTGCAATTCTTTTCAATTATACCATCTCTAGCTAGTTCGGAATAAATACATTCACAGAAATGATTACTTCTATAAAAGGAATTTAACAATTGAGGACCAATCAATTGACTTCGACCCAAATTCAGATTTAGAAAAATACACAAACAAAGTTTGATCTTGTTTCTGTGAATCCACGGTTCTATATATACAGGCAGCCTGCTCGAGACCTAGAGCCAAAATGAAATGTGCCGCAATAACTTTACAGCATTCGTCGGTGCAGTAGAAGAAAAGGGTATTCTCTGCTTACTTCCCATGTGATTCGGAGCTTTACCCTCCTACTCAAGAGTTTATCAAATCTAACTAGTACGAAAACCGTAATGATACCCTAATGGTTGCCGGATGAAACGTTAACTCATTACGTATACTGGAGCAATTCTGATATAAAGTATAAAGGTATTTCCTTTCTGAAATGCCTAGCTGATTCTGACCTATAGTTATCTTGTATGTGGGCAATATAACCATAGATTGATCGTAAACTCGATCAATTTCCTTCTTTTTAACCAGCGATAGACCGGAAACTCTGATTGGGATCTCTTATTTTCTGTAATGAAAATTTAACCAGCTTGAAGAAACTTTAATCAGCACAGAGGGTTGTTCTCTAAGTAAACCTATAAAAAAACTGGGGCACCTTGATGAAAGATAAAAATGGGCAGGATGAGAAAACAGACCAGAAAACTCCTCAATAGGAAAAAACAGCCATGTACACCGGTATGACGGAAGATTGGGGCAAAAGGACAAAACATCGAAATGTTGATTTTTCGGCGAACAAGTGGATAACCTTACGGCGTTTCCAAAAATCAAGAGAGTTCTCGGTGAATGTAATATGAAGGTCGCCTTCGGAATTCTAGAAAAACTTGATGGAACTTATACGACTACAGACCAGGAAGGCCTAGAGGTTCTAATGAAAACAAATTCTTCCCGAAAGTGAGAATGCTAATATAATACAGGGTGGGGCAAAACTTTCACTATCATTTTAATTGCGCGCCATCTTGGTTATGTGACGTTTAGGTCGGTTTCGCTTTAACCGCATTGTGTTGCTTAGACGCCCCAATTTTATAATGAATAAATATTCGCCACAAGAACGAGCAGAAATAGTGACAATATTTATTGAAAAAAATCGATCTATTATTGCCAGTCAGCGGAAATTGCGTCAAATATATCCTAATCGTCCAGTGCCTCACAAAACTACAGTTTATCGTTTCCATGCGAATTTTCGACAGTACTGTACGACAGCAGACATACCTCGTTCTGGAAGACAACGGACGTCTCGTAATGCTGAAAATGTAGCTCTGGTGCGCGATAGTGTTGCAGAGTCTCCAGAAACATGAATTCTGGGACGTGGTTTCCAGTTACAGATTTCTGCACGCAGTTTAAGGCGAATTTTTGCTACCAAGTGCTCCTTATCAACGAGTTGAGTACAGTAATGCAATTCTAAGGCTGTCTGGTAAAATTGAAGAATTTTCGTCGAAACAGTTCACGTCAGTAAAAAGAACAGTCGGTTTTGGGGAACACAAAATTCTCAATTCATCAAACATCATTGCATCCACTAAAAACAACTGTTTGCTGTGGTATTCATGATGGAAACATAATTGGTCACTAATTGTAGCATGGCCAGCCAGATATCCGGATTTAACAGCTCCAGACTTTTTTTTATGGAGTTTTTAAAATAGAAAGTTTATGCGAAAAAGCTTCAAACGATTCAACATCTTGAAGACAATATTCGTCACGAAGTTGAAGAAATTCAGCCTGAAATGCTGCATGAGCAGAAAGCCTTAAAACGAACCGAAAGTTGCATAGTGAACCGCGGTCACCACTTAGCCGACATAATTTTCCAATCATAAGAAAAAAAATGTAAAGATCAAATAAACCGAATCGACATATCTTTTCTTTGGACAAAGTTTTAGGCAATCAAAATGGTAGCGGGACTTTAGCCCCACCCTGTAGAAATAGAAATCAATTCCCACACCAACTTCCAAGTATTAGAGATTGGAATCTGGTGGCAAAGTTGGTGACGAAAAATATAATCCGATGGAACATCAGTTGTTTCTCGAAATTAAAAACACCAGGTCCAAGTATAGACCACCTTGCTCATTTCTTCAAAGCTTGGTTAGTTCTAGGATTCGTTCTAAGAGATGTGCTCAGACAAAAACTCTTCGACATGTAAGCTTCTCCTCTTTTCTACTTAAATGTTAAGACCGATTGATTGAACGGTACTATAGCGATACTATACTAGTAGAAAATTCCCACACATTCCAAACAACATCCCAACCCATATTTTTAAGCTTTCAATTACCCAAAGCCCAACAAAATATTAAATTTGTTTATTTAATAATAAAAATTCAAACTTTAAAAATAAATATATTAATAAATTGAAGACTTGCTTTAAAATTCTGTTTTCTTATTTAATTCGTCGAGCTTTTTGCTCTAGAAGAAAACCAAAACTTTATATTAAACGAAAGGTTAAAGAATAAAAACTTTCACCCTATACTGTATAGCGCCCTATATACAGGATAAACTTTGTAATGAATATATATATTTTGTTATTATTTATTAAACTTTATTCAGGCGAACTTTTTGACAAGTTTACTTCGAAAAAACAAATTTATGTGTTTGTGTGGGGAAAATGTGGAAAATATTTGGTTCGCGCTTCCCGTGTGGTACAATTTAAATCGTTACAAATATATATTTTTCGATTTCATTTTTGTATATGTACGTATATATTCATGTGTACTCGTAATCAATTAATTTTCTTCACATACCGTAATTTTCTTTTCTTTTGTTTATAATTTTCTTTTATCGCTTAACTATAACAAAAAATATTCCAAATGCCATTTAATGGATGTATTGTATTATATATGGATAAACAATAACAAACAAATTAATTGTGTTGATAAGGAACATATATATACATGTGTGTGTGGATTATTTTCCAAATTTTCTTTTCTTACTTTGTTTTGTAAATATACAGATATTTTTTCACACTCTGTCTGACAACCAACTTTCTTCGTTACACTTTATTTCGTAAATCCATCAAAATGTGTATCTATTCGTTATTTTTAAACACTTGAATCAATGATTTAATTTTCTTTAACAATAAAACAAAAGATTTTTGATTTTCCACACTAGCAACACCGATAGAAAAATATATATTTTCCCAACAACAACCAAAAAAAAACACTTTGCTATATATTCGATTCTTCAAATCTTTCAGTACGATCAGTCTTATATAGTCCGGAAAATCAATTTATTTTTTTTATTTTTTTTTGTAAACACGGAAAATTTTCTTATTTATCGGAAAATTAAATTGCAACCGCGAATAACACACAATAACATAAAAAATATGTTGTTTTCCGTTTAAAACACTCGAAACTATAGTTTAAATATTTTTCGATTTATTTTGTGCACGATTTGTGAACCGTACACCACAAATTGGAAAATTGTTTAAATATTGAATTATTATAATGAGTCGGAACATTTCCCACCGCACACATAACATAAAACACAAAAAATTTTTTATGGAAAATATTTTTGGTTTTCCATAAACAATTTTCACTCTATATATTTTGTGCACAAGTACTTTATACTCCGACGATGTAAACGAAACTGAATATGTTAAAAGCACAGAGAACGAATTTTCCTCAACACAAAAAAAAGTCGACGTACGGGTACACACACATATACATGTCTATATAAACGTATTCGATATATAAAAAAGTGTATTTAAGCCCGTATCCAGTCGTACACACATATAAAGCTTTTTTCGATGTATACAAAATAAAAAGCACTCACACACACCAATACACTATAGTAGGTGGTTTGTTTTTCATATATAACATTGGGTGGTTGAATTTTTCGGTTCTAGTATTTGTGATACCCAAATCTTGTACACTGTTATTATTATTATTATTTCAGACATTAAGCTACAAAATTTTATTACTAACACTATTCAATGAGAATATTAATTGGTTAATTAATGCCGAATTTAGATGGTGTATATAGTAATCCCACCCAACTAATGTTTTGCGTTCGTTTTATTTTTGCAAACTAATCGCAAAAAAGATGCAACTCATTGCGATTAGCGATCGCAGACAATAGGTAATTTTGAATATTATGTTCGATTGTACACCGAATTATGAAACTGTATTATTGCTTTGTTGTTTATGTGTACATATACAACGAGTGTTAACGAGAGAATGTGATCGACAGAATGTGATCAGTGGTCGGAAGAGAAAGTATATACACAAAAAATAGTCAAATTTGGTCTGTATATAAGGCAATGTTGCCCTTCACTGACTAGGTCAAATAAGAGATGGCTTAAATTTGGCACGTATACACTCATATCTAAGCGGTATCGATACAATATGGCTTGCATTCTAACAAATACGGCTCGTTTGAATGTCAGAGAGAGTTTAAGTAACTCGACACCGTATGGAACATAAGCCGATGGTATAAAACATCCAAACATCCTTATTCCGAAAATAAAACGAATACAAACATTACAAGCCAATAAAACACTTTGTTGTAGTGAATTCTCAACGATATTACCACTGAGCTTTTGTCCGAAATAAGAATTTACAGGACGATTATTTCGACTGTCCCATTTTCAGATTATTTACGAAAAAGACGGAAATGTTCATCAGTTTGTTGTTACATAGGTGCTATTATTCCACTTTTCTCGAGTGTAAACAGTGTTTCAATTTGATTCAGCATACGATATTACTGACAAACGTGAATTTCATAACTCTCCATCTGTTATGTAGTATTCTTAGCTTTTTTAAGGACTTTTACAGGCCCGTATCGTGTAAACTAGCTGACTCTATCGGTATCGAGCACGAGCCAGCACAAGATCGCTCTCTGAACCGTGGTACCATCGTCGTCGACAGCGACGTCGTCGCTTACAGAAAGGCGGCCCTCCCTTCAAAGATGGTTTTGGGCCATATATCACATACATTATTCTGCTCCCGAATTTAACAAGCCATTTTTCTTACTCATCCGTCAAAGTCCATATATGACAACGGGTCTGATCTCGTTACTCCTTGGAACGTGTGGTTACTACTACTGAAATGAATTGCGTCTTGGTATCTTAAACCAGAGATCAGATATTTGGTTTTGCACTCGTTGATTTTGAGAACAACGAAAGCTGAACACTGTTCCAGTGAATCAAGTATCGCTTTCACATTTGCATATGCAAAAAGGTGATTGGATTGTCGGAATAAGATTTTGTCTTGAGCAATTTCACTTCTACGAAGGATGTATTCCAACAAGAGATTAAAAAGTATCGAGGACGGCGCATCTCCTTGTCGAACACCAGAAGTAATTGCAACAACACAACATTGTGACTGCGTTACTGACATTTTATCGAGTCATAGGCTTGCTTGAAATTTATAGGAATACCAGGTGTACATCGCGAGATGTTTCGTAGTATTTTGAAAGAATCATCCGCAGCGGAAACACTTGATTAGTGACTGACCGATTTGGACGGAATCCTCCTTGGTTGTCTCCGACAATTATCTCCGCCAGAGGAGTAATTCTTCCCAAGATGATATATGACAGTAACTTGTTTGCTTCTTGAATATTGGGTACTAAGCGGCCACTTTCCATTTATCAGGTATAACTTAATTTCGCCATACCAATCAAAAAATGTCGAAAAAACAAAGCTGACCCTTCGTATGTCAAGAGTTCTGAATAAATGCAATCAATTCCTGGATCCTCAATAAATATCTGTGCACTCTGAATTTGAGGGTATTCATATACAGCTTGTGATACATAGGACATTAAGTAGGGAAATGAAAAATTTTCACGCCATGTATCGAGTTCCTAATCGACGTAAACACAGACGTTCCATCTTAAAGTATGGTGCAGTTCGGTGATTCTTTTAAAGAAATCACGCCAATTGCGCTCATTGCCGAGTTAGCCTTCCAACATACGTGCTTCTTCTGTCTACAAATGCGTTTCGCTGTCCTCCTATAGAAAGAACTGCTTTGTTGGATTAACTACTCGTAACTCGGTAGTTGTTGCAGACTTATGTAACTTTTGGTCATAATTCCACCCCTCGTTTCAAGTGACAAAGTCAATTTCGGATCTAACATAGATAAAATTGCTGAATTGTTTTAACGTCCACCATTGATGAAATTTCACGACCTATTTGTGTTACACAACCAAAACTGCTTACGTGTTGAACAAAATTCAATAATTTGTCAACCAATAATCACACTGGAAAGTCTGAACTTATGCAATCTTAGCTTTATATAGAGGGTCTATCTAGAACATTTTGGATTGCTCGAGTTGTGGAGTTCAACATGAGGTCATAGATGTTTTGATTTATATCCGATTTTACACTAAAAGTCTCTCAGCCTTAACAACGGCACCTTTTAATCGGTCAAATATCCGCTGATTACGAAGCTTTTAGGATATTTTAATAAGATTTACAAACGTCGATCCGATATTCAAAACTTTTAATGACTTTAGCCAAAATGCACTGTCTTGTCGAATAGAAACACCACCCTAAAATTGCGAGCCACAAACTGGGGCAAAAAAAAGTCCGTTATCATTCCAATGTATCGTAGAATTGATTATAACCACGCCTACATGTTTAAACCAAACACATCATTTCAAACGAACATTTTTTGATCAGACTATATGCTACGGCTGCTTTTGATATTTCCATGGATCCTCGTTAGCCCAGATGCGGTAGTTTTGCTTGTTTTTTTTTCTAATCTCTAATCTGTTTTGGGGCTCAAGACACTCCCTACTTGTTCGCGGTTCGCTTATTTACGTCCTTGCTTTTACGACATTACAGCCAATTCGAGGACGTACGGCTATTGGTCCGATTTTCCTAACCATCTGCACATTGCATAGCTCTATGCCAGCCTATAGTACTGACATGGAAGATGGGTCGACTCATGAGTTCTGCACTCCAACAGGGAGTCATAGTTGTGTTCCTTCACACCACAGATCGTAATCTCATGGTGAAAAATCCCTTTTGCATCCTGCCTCTATCGGGATTCGAATGCGTAGTAACACCCGCTCCAACTGCCGCAGCTTAAGCCACTGCCCCACCTGGGCGGTAGTTTTGTTTGTTTTGCGTCCCTTTCAACTTGAAATACGTCTAATGAAGATGATTTTTGATTAAAATTGGTCATCAAAACCAATGTATGAACACACGACGCAAATAATGGTCAACTAGCTCGATCTCTTCTGTTAATTGGATGTTGCATGCATATAAGTTAAAGTCCTGCTGCAAACTGATGCTTGAAATGCCCATAACTCAAATGACAACCGAGATATTCGTACACTAGGCCAGCAGTTTTTAGCCTACCGAGCTGTGGTGCATTTTGGTTGATTATATTATTGATTTCCATTTTTGAAGTGGTTGGAAGGTGTTCCTGTCTATAGATGCGTTTAGACATAACAACAAAGTAAGTTCCATCATCATGCGTAGTAACCGAAATGGCCAGCTATGTAATGGCCTAAAACGTCGAGCTGTTTCTTTGACAATAGCAAATACACGGGGATGTATTATATATTTGCAAGCGCTTTCTTTTGCTGTATTTGAAAAAGGTCCATTCACTAATATTAGCCGGCAGTCGCTAATATAGCAGCTGCATGTGGTAGATAAAATGCATCATCCAATCTCTCTAGCAATTTTACGGAAATCCGTATACCTGCGCACAGAAGTGATTAATGAGCCAAATTCTTTCCAACTGGTCTTACACTAAGGGTTTATAAACAGTTGATGGAAACCATGAAGTATTGGATAAAATGGATTGTTTCATTTAACTTATTCAGGGTATTTTTTTCCAGTGTCATTAAAGAAGCAAGTATGCCACGGGCTACTTTCCTACAACGCTTTCTTGGAAAGGCAATAATAGTCTGGTATGATGTGCCGTTTATTGCTGTTTACATAGGTTGCCTTATACATTTAAGGATTTGACAACCCTGGAGCTGCAATCTGTCAACTGACAGCTCTACCGTAAAGCTAGAAGTTTTTGAGGCTATACGTACTCAGAATATTTGACATACGAGCGCTATTTATGTTGTTTACAGTAAATTAAAAGATGCATCTGCCCCCAAGAATGGAATTAAATCGTGAACATTTTCGTGCGAATATTTTTTACAACTTTCGACGTGGATTAACTCAGCAGCAGTGCATGAATAAAAATTAATTCAACTTTTGGCGATGAAACTCCATCAGCGACCAGTGTTTATCGATGGTATGTTGAATTCAATCGTGGTCGGAGTTCACTCCGAGACGAATTTCGTGAAGGTCGTCCAAAATCAGTTGGTGTTCCGAAAAACATTGATGCTAAGGAGACAACCTTAGGCATTAGTGGGACCAGCATACACTCAATATTGCATGAACATTTAACTGTCAATAAAATTTGTTCGCGTTGGATCCCACACAATTTGTCAATCGCTTTAAAAATACGATCGCGGTGCTTCAAAACACGCCTATGACATCGTGACAGGTGATGAATCATGGATTTACGCGTATAAGCCCGAAAGTAAACAGCAGTCGACTGTTCGGGTGTTTCAAGATGAACCAAATCCAACAAAAGTTGTTCGCGCACCAAGCACTTCCAAGCAAATGGTCGTATGTTTTTTCGGAAAAACAGGACATGTTGCAACCGTACCACTAGAACAACGCAGAACAGTCAATTCTGAGTGGCACACAACAATTTGTTTGCCAGTGGTCCTCCAAGAAATCAGCAAAACCAACCGCCGAAGACGGATCACTCTACACCACGACAATGCGAGCTCTCACACATCGGCTCAAACAACTGCATTTTTGAGCACCCAAAACATCGATTTTATGAGTCATCCGCCATATAGTCCTGACCTTACACCAAATGACTTCTTTTTATTACCGCACGTAAAAAACAAACTAACCACCAAAACTAGGAAATATCTATGTATCAAAGGCATTCCTATCCGGTTGACCAACAAGAAAATACAAATAACAATAGTCATTAACCTTAATTAGTGAACCTACCATAAAAAAGAAACAAGTATCGCCCACATTTAATGGGGATGCTTGCTTCAATGAATTACCTAACAGGCCCTTGATGCCATCTAAGAGGACATAGTATTATATATCCTAAGAGGACAAAGTACTGGAAAGAGCTGCCATATTACTGAAATCTCCTCTTATTGATATATGGTATGATATATAGTAGTGATATGGTATGCGAGTCGGACCACACCCATCTTCAAATATTTCAAGAGCGCAGCGGGTTTTCACAACTTCTGAAACGATACCTCAGACATTCTGAGCTACGGTACGTGCCTAAAATTCCTCTTATATTGAAGATTGATCATAACTGTATCCAGTTTATGGCTCCAGACAAAGTGAGTGCATCTTTTTATAAGACCTCATGCCTTTTGCCTCCTCCTCGAACAGTCATCTAATCCGGTGGATCTCTCCAAGCATAACTATACTAACAACGCTACTAATAAAATAGGGTTGTAAATATAGGTAGGCTTGGAGAAACAAGGTATTAGGTCATAACTTCTATTATTTATATAAATGTTAAATACAATAAAGTGTCAATCTCGGTCAAAATACGTTAAATCCATCTCGTTCAACACGATCTGACACATAATAAACAAAATATATCTCCCATACGTAATTATTTATCTGTCCCAATGTGTACCCAAACATTCAATTTATTCATTTAATCAACTGATTTGTTTGTCCACACTCCGCATTTGGACCTATGACATGAAACCGCACCAATCAAAGCGATAACGAAATATTCTTATGCCGATACACTGACAAATTTACCTTCAGGGGGTTTCGTTGTAGTTTCTTTGTTTTTCCATTTTCTTACCACTGTACATATAAACTTCCTCGTATACATATTTACCATTTTATTACCAAAATGGAAAATAAAAGGAAAATCTGAAAATAATGTACATATATATGTATTAAGCCAAAATTACGAAGAATGTGATAAAAACAAAACGATGAAAATCGTATCGCATCAAGAGTGAAAAACATTAAAAACAAAGCGCTGGAAAATATATGTACACGAAAATTGGATGTCGCACACAATTGAGAAAAATGATTTAAGAAATTTTCTTTGTCAATGCATACTTCCACGTCAAAGCGTTTTCTTATTATGTAGGCAAGTGTATATCTATCGTGATGGGGTATGTACTCTCCTCAATGCAATAAACCGAACGGCAAACACAAAAGATCAGTCACTAATAGGTTGTCATTGAATATGTGCCATAAAATCAAATCTCTGCTGCTTAAAATACTAAACTGGGAAACTGGAACGAATATCTTTCTTTACTACTATATACTATCTCGAACACATTACCCAGCCCTCTCTCCCTCATCACCCTGAATACGTGTATAAATAAATCGTCACTAAACTATGGTGTGCTCCGTTTTTATAGCTCTGCATGTGTATTGGTTTTGTTTATGTAAGAATTTATACTCACATATTTTCACTAAATACATTTTCACTTATATGCACTGGGGAAAAATTCAGTCTGAGAAAATGGGATAATATACATATACACAGCTACGCGTTTCCCATTCCAAAATTGTTCGAACTGAGTAAAATAATTTGTTTGTATGTATTAGTTATAGATATTCTCTTTTGCTGCGAGCTGGTACAAAAACAAGTGACAATCCAGAAAAAACAAAATTTTCATTTATATACTGGTTTTGTTCTATGTATAGGTGTGCCGTAAATTTTCATTTGTACGCGTGTATTTGCTATACGTATCTTTGGAAATGTACTGGTGTAATGTGTTAATGGTATTTGGGTGGGAAAATAGTATAAACATTTTTCCATGGAGCTTTTATCATCATGTGGAATGGAAGTACAAAAATTGTCTGTGGTCAATTTGCGATTCGATTGGGAAAATAATATTCATATAACTACTTTCTCAAAGCATTCAAATGATTTCCACGACAATATTCTGAGCCCCTATTAGGACAATTTTACTTGTTGACCTAGCATGGGGTGGAAGCGTAAAGTGATCCATTTCGTAGATGATAAATATTGAATTAGTTTTCTGTTATAACACGAATAAGTGTTGCCACATTCGAAATAAGGGAAAGTTGAAATTAGAAACACTAGATGGACTCATTAGGTGGACAGTTCAGTGTACCATCGAGAATGTCGAGATCCTATAATATTCTTATGAATTTTAGGATCATAACTCTGGAAGCAAAGATGGACATTTACGCATCCACCACAGTTTTCTACGTTTACGTCTCGAACTTATCGACAACGTAGATTACTCGTACGAAAGCTCAAATTGTGTATCAAAATTTCGCTATAGTATATGGCGTAGTATGTACTTAAAAAAAAATTAAAGAAGGCTGACAAATTATTCCAGAACTCAATGCCACCAATTCACTATACTTACAAATTAAAAAACCCAAACGTGATTGATGTTTAGTCACCACCCTAAGAATCGAACCAAAGACCCCCGAATGACAGAGCAAGCACGCTACTTTTACTGCCACGAGAGCGACCAAGTATGTACCAACTGCCGGTTTTGTCTGAACAAGAGAACTTGACAAAGAGACAACTTGCCACAAGCGAAGGTGTTCCGGAGTGAATAAATGAATCTCAATATAGGAATAAAATTAATCTTGAATGTAAGTTGGCCGAACAAAACTCAGTCTAAAAACGGCTTCATCTTACGATCAATGGTTAATTTTGTACAAGGGCCTAAACAGGTGAGAAAGGTTAAAGGCTTTTCAAATGACAGCCATTTTGTCCATAAAACCAAGTTTTGTATTTACAAACAACATGGCCATGAACAGTCGTTGGCCTAAAAATATTATTAAGCTTTGGGCTATGGAGTGGAGAGTGTTAGCGAATGAAATCGCCTGGATTTATATTTTTAATTCATATGCGAGTATTGGTTGATATTTGGTTTCTTTCTTCAAAGGTAATAATCGTAAGTGACTGCGAGATTTTGAATAACACAGGATAATTATATAAGTTGGTTGGACCCTTGGGAATACGTTTGAGGTTTGAATTGGTTTGTGAATTCGACAAAAATTAAAGATAATGGTCGACGTTGTCTATATTGTAGTTTACGAGTCGACTTCCCGTGTAGTCCACATGGCAATTTCTACTTTCCATCTCTGTCTGAATCATATACAGCTGATTATCTGGTTCAAAATCGAATAATTAATGATTAAATTAGAAAATCACAAATGACAAGTACAAAAGAATTATCCAGAAAGCTTTTTATGTGGTGTAATCCGTCACTTAAGCTCAATTGGCAAAGTGTGACATATCTACGACATGCGACTATAGCTCTGATTAACATCAATCCATTTGCGTATTGCACAGCTCCATGCGAGCATATAGGACTGACATGGAAGATTGCTCGGTCCGTGGATTCTAAACTCAACAGGAGATCACAGATGTGTTCATACTCACCACTGATCGTAATCAGATGGTGAAAAATCCATTTTACATCTTTGATGTAGCTTTAACAACCTGCGCCATTTGGACTGTCATAGAAAGCCTACAAAATTGATTATAAAATTATTGTGATTTCAAAATGCGACTGGTTGGCACACGAGATGCTCTCTTTAAGATCGTTAGTTATATTTGAAAAGAACAATGTCTCAGATTTTCAACTGGTTTACTGTACCCATTCAGTACCTAGTTTCTAGATGAAATCAAACTGCCACAGTCACTGATTATTGTTTAATATATGCAAATCCTAATTGAAAATATCTAGTATTTGGTAACTTTATAGATTATCGTAACTCCATATGCAAATATAACACCAACACCCAAAACAATCCATGTTTTAAAAACATTTTATAGTCAACCGCATATCATCACTCGTGCGCTTCTAACAAGACACATTTAAAATATTTATGCAATTCAAATATTATTTTTGGCAGCAAAACACAAGCTTATACAATAATAATAACATAATCATAAAAATAATTGGATTCATATAACATCATCATAATATGTACTGTATGTATATACACATATATCCAAACACTGTGCTCTATGTGTCTGATTTAGAATAATTGAAATGTTGAATTGGCACATGTCTCTAATATTTTAATATTAAATCGTAAATCACTTAATGGCTTCTTAAATGGCTAAAACCCATAAAACGTTACGTGATATATAAGAACAATTATTTCGAATTCCAAATGTTTTGAAGGTGATATGGCATCTGCTCAATTTACCGTGAAGTACATTGTTTGACCAACACTTATTTCACGATAGGTGATATCTTAATGTAGTCTTCTAGATGAAAGAGATTTTGGGTTACTCATGATGTAACCGATTTGGGTATTTACCTGAACAACCTGTCTTATGATACAGATATGACGATGCTTAAGCTTGATTTTGCTAATAATCCTGGTTATCCTCCAATGAGAGTCTAACACCCTTATTCACCTTATGATATGTGTTCCATGTGTAGTTCTGTTTTATGAAACGTCTTGACCGTTTTCTTATCAGTATCCGTATCAGTTATGACAGGCTTGGGATCTGCTTTACCCGATTAGTGAATTTTGCAAAAAAAATATAGAATTGCGACTAATCTGGAATTGCTTATCCACAGGGTTTGGGATATAAATCTACAGTCATAAATATTTCCACTTGAAATCTGACTCTTCCTCGACTCTTTGCATACGTTATACACTTAACTTATTACTTATACCAACTTTTTCATATAGTAACCAAATTTTTCTGGTAATTGAATTGTTCATTATAACACATCGGTCCAGAATACAATTTATAAGAATTAAATGCAAGATCCTAACTCTTAGGTAATATATTTAAGCTCTTCTATTGGCATTTAACAACTTGACTGATTGATTTGACTGTATTACTATAAGCACTAGGCAAGAGTCTCGGATAATGCGAGGATCGTTCTACAGTCGTTTTTATAAAATAATAGGTAATCATAGGACGGTATGTTAGTTAGGAAATAACAACCCGGTAGCACATTTCTAATCTGCTAAATTGACCACAATTTTTAATTTCCAATACACTGGCTAACCACATAAAGTAGGGAGGAAGGCATAAATACCAAGCTAAACAACTTGGCCAGGATAAGGTGTTAACCGTACCGTTCCGATTACCAACCTGGCTTAGGATCCCGTCTTAAAACTAGCTCAGTCTTTAACGGTATAACCGGATACCAGGCGCCCTCCAGATCACGTAGCCTTATCTGTGTACTGTAGATCTCTGCGCATTTTTCTCTACCACTCGTTCGATACAATGATGAATTATACAAAACTATATTAAGAGGAATCGAACTGTGAAGTCGAGCCTAATAACTTGGATGCAGGACCTAGATGAAAATGGCACTGCATTATTTGAAAAGGGCGCCCCTTTATAGAAATCCGTATCTACATTACCCTTTTATTTCCAGGAAACCTTATCCTCATAAGCAAAATAAATACAAACTTGCTAATTGATTATTGCAGAAAGTTAATTCGACGAGCTTTTATTATCAAAGCCATCAATTTAAAGTGAACAAATAAAATCATACTTCAAAATTTTGTTTCGTAAAACTTTTGCAGAATGTCGTGTTGCTAGATCTTTATCGGTTGTTAGTTCCACTAAAGCTTCATAAATATCTTCTTAATTTAAAATTAACGGCTATAATGTATCTATACGACTTTCCCACCTGGTTGTACACAATGGCTTGCGGGATAAAACCTTAACTAAGAAACTGAGCTAAAAGAGAAAACGTTTAGGGTTTGGACAGTATCGAAAAACTGCACATAGCCTGCGCTGAACATTTTACAATACTGAATCTGAAAGTACCAAATTAGCATTTTTTGTTGCTAATATTCTTAAATTACTTGCACCATCTGCACCTATGAAAGCGCCGGCTCGGTTTGGAAGTGCTTTCGGCTTCTCTTGGAAATATTTCTGGAGGCATCAATGGAATCTTTAATAGGAAATAATGATCTCCCATCTATAAGACATGGATTTGTAGAATAGTGTGATAAATGATGCTGACGAGCTGTAATCGTGACAGCTAATGATGAATGGTGGGAGTTGAACTGGAACTCCACAGAGTGGCATTGATTGACAGCTAGAGCGCTGGATCAACCAGCCGATGAAGACGTTTGTCTTATATGAAATATATGGTATCTTATCTTGTATGTGGTCTGTACTATTTGTTTGCTAGGCCGGTTTCGAAATGATGACGTTGTGAGGCTATGTTGCAACGGTTCGAGCGAATTACAGAATTTGAATCGAAATCTTTTTTCGATTATTTTGTTAATATTTCACTATTGTGGCGTGACTATTCGTCGAACTTGTGAACATCACAGACTAACTAAGATAAACTAACTTAAAACAGCAAACCCTCCAATTCAGATCTACCATGAATGATTCTCACTATCTTAACCTAAAACTTGAATTGATATCTATTTCACCTCTCAGACATCTTTTCTATTAGGTTAAGACAGCAATCTAGGCACTGAGTACTACACTTATCCCAGCCATTCAAAACACATACATCCAATCACATTCCTTCCAAACAAACATGCTACACACAACTGTTGTAGGAATATTTCAATTAGTTGTTGCAATTCACCAACTAAGAGTGTCAAAACTCAAATTCTTAACGAAAATAACAATAAATCCACCATTTTCGTAACAGCGATCCCAGGTTATATTGTACCAACCTACTCAAAGCCTTTTCCGGTTAGTTAAACAATACATGCTACCACATCTGGTGCGTATGTCTGTAGATTCTAAATACCTCAACAAAGAAACCGGATCACTCCATCAAGGTTTCATCCATAAGATAATGCTTCCCCATTTCTTTCAAACCTATCACCATTCATCTTGAGAGACTCATCCCCTGGCAGTACCCTCAGATACAAAACAATCATCCAGTAAACGGACAGGAAGTCCTTAAGAGAACTACTCAACAGTCATCCCCACTCAATCAGCAATACACCTCGAATCCAATCAAATAAATAATCAAAAACGTTTTAGTTACTATTAAACAGGTGTCCAAAAAACAGTTAGATAACAGTTGCAGAACAACATTCAAATCGTAATCGAAATCAGAATCTAAAATGACGTCATAAAATATGCAATACCATCTGACCCCGATAGTATAAGGAAGGACATACATGGGAAGAAATCCTCGTCAAACCGAAAATTACATCATGAACAAACACGATATGTCCAGATATAAAGTCCAGAAACTAATAATGACGAATTCGAACGAAATATATACAAAAGGAAAAGAGACACACATATAAAAAATATAAATCAAACAAAACGGTACTTACCTGCGTATTTCGATTATACAATAAATCCAAAAATAAAACAAAACACAGACTGGAAAAAACACGTCCGATCTGTGTAACGATCAAAACTACACTCCGTTTTCCAGTTTCATAGACGTAACAGCGCTACACCACATATTCATAAATAGTGAACATAACTAAACGACCTTGTACGTATCTACCGGTGTTCGCAGTACTGACGTGGATTTTTTGACGTGGAGACTTATCGTTCCGGCTATAAGTCCGATTTTACGTAGAAACCATCTGCACATTGCACAGCTCCATGCCAGTCTATAGTACTGACAAGGAAGATGGGACGACACACGGATTGTTAACTCAACAAGGTCTCAGATGAGTTCATTCGGACCAGGGACCAATTTTTGTATCCCCTATCGGGATTCGAACCCGTTTCCTCCCGCTCCAAACCACAACTTTTTAACCAATTCGCAACCTGGGCGGTATTGCGCGGTGTGGATTACTTCACAACGGTACAAAATGATTGACCAATAGGCA
Organism: Tipula lateralis; assembly: GCA_963932295.1. NCBI lineage: Eukaryota > Metazoa > Arthropoda > Insecta > Diptera > Tipulidae > Tipula > Tipula lateralis. The sequence goes on from OZ010736.1 coordinate 10,509,050, forward strand.
CACAATGAGACGAAGTCAAAACATTATTGTGATGCTGTTTGTACCAAAGTTACTTAAAAGGTTGTATTACGTCTTCCAACTTTATAATACCTCCCCCACCAACCCAAGAAATTTATTGTTGGTCTGTTGCCAATTAGGTTAGTTGATTATTTTCAACAATTTCGCAAACATTTCTTCTAGTAGTTGGTAATGTAACCATGATCATGAAGATTTTCAAAAATAAAAATGTTTTTTGTCGTATTTTTGTCTTTAATTAAAACCAAACAGTAGTTCTTAAAATTAAACGAAAACAAATAAGATTTATGGCCATATTTACGTTACAAATTAAGGCCGCTGTAATTTACAATCGTACACGCGCACATAACTTTCAGTATACAAAAGCGTGCACAATGCAGCATTATTGTCGTAATTCATTTCGGCCACTTTAAAATCAGGATTGACCGATATCTTCATCGTGTACATACCAATATCCAGTTCACTTATATCGACCCACTGACAATCGATATTATAACGATATATGTCCGAACAGTTAACCGATATACCTTGGTCACCGTAATTGGCACAAGCGTATTTTGGCGTTATGCCCTGCATACACTGATTATCTTCCAAACAGAACGAGGCCTTGTGTCCTTCGGCCACTTTTGTGCCATTACTGTCGAATATATCGAATGTGGCGAACACCTCCATACTGTGATAGTGCCTGTGGATGTAAATAGATTTTAGTATTAAATCAATCGAAATATAATATTTATCTACATATGACACATGTGCCATTCCCACAAGTGTTTCGGGATATTAGGACGAAAATCGGCATTTCCGTAGTTGTGTGACGTAGCTGTAAATTTAAGTAAGCGCCTCGTTTCCAAATGCCACGATGGATTTTCTCTTTGTATTTCATAGGCACGCGTTGCCAAACAATTTTCTTCCATTGCACATTGTAAGAAGAACATTTGCTTATCTTCCAAATGGGCTGTGGTTTCCAACTCCCGGAAATCAAATACTAAATCGGGCAATGTTCGAGTACACATAACAGATGCCACAGAGTTCGGCCGACCTGGACAAAATGTATGCCCCAAAAGATGATGATTGCATTGGGCTAGTGACGATTCGTTTCCATAGCATTCGGTTCCGCTTAGCAACACTTTGGCGGTACTATTTGAGTTGAAGTAATCTGTATGTATTGCATTCAACGCGTAGCCCAATCCAAGCTGCTTGCACACCACATTTGCTTCGAGCAACGACCATCCATCACTACATATTGGACCCCATCGACCATTCCCAAGACGTATCTGTCGGTGAAAGATAATTTACACAATTATTTCAATTACTCATCTCCACATCGTCATGATGTCATATTTTTCATCTAACATCTATGAAGCAATAAATAACGATGTTTCAATCTCGCCAAAACCAGCAACATACATAATAACATATTACATACAAAGCAAAAAATTAATAATAATTATAAAACATAAATCAAACATGTACATATATATACCTCAACTCGTCCTTCGTCTGTCGTTCGACCACCCATCAATCTGACATGCATTTTAATTTTCGATGTTAGACGAACTTTTTGTTGCTTTAAAATTTTATTTATGTTATTCTCCTCGTCGAGTTCATCGTCTAATTCGCTTTTTGATTTGCTTTCGATTGGTTTACATATAACGCCAGCTGCTTCGAACGATTCACAATCACTTTGTCCCCATCCATCGAATCGACATTGAGATAGTTGTTTTTCGGTGCCTGCACAAAACACGTTGTCCATCCAGTATTTGCCTGTGAAAAGATGTTGAGGTTACATATATAGTGTGCTGGGTCTCGTGTTATGGTATGACGTTGGAAGAGGTTGCGATGTTCTACCACGGTGGGGGTTCGTGATTTGAGTAAAAATTGAACTTAAATTTGTATGATGGCTGCACTCTGTGTAAAAGACATTTCTTGTAGGGAATAACTCAAAAGCTACGTTTTTGAAGTTCGTGAGTCAAATATAAGTAAAAGCTACCCCCTCCTCATTGTAAATGAGTGAAAGTTATCTTTAATCTGAGCTAAAACAGGAATTAGCTTAAACCCAATTTCAAAAAGTTATTTTAAATGACGATCAATTCTATGGAAAAGTAAGTGAAGGACTTGTTTATATTTCGGATTTGACTTTGGGAGTCGAAAGAAAATCACTCAACAGTAGTCTGCCACGCCCTATAAAAATGCTACGACAATGTGACAAGAAATAATAATGCAAACATGTATTGCCAATTGATTTGAGTCCTTTCAAAATAATTATATAAACTTCATATACCCTTGTGTCACTGAAAGGATATTATTAAATCCTTCCGTCAGTTCAAACATGGTTGTGGTTCAGATCGTGTTTCTCCAAACTCCTACAAACAACCCTTTGTTAAATTCACCAATTCAAAGATTGACTATCTTTGGGTGGAATAAGATCTCTAACTGTCATTTCAAAATCGTTTGAACTAGTTCTCTGTGACTACATGTATTTTTAACTTGAGTCTCGATGCTGGGGAAAATTTGCCGTTCAAACTTAATGGAATTTTCAAAACCTCTATATAGTGGTTGAGATGTTGCTCTAATTGACTTTACATAAAAATCGCGTGAACTTTGTAAAAAAAAATTACTGTTTAAGTAATCCAGTAAAAATTTATTAGAAAGCTATCCAGGGCTTAATTGTTTATAGGAAGGAGCTAAGATCTTTCCACAGATTTTTCCTGGATAAACTTTTATGAAAAAATTAATAGCCTACCAAGTATTTAATTGAAGTTGTAGGCTCGATTCGATTCGCCTGCCGAATGAAAAACTAACTTCCTCTAAAAAGGAAACTTGTGGAACACTTTTTTCTACTCATTTTCCGGGTTCTAAAACCCTTCTTACCAGCAATATAGGCGGTGCTTATATTAAAACCCACGAATGGCTTGAGGCCAGAAAATTAATTTATTTGTGAGGCTTTCCGTTGGAGTGTGTTCTTATTTGCACCATTTAAACCTGCCTGCCCTGATGAACTTTTTTCTGTTGAATAACAGCATGCCCTACCATTCATCAAGAAATATACCCTTCTTCTGTTAAAATCGTGCATTACTTTTAGCTGTGCTCCACCATCCTTGAGCCAGAGTAAACTAGCAGTAACTACTTTTACGATTCCAAGTTGCTTACAGGATCTTGTGAAACGGGACTAAATGAACTTGTAACTAGGGTTGAAAAATCACTGTGCAATAAAGGGTTTCTAGTAGGTACTTGCCTAAATATTGCAAGAGGATTTGATAGTATATCGATTGTTATACGTTTGCTAATGCCTATATACCAATTTGGTGCCTTTTCATTTTCAAATCTCGCATCGTTGTAGCTATCTAGGTCAACAGATCCAACCTTTTTTCTAAGTCAAAGTTACCAAGGTCTGCCCACCAGGTGGCGTGCTTTCACCGTTCTGTGACATTTGATCGTTCACGAGCTTCTTAGAATCTGATATAAAGCTTTCTTGTTCACACTTATGCTGATCATTTAGTTATGACTTATTCTGGTAGGCTCTTAGGGATTTCTACTATTTGCAAGTCATGGTTCCAGCAATGCCAGCATACTCATGCGTCGTTTGGTTGCAAATAGTTAAACTGAAGTCGATACTTGCATAACTTAATTGTTTAGAGATTTTAACATGCGAGGCAACCTCTCAAGTTATATTTCCTAGTGCCTTAGCCCTTCGTTCTTGTCACAGCATGTGTGAAACTTTTTCGGTATTATTCTGGAACATAAAATAACTTTTAATGGATTTATACGGATGGTGCTGAAACTCGATATGGTCAGTGGCAGTCTCTAATACCTTCATTAAGTATTTTAAAGTGGTTCATCCATCGAGAGATATGTGGTTTCAGGCAGCTCGTGCACAAATCAAGGTACAAGTTTTGATATCTACTGCAAATTTAAGGGATTCAGAGTTTCAAAAAGTTTGGGCACATATTGTACTACTTGTCAGGTGGAGTTAATAATTATACAGTAAAGTATTCTGAAGTTAAATGTTAAGCTGCTCAAAGACTGCAAGACACTTTTTTGTAAGTTGTATAGGACCAACTGCTTTTTTGGCTCTTGCCTATGGTAAAACCGTTTGTATGGATGATTGACAACCTCTGAAAGTCACTTCCTACTTCAAGACCGATTCAGATAAACCGCATAAATCTCGATGCAATGTGTTTCAAAACCTCTGTAAAGAGTAGTTAAGATAGACTTTTAGCTTGACTGAACGTTTGCAAAATAAATAATTGTTATTATAATCCCGTGAAAGTTAATTTGGGAGCTACCCAGAACTTCAAGGTTTAAAGGAAGAAACTAAAACCTTTACGCAGATTGTCCTAGATAAACTATTGTTAAGAAACGAATAGCCCTCTATAGGTGTTGTGATAGACTGAATAAAACCTTAAAGTAGAAATAATAGGAGTGCTTGTATAGGCCCGATTCACAGCGCCTATCGAATGATGCGAGCTTGCTTCGACTAAAGAGAAAGTTCGTATTTCTCTATCCGGGTTGCTATACTCTCGAAAAATTATCGTTGAATTCGCTTATGTTAAAACCTCAAAATTGCTTTTAGCCAGAAAATTAATAAATCTTTGGGTTTTGCGTTTGATTATAATGGAATTTTTCCTGCTGATACAACATACTGTTACGGACACGGGTGACATCTATGATTGAATAGAAGTACTAAGCTCGTATTTGGAAACCAGCATGAATCGCAGTATACAGGCGAAATTATAAATAAATGGAAAATTCTACTATGACCGAGAAGCGGGCAAAATGAGTATAAATACGCGAGTAGATAGCATAGACTTTCAGTCTGAATTTGGAAAGCGATAAATTAAAATCGGGAAAAAGGAATAAGAAGTGATATAGTGAAATAGTAAAAGTAACAGTGTAAAAAAAAAATACTATGAGATTGAATTGTGGTGTTTGATAAATAAAGTTATAGTGAACAACAAGCAAGTTTTTTGAATTATTCACAATCCAATGATCGAACCGTGGAGTGGTTTGAATCCCTACTAGGGTAAAACGTAACAATACTTCCATCCAGCAACACCCTCTACTTCCGTTCTTTTCGAGCATTGCTTTTAACAATATTCCATCAGCTTTGATCAGGGGTAGTCACATGCAACTTGCTTTCAGGATTGGCAAATTTTCGGAAACTACACTACATAACTTGTCACTTTAGGATTGAAGGGTCACAGTATAATAAAGCGTTTCTACAAGGTACTTTCCTGGGTATTCGAGGATCCATTGTGACGATTACTAACTTACAACAGTTTTGCTATCGAATTTCCTATTGTCAAATGGATTGATCTTATGCTTAAATCTCACATCGTTTTAGATTGCACTTTTATATCAGTCAAAGTTGCTCGAAAGGTGATGTGCTTTACCGTCTGTTAATGCTTTTAGTCATTGACGAGCTCATTATATTCAGCTTTTTTGCGTTGGCTTTAGTTATCCTGGTAATTTAGTTAGGACTTCTTCTAGTAAGCACTTAAATTATTTATCAGATTTGACTCAGCATGATTGACTCTACAATTTATATCTTTAAGGGAATAAGCGTAATATGTCTTGGTGCCACATGACATCTGGACATGAAATAACAAATAGGTACATCCAAAAATGCTTTATTAATTCATAAGTCCTTAGTGCTAGCACACGCGTCACTCGTGTGATGGGCAGTAGTTAAATCAAAGTGATATGTGGTTCCCAACTGAATTACTCGCGCAGTTATCTAAATCGTTATTTTTTTGTCAGATAGCTAGTACGCAAATCAAGGTGCCAGTTATTATATATACTGCCCATCATCAAGCTACCACTTATTGTGTCTACTGTCTTTCAATCAGGGCACATATTGTAAATTTTCTCAAGTGAAGTATAGTGTTATACTCTTTGAACAATGCATTGATCAGTTTCTAGCTGGTCAAGGACTGCAAGAATCTTCTTTGTAAGTTTTATAGCACCAGAACCAGTAGCTCTTTTGACTCTTGCCGATGATAAAACAACTAAGAAAAATTACACTTCATAATTTAAAGCAGGTGTTGGTATCCAGCTGAAACTTGTGAGAAGACAAACACTTTATTAGTGAAGCAAACTCAAGCACACTTTTCTCTAAAAATGAACCACTTAAGACTTCTGCTAATGGTTATTACTGGTCAAGGCCATTTCAAAAGCAATCAAAATTGTATAAGAATAGCTTGCAATATTTTAAGCGATAAGTGTCTTGAATACGAAAATCGGAAACTGTCCAGCTTTTGACTCAACTATATTCCATATTCCATATTTTTCACTGCAGAAATGATTCTGCACATCAATTATCTCTTATCATGATAGGAATTAAATTATGATAGAAACCTCTTTGCGTTCATGCCACTTTTAATAAGAATAATACATATAGCACTAGAAAGATAACAGTCATAGATATAAATGAAGTAAGAAAATTGGCCCCTTGTGCCATTACTTCACTCGTCTTCTGCTTTTTAAACTCCTCTTCTAGCTTTCAAGTGCGTCTTGCTCATACATCATAGGTACACTCTATCGCTCTTGGCACAGCATGTTCAGTTGCGTTTCGCGTAAAATGTATTAGTGTGTGAAATTTTTCGGTATTATTTTGGAACATAGAATAATTCCTGATCTTTTGCCGGCTATCAATCAGGTCAGTGATTATCTAATGTCTTCATTAAATATTTTGAGGTGTGTCATCCATCGAGAGATATGTAGTTCCAACTCATAAATTGAAAGTTGAACTCAGTTTGGGATTTATAAGTTTTATAGAACCGGAACCAGCTGCTCCTTTGACTCTTGCCTATACTGCTACAACTATGAAAAACATTGGAGTTCAAGATTTTCAGCAGACGTCTGAATTAACTGATACTTTTCAAACGCAAAATATTTTATTAGTGAACCGAACTCAAGGTGGACTAAGTGCGCCTTTTCTTTTAAAAAAAATCATCTTAAGAATCATGTTATCGGGTATTGCTGGTCAAGGTCATTTTAAAACTCATCTAACTTGTATGGGACCCCAACCCCAAAACCATTACATGATATATAATAATCTCAGTTCTGGTTCAAACATTACCAATTCGCCAAGGATTCAAAATGCCAATGAAAATGTTTGGCGGGAAAGTGCGGAACCTCTTTGGGTTCCAGCGGAACCTCTTTGGGTTCTTTAATAAGAATAATCTCTAACACCATTGAAAATGACAACAAATATGTTTATATATGTTGGAATTGACCCATTGTGCCAACCCTTCCCTCAGTATTACCTATCTGCACATAAATTGGGATTGTTTTACTCATCCATTCCCAAACAATCCAGATGTTATTTCTTGTCATACTTGTATAAGAACAAGAGATTGTTGGTACTTATAAACAAATTTAGGAAAAGCAGTTGGGTGTTACTATACCGTATACTGGACGGATGTCTTTCAATCTGTTTGGTTATATATAAGTAAATTGTAAATTGATATGTCAAATATTTTGAATTGATGACATCACATTCAAATTCTGATTACAATGACAATTTGGTTCTATCTCATGTTGTAATATTGATCGATTTGTATTATTATTATTTTTTATTTAATTCAATAGAAAAAATACAAAATAATGTTGTTAGAAAACATAGCAAAAGAATAATTTCGCTGAAGGCATCAATATTCTATATACATACATATATGGTATGTACTCGTATAATAATAGTATATTGTGAAATCAATCAGACACAAAATTGAATCGATTTCAAATATAGAGCACAACAAACAGAATATATAAGTGTACGATATCGTATGCGATGTAATAACATCCTACTAACTCAATTATATCGAAATCATTCGAGTGGCATCAACAATATCTGCAAAATAAACAAAAATATCTATATAAGGTAGATTAATACTCACGCTTAGCTGGTCCAAACAGTCCACTGTGTGTAAACTTTTCAACTCCCGGGAATCCTAGCTGACGACAAACAACTTCGGCATCAGTTTTGTCCCATTCATCATCGCATACAGCACCCCATCTGCCACCGTGCAATATTTCAACATTTCCTGGAAGCAAACATATAATAAAGAATTGATACATGTTGACGGGAAACTGATAAGCAAAATGCTTTTGAATAAATTATACTCGAGTCAAGATAAAATAATAAAAATGCAATCAATCTTATTTCAATCGATTGTATACCGATATATTGCAATGAAGCTTTTCTTATTTATATATAATTCTTATCTGCAGCAGCAACTAAAAAGATAAATATCTATAAAATAACAAAAAGTAACTTTATTCTGTTATAGTTAAATGATACTTCTTAATGCAAATAACGGTTATTGCAATAACACATTCCACAAAGCTAGATTTGTGCGACGATAAAACTTACAGCGGGGGAATGTATTCAACTCATGCATCTTAGAGCTTTGGCGAGTATCTGGATTGGTAATAGAACTGCAGGAATCGCAACGAAAGCACTAAATAAAGAACGTGTAGAGTGACAGTTTTATTTACGTCAAGTAATGGAAAAAACAATGGAAGAAAATTAACGTCTTCAAAAAACTGTCAAACAAGAGCTTCGAGCAGCAATAAGCTGTAACTAGGACCAAGATCTGATTTGTGCCACAAATATGTGGGGTAAGATACATATTTTTTTTTCTTAACGGTGTTTAGAGGTCATTGTTGGCCAGTACCGTGCCAATAATCTGACTCGATTGGTTCGATCACGAGCCAGCTCTTCTTAACACCGTGGAGCCATCGTTGCCAACAGCGACCTCTTCGCGAGAAGTTTTGTAGTACTTGGAAAGAATCATCCTTAGCGAAAACACTTGATCAGAGAATGACCGATTTGGACAGAATCTTAGAAGTCTCCGACAATTATCTCCACCAGTGTGTCAGTAACTTGTATTAATGTGTGAAAGCAATCACCCTTCTTTAATATTGTGCATAACGCGGTCACTTTCCATTCGTCAGGCACAACTTCAGTTCCAAAATGTTAGCCTTCCGAATATCAAGAGCTATGAATTCATGCAAACAACTCCTAGTGAATGATTTTTCTTCAAACTTAGACCAAGATCTAACATATTAGTGCCATAAGTATGCAGTGTAAGATACGGTTCAATAAAATGTATAGTTAAATTTTAGTATTTCGATTTTGTAAATTGAGATGATTGGGCACTGTCCCAAGTGATTCTTTTACTTGAAGAGAAATTTAAACTTACGCATTCCAGAGTACAGAGGATTTATATATGAATTGAATAATGAAGGAGTAAGACTTATTCTTCTTCCAAATATAGTCAAAATATTTTTTCTCTTTATTTCTTATTTGAGAGCAAAGAGGGTTTACTACAGCTCTCTTCCTCAAGGTCATTACTAGCCTTTCAAGGTCATTTCCTTTTCACTTGTGGATTCTATTCTAATGATAAAAATTGTATCATGTAATACTTTTCCACTTGCCCTTTCACATTTCGGTTGGAATGTCTGTTTATCGCAGAAACATTTTTTGTTAAAATAAGTGTGAGTATCAGATTTTTAAACAGTGTACCAAACAGGTAGCTTAGTTGGAGACCTTTGTGGTAACCAGCTGAAGCTTACCACTTTAAGTGGAGAGTCAGGAAAAACTCGGGCAACTGGCTTACCACTTTAAGTGGAGAGTCAGGAAAAAACACAACGCTAAACATAACAAACCTGGTTCATCGGATCTCAGACGGACACATGTTTCTCCACCACTCGTGCGAGCAAGTGTGGATTACACAAAAACTTAATTGAAAGGAACCAAACAGTTCTTGGAAGTTCTTTCGGCATCTCTAGAAAACATATCTCTAGTAGCATCAATGGAACCTTTAACAGTAAATAATGATGACCCAGCTACTATCTAAGACACTAACGCACAACCGCAAAAGTGCAAGTGGTTAAAAGTTCATCAACTAAAAAGAAGATTTCAGGATGGCAGCAAGAACGACCAGAACTGAAATGTTCACTTGTTCATTCTGACGGCAGAATTCCTTCTTCCCTTGGAAGAAGAAACAGATCGGATACGACCACGCCCTCTCCAGGGAACCAGACTAAAAGACAGTGAGTATCTTCTGGTGAGTAAGTTACAGGGGAACCGGCAGAAGGGCCCAGGATCGAAGGAAATTTCGAAACTGAGTTTTAAAGAAGTTCATCATTTTTCGAGCTAGTAACTCAAAAAGTGATAAACACACCTTGTGCTTCTGAAGATCCTTTTGCTTTTGAGAGTGTCTAAGTTTACCGACTCTACATCACTGGGAGGTAGCTGAGCTGGAGTGTATCCTGTTCTGCGACCTATCCAGGCCTGTAAGTGGTATAGTTTTTGTTCCGGGCCCGATCCAAAAACCTCAGATGTTCTGACCCATAATCTCGTTTTTTATTTGGTGGCTTATAACAATGAGCGGGATTGGAGGGAAACCTCTAAACCGCCATCAAAGGATTGTTTGTCTTAGTATTGTAGGAGCAATGCACACCACACCTACTGCAGCTCTTGAGATGGCTGTCGGTCTGCTGTCGCTTGATCTTTAGATCGGAAGGTGTGCAGCGTAAACAGCCGATCGCTTCAATGCAACGATAGTCTATTTGGCCCTTCTGAGCACTGTCAAATGTGGAGAGAGGTGGGCCGGCACAACTATTACCAGAAATCACATATTGGACTATAACAGGCCTTCCTAACCCTCCGGTAACATTATGTTAATCTTAACTGACGGATCAGTATGTCGTTATCTAGTTGGAGCCGGATTATACATACAAAATCCTGAGGTCGAATTATCTATCCCGCTTGGTATGAATGCTCCTGTTTTCAGGCAGAAACTGCTGCAGTTAAAAAAACAGTACTCTTTGTAAAAACGACAAATTGCAGAAATAGTCATATCTGCATCCTTTCTGACAGCCCTAAAGTCGATTGGTTTCAACCTACTGTTTCATAGAAGCTTGTTTTGGAAACGATAAGTGCCTTAAATGGGCTAAACTGGCTGAATAAAGTTATACTTCACTGGATACCCAGTCACATGGGTATCATGAAGGGGCCGATAAATTGCCCTGTTTGGGTACGGCATCCACTTTTGTGGGATCTGAGCCCACTCTAGGAGTGACTATCTCTTAAACAAGAAATTGACTATCACTTTGAAGATCTGCACCAAAAGAGATGGGGATAATCTTATCTCTTGTCGTCTATCCAAAATCTTCTTTGGATCAGTAAACCAGCAAAGATCCCAGTCTTTCTTAAATTATGATAAACGCACTTTGCTGGGCATTCTCACGAGGCACTGCCCCTATCGTAGTATGAGGGGCAAATCTCATACTGAGAACAATGTGAACTAAGAGGAAGAAACTATTGAGCACTTTTTGTGCTCCTGTTCTTCATACTCTTCCCATAGACTACACTGTCTCGGCTCACAGTTCTTATTTGAGGATCAATTGACGACCTTGAGATACCAGATATCTTGGACTTCATTAGGAGAACAAACAGATTCCAGAACTGAGAGTGTGCGTATGGGAATGGATGTTGAGCCATTTGAGCCTGAGTGAATGGGAAAAAAATATACTGATTTAAGCTAGACGTTCTTTGTTATAAACCAGATGTTCTGAAAACTTCATTCTATTCAATTAACTTGGTCCAACCACCTGTGTGCTATATCTAAATTTATAAATGCACAATTGACTCATTGACGCACACAGATTAAATATAATATACCATAATATAAATCAGAGCAGCATTCTGTCACACAAATCTTAATTTTGTGTCAAACAAAAATTAAATATTTTGATTTATTGGCGAAAGGTGGAAACACTAAAACTGTCCGATGACATCAATAATTTAACGCCTAGCTAAGTGACTAGGAATTTTCAATGAAATGAGCAAGAAGGTTACATCCATTCATAAAATCGCGTATTTTATTTCAAAGCTAAGCCAATGACAATGTTAATTGGCTATACATTATGTATTGTGCATAACAGATGCAAATTAATCTGTTTACAGATAAAAATCAAATTAAAATTATTTAATGGAACATATGTTTATTCAATTTATACAATATCGATTTATTATCGCATAATAAAATTAATTAAATCAATTATTTTGCATATAATCGGAAACGTACTCGTATAATCAATGAGATTATTTTATAATATATAATTCGAATACCTAGAATCACTATTTAACCCACCCAAATAATTAGCTGTAGGGCGGCCTTAAAACTTATATTTGCACCATAACCCAACTAATCAACCTTTAACGTGCAAATAATCAGTTATGTACCATATATAGCTTCAAATATACATACAAAGTGTTAAAAATAAATTTAAGCTCGGAAAGCACAACAGCAAAAAAAAATTAAATATCTAGAAGGATGGATGATCAACAAAAACCACTCAACTTTTAATTGAAAATCACACAAAATGGAAATAATAAATAAAATAATATACAGAAGAAAAAAAGCTCGCAAAAAAACAACATGCAGGAAGAAATACAATAAAGCTTTTACGTTGTTTTTGTTATGCTTTAAAAAGAAACGTTAAGAGTAATATCCATCCGCAAGTATAAGAAAATGTTTATTTTTATTGCCGCGTTATTCTTTTGTTTTCCCATAATATTTTTATTTATTTTTTGTTTTGTTTTGTGTTAAACCCCACAACGACGAAGCTGAAGATGAAAATGGGAAAATATTTTTTTTTGTTCAAAGCGCAATTTAGAACAATGATTTCGTACTCTTGTTCTCTTAAGTTTATCAAAACAAAGACTTTCCGTATAGTTTTAAAAAAAAAATTTTAAAAAAGCTTTAAAAGCTCTGTGTATTTTTTACAACGGTATAAAGACCGTGTATTGATTAAGTTTTCAAGTGCAAACAAGTTAACAGTTTAATGGCAAGTTAAACTTTCCGACAAGTTTAAAAGCTCGTTTTTGAGTATTTTTCGCATTTGAGTGGGAAAATACCAATTCGTAAGTTTAAGCTTTTCAAGTGTTTGTTTTGTGTGGAAGAACTTCAGACTTAATTCGAAAGTTAATCATTTCAGGACAAATCTAACAGACTGATCCAATTATTGTACACCTCGTTTATGCTATTTGTCTTGGTTCTCTTTATTTAATTCGAATACTGAACAAAACATCGCCAAAGCTGAGCAAAAAAGCATTGTTAAAAGCACAATTTAGAACAATGATTTTGTACTCTTGTTCTCTTAAGTTTATCAAAACAAAGGCTTTCAAAGTTTACAAAAAAGCTTTAAAAGCTCTCTGTATTTTTGTTATAACGGCATAAAGACCGTGTATTGTTTTTAGTTTTCAAGTGAAAATATTTTAACGTTTAATGGCAAGTTAAACTTTCCGATCAGTTTAAAAGCCCATTTTGCAATATTTTATGAATTTGAGTGGTAAAAATAACAATTCGGTACTTGAAGCTTTTTAAGTGTTTGTTTTGTGTGGAAAAACATCAGATAGTTGAGTCGCTATATACTTGCTCATTTCATTACAAATTGTTGTCACTATGGTACAGGTCCTTTATGCTTCCTGGCCTGGTTCTCTTTATTTAAAACTAAAGAAAACCTCTGCCAATGCAGATCAATACGATTAAGATCTCTGTCCATTCATTTTATAGGTAATTCACATACGGAAAAGTGTATGTTACCATCGATTTAAAACGTGAACACTATAATGTGAAATTGATTTATTCCCAATTATAGGTGGCATGAATGAGTGTATAAATGTTGAACGAACTGGTTGGTGACCTGTAAACCTGCCTCATAAAGTATTATATCATACTTAAATTTGTAAAATTATTTTGGGTTCTATTCAATAGATGATGTTTGAGATCAGACAAAGCACAGACGTTGAACCAATTAGATTTAGGAGCCATACCTACAAATCGCATTGCACCATTGCCGATAGGGATGGACCCAAGGTACTTTCTGGTCCAAACGCTACAGCTTTATCGTCGGCGCTGAAGAACTATAAGTGCGCAACAAATGCTGAAACACTAAAAATAAGTTTATCAACCGTAGCATTACCTTCATTTTCCCGTTGACCCCCAACTAGTTTAATAGCACCTTCCTCTTTCTTCAAAAATTGTTTCAGCATTTCCTGCCGCTGCGCTTTCGCCTCGTCCAAACTCTGCTGCTCGGCGCCATACAACACATGCAACACTATCACTAGCACAAACAATGATAATTTATCACAATACATAATTTTCACTCAATCTAAATTTCACTCAATATAAAAATTAATTTACGCAAATTATTGATACAATTCACTTAAATTAAATTAAAAATGATAAAAAAAAATATTCTAAATTTTAATGATTTGTCGATTTCGAGATGTGAACACATTTGAATATCATTCGGATCTAACTGGGTGCTCAAATGTTTATTTAAATTTTCTTCGAGATTTCTATTTTTTTTTTTTTCATCTATATAAACTATATGACTAATGTTTTGGACCATAAAACAGTAATAGTACATTTTCAAGAGATCGTAGTCGTCGCACTTAAGAAATTATTTTTAATTTAATTGAGTTTATGTTACAAATCAATTGAATGAGTTAGTGTTGTACTCGTATGTTTGTACTATTAAATAATGTTTCTCATATTTGAAATTCTTAAAGATTTTGGTTAAGGTCTTTTGAATTATTTATAATTATATCAAAATTATCTCATCATTATGACTACACTATAAACATTGTATAGTTTTTAACATGTTACATTTATAAATATGTGTGTATATGCTCATCGGCCTATATAGAAGACATAGTCAATAACCTTAACTCAAGGTTACTTCTATGGCCTCGCTTTCCTATTGGGGTTCGAAACTTGAGTCTTGCTCAACTGGCACTACATTTCATGACCATTATCACGTATCGATCAGACTGGGCAATGACTTTATAATCAACTTAAGCAACCTGTTTGCTATTAGCTTCCATCCCACAATCAGAGGCTATATGATTGTTTTTGTAAAATGTACAGTAGTCTGCTTTACATTCTCTTATTGTGTAACCTTTACGGCTTTTGCTTTTCAGAGTCCCATAGTAATAATCATTGAAAACGATGACTCGATCCGATCAATTCGATTGATTTATTTGGGAAGTATGTGCTAGCAACTACTAAATTATTTAGCATAACAGCATATACATAGCTGGTTTTATATAAAGTGCATCCTATTATTGCTTAATGCAAAGTATGTGGGCCATGTTAGTGGTTCCAACACCCAGGTGGCGTAGTAGTTAAAGCTGCGGCAGTTGGAGCGGGAGATACCGGGTTCGAATTCCGATTCGAGGCAAGATGCAAATGGGTTTTTAATCTTCGATCGTTTGGGCGGTGCGATCGGTGTGAAAAATGAACATATATCTGGATCCTCTGTCGTGTTTCGAATCCACGGGCCGACCCATATTCCATGTCAGTACTATAGGCTGACATAGAGCTATGCAATGCGCAGATGGTACTACGAAAAAACTCGGACCTATAGCCGTACATAGAGTGGTATCACAACGGACCAATCGCCGATCTAAGTGTGTGATAGCAGCCACAACAACCTAACCTAGTGGTACCAATTTAAGCGTTGATTTAACTCACCTTGAAAACAATAGACATCAGTGTTTATTTCAGATGTTTTGTTGGGGTGCGTGAGATGAAGCTCAAGTCGTTTACAAATACTGATTCAGTTACTCGATTGCTTGTAACACAGCAGATATAATTTAGTCGCTTGTACACTGTAGTTCAATAAGACGTTGCTTCTTCTAGTGGCTTGCCTGGTTTTGGAACCTATAAACATTAGTTGAGAGTCCTGCTCCCTGGATTGACAACTAACTGACTTTTAATAGAAAGATGTTAGAAAACGTATATCCTTGTTGTGTTGCCATTTTCGAATCATGATATTAATGATATTGTAAAATTCTTCTTGCTATTGTTACTCCCTTAGTTCTGGTGTTGAACTCTAAACTTCTAATCGAACACATTCATTAAGGTGGTCCTTCATCTAGGTTATATTGCGTCTAAAGATTCAATTCCTATTATCTTAGAACTGTAGAGGTTGCAGGCGGTGTTGCGATCGAGATAGATTCTACAAACTGATTTAAAGAACCTTACCAAATTATGCTAACATCCCGCTTACAAAACGAGATAATACCGAAAATTTGGTTCATTTTTTGACAGCTTTGGGGAAAATATATTTGGCTGGAGTTGATATGAGTATTGAAAATCTTTATCCAAAAATCGAAATTCCAGTATCACGAGGAACACCTCGTATAGCGCACCTAATCAAATGGAATCATAAGAAAGACATGAACGTCATGAACTTTAGTTCGAGTCACTTGAAGATCGGTGAAAAACGTTTCACCGTTTCGTTGGAACAGCCGGACTATGCGTACATTGCGGGCCATGTAGTTGATGGGAAATTTTTATTCCCCGGAATCGGTTATCTATAGTTGGTGTGGGAAACTTTTGTAAGTTTAAATAATGGCGTCCAAACCGATATGAATATCGAGTTTGAAGATGTTAAATTTTTGAGGGCAACAAGAGTTCAACCAACGTCAAAAATTACGTTTTCTGTTATGGTTAATCGAGGATCAGGATATTTTGAGGTGATTGAAGGTTCGATGGCTGTAGTGACTGAATATATTCGTGAAATAGTAGCTGAAGAAGAGATCGACGTGCTTCCTGTACCAAAAGGTCAAGATACTTATATTTTACCAACCAAAGATTTTTACAAGGAGCTACAAATTCGAGGATATCACTACACCGGGATGTTCAAAGGAATTTTAGAGGGGCGAAGCGATGTAAAATGGGACAATAATTGGGAAACACTTATAGATTCCATTTTGCAGTTGTGTTTGTTACAAATTGACACACGTAGCTTAATGTTGCCAACGGGCATTGACAAGTTGACGATTAGAGCACGCCAGCATTTCAATTACCAGCTGACTAAAAAGATAGACGATGAAACCGAGATAAACTATTTTGATATACGATGTAACAAGCATTTGAGACTATTACAATCTGGTGGTATCGAAATCAAAGGATTACAAGCATTTCCAATTTCGCGACGGTTTACATCGGGCGAACCAATACTTGAGGTTTATAAATTTGTTCCCTACATTTCGGCTCCGTCGATGAACATCAAAAATGCGACTCGAGTTTGTGCTCAGTATGTTTTAGAAAATACACACAAGATGAAGAACCGTTGAGTTGTGATATCAAAGAAGGGTTTGAAAACCAACCCCAAGTTGTGGCTGATCACATGATTCTTACATCAAAGGAAATAAAATCAGAAATTCCATTCAAAAATGAGCCAATAGATAAGCACAAAAAGAATATGGTCGTCATTGCAACAAATTGTCTTTCGGATGCTGCCCTACTCGAAACTGTAATTGAGCAAAAATTCGATTATTTAATTTTACGCGAAACCACTTTCGATAAGAGCGGTTTCAAGCCACCTGTCAATTACAATATTATTAATGCCATGCCAATTGATGCAACCGATCAAACGATTATAATGCTTCAAAGAATACCACCTCAGAAAGTGAGTTAAGGTCAGTAATTAAAATCACATCGCACGATACACAATTTGAATGGTTGGAACCGTTAAAGAATGTTCTTAAGACTGGGCCCACTATTTTGTACGCCTAAGGTGAGAAAACTTCCGGAATTATTGGATTGTTTAATTGCATTCGACGAGAAGCACCAACCCAGAGCATCCGATATTCCCTTATCGATGACGTAAACGCGCCACCATTCAACATTGATTCGTGATTTTATCTCAAACAGCTGAATTTAAACATGGCGGCCAATGTATATCGGAATATAAGTGTCATGTTGTGTTGATTGGGTTCAAAATTTTTATTTTTGTATATGCTTTTCAAGGACAATGGGGAAACTATCGACATTTACTGATGGATTCGTTATCTAAAGACGAACCTGCTAGCAACCATGGTTGCAGACCATACGCGGCTGAGTGATCCGCGGTGATAGGGCATCACATGGGTTCTCTGGTTGAACACAATCAATATTATCGTTTTTAATTGATTTTAGTGGTTGTCTAACCTGAATTTGTGTCGTAGATGGAGCACCGTGGTATTTTCTGAACAATTGGTCTTGAAAATTTTAACATCTTCACGTCGTGTCAAGGCTATTATGCTATTCCAAACTATCATTTTAATTTGGTTGGTACTTTTAATCTCTCCATCATAATTTCGAATCAGTTTGGGAATTGGAATTCAGAGCACGGTTGTTAGGTATCTTAATGTTATATAGCAGATCTCATTTTTTTAGGACAGATTTAGTCGCCCAGTGATCCAGCCAGATTTAGTCGCCTCCTTTGACAAGCTCTGGATACGGTTGGGGTATTCTTTATTGGTCTTATGTTCCGTTCGAAATATTTACGAGACATGGATGCCACAGGCCCACGTTAGTGGTACAAATTTAAGCATGACATTTACTCACCTTCAATAAGTGCATAAACGTAAGTAATTGAAATCTTAAAGTAACGTCCATAAAACCTCCCAGATTGCACAGTGGTTAAAAAGCTGTGGCGTAGAGCAGGATGTATCGGGTTCGAATCCTGACAGGGGCAGGATTCGAAAAGGGATTTTCACCATCGATTGTTTCGGCGATGCGATCGATGGTACGAGTGAACTCATCTGAGATCTGGTTTAGTTTAGAATCCAAATGCTGTCCTATCTTCCATGTCAGTACTATATAGGCTGGCATGGAGCTATATGCAATGTTCTATACGTAAAATCAGACCTATAGCCGGAACGTCAAGTAAAAAATGAGATATCACAATGGGCTAGTTGAGTCTAAGTGACGGATAAAAGGATAACACAAAAAACTAAAACAACCTCCGTAAATCCTCAGTTTATGCACTTAATTGTTGATATTGGTTCAATCACGATTGGTCGATAGCGATAAGTTAGGATATCGACACTAAATTTGAGTTCATTTTATTGTGTGATCACTTGCTAGTGTTGGAAGCAATTACGGTACATGAAGTATTTCAGTAGCTTTGATGGGCCTCTTTTTAGGATGAAAGTGTGGCAGAGTCGTTAGCTAATGCTGATGCAGTTAGTCGATTGCTTGTATAGGCAATGCAACAGATATAATATCGGGTAATGCACACTTTGTCGAGTACCAGATTTGATTCCTTCAATCTTAGTGTATGCATCCTGCTATTTTATAATAAAAAAACTGTTCCTCATGCCACTCTATACCAAAAATGGATGCTGTTCATGATACACTTAAAACTCGATAACATATAACTTGGCTCTATTGGTTGTGGTATATCATCACAACCAATAGACCCAAGGTATTTGGTATTAATTTGAATTAGTAGTTAGAGAACGTAGATTTTGTTGTTAGTGTTGCCATTTCCGAATCATTTTATTAACAACATTTTAACATTTCTCTTTCAAATCTTACTTCTTTAAGTTCTTGTGTTTAATTCTAAGCCGCTGATTAAGTCAAGAATTATGTCATATTTCGTGCTCGTTCGTCCATGCTTTTTGCCTTAGGTTTGTATTTAGTTCCTTTTTTATTGTAGACTTGAAGACGATCAAGACCAAAGGTAATATAATTACCATAGAACTCTTCAAATTATGGAAGCTTTTGGAACCAATATGGAATCTCAAAAGTAGATACCCTGATTGAACAGAACTAAGACTATTGATTTAAATCGATTTTAGTAGCTCAGGGTCACTCGTCACCTTGGTGATTTATGTTATGGACACAACACTTCATTATTTTCAGAAAATTTGTGTTTCGGTCACGGCTGTGTAAATTACACGATGTAATTTACACTGATAGTTACATGTAAAGATTAGTTTTTACCTTCTACATGTAAAAAATTATCGTATGTAAAAAAAACTGATGCGTTATCTTTTATCAAATATAGCTTTTGTGAAATAATTAACTGTGTACAATTTTTAATCGATTATATATAGGTACTGAATTCTAACATTTCAAAATAGTTTTTGTGTTAGATTAGAACTATCAACAGGTAAGTTCTGTTTAAATCACATATAAGATCACAAAACTCCTATTCTAACTAATAATCTGGACAAGAAAACTAACTCCGAGCTTCACTTTATGCCTTAAATACTGAACAGATTTTTCTACGCCCAAATGTCATTAAAACACAACTCGAAAAACCCAACAGATGGCACTGTCTTCGTTTTTTACATGTAATTTACCTTTTAGGTATTATACGCTGTTTTTAACATAATTTGCATGAAATCTGTAAAAACTTTTTTTACATGTAAAATTCCAACTGTGGTTTCAAAAGTCGAATGAACGCCTTAATCCTGTTCCAGCAGACATTTTACTTCTTCTTCACGTTTTGACAAGCTATTATGGCATTCCAAACGGCCATTTTAATGTTGGTACGTTTCAAAGCAGTTTTGGAATTAGAATCCGGAGAAAGCTTTTTAAGCTTGCAAATTTGAAATCTGGCAGATAATTCTTCTTTAGGGCTAGCTGCTCAATGGTGTAACCAGAAATCACGGCACACCCAAAACAAATATAATCTCGTTTCCAATATAAAATCATTCTTTTGTTTGGAGTTCATTCTGTCACCGAGATTAACGAAAGCTATATTTTATCGATTCATTATTAACTGCACTTAATTAGTTTTGCACTATTATTTGTGTCAATAACATGAGGATAAATTTCTAATCTGCCTAACCAACATAAAAGAACCGACATAATGTTAAATTCACAATATTGTTTTCAAATATAATCTTTACTGTAATCCCACCCCCATATATGCATAAAATAGAAGCTTTTGTGATTAAGTTTATTTACCTTGCTGGGATATAAATTATATTTTATTACATTTTTGAACAAAAACCAATTTCATATTTATATTTATGGATGTGCATATATCCAATAAAACGATATAATGTCGTCTAGGAGTACTGGCCAACATACGTTGTGAGTAAGGTCGTTATTTCAAATATAAATGATGTAGATACGCAGCTTTTTGTAAAGTGAGTTGACAGTATACCACAATTTATTATGGTTTTCGTGAATCCTCATAGTCATAAGAAAATTCTTATTTCGATTCAGTACACTTAAGCGACATTCGGGACTAATAGTTCTACACAGTCTTAATCGCAGTCAAAACTCAAGTACAAACAGGGATCAATTGCGTACACTCCAATGTATATGTAACATGTGATGAATTCGTCTCCTGCTTCCATTGTAGGATTGTAGGCAATTAGTCTTCTCATAGACAGTCTTTCTTGAGTAATTAAATCGTTGAATCACAAGAGACCTTTATAAAATAGTAAATAGGACTTGACCTGTACTTTTGATTCACTTTGATTGGCTTCAAGCATCTTAATTGTTTTTATTTATTTATTTGGTTCCCAAAACAAAACGGTTTCAGAAGATAGTGTCGGTTGAAAAAGGGAAGCTCAATACGCCCGGCGCTTACTAATAAAAATTTCAGTGTTGCAAGGTACGAAATTGATTTTTTTTCTAAAGCTCAGTTCTAGACTTATCTGAAAACTTTACTTTGGGCTACGGTTCCTGTTTGTAGTACTTCATTTTAATTAATTTGTTTTATGAATGACATTGACTTTGCAATTTAATTGTCTCTGAAATTCGTTAATCGATCGGTATGGTTGTTGCTTCCCTAGTTTCAAAAGTGACGTTATATAATGGCCTGTTGATTGAAAAGATCAATTCTATCAAGAAAATACTGGACTGTAGCAATTGTTTACTTTGCGGTCGTATATAGCCTGGATTATGACCAAAACGTGCTTTCGACATGTTGGTCAGTTTAACAATACTAATATAATATTTCAGTTAGAAAACCCCATTACCCAATACAACCGATGTTTGAATTAATTAAACGACTTGTGTCTTAATTTTTGATCAAATCTCACAAGATGACAGATCAGTTCAATATTCACCTCGCCTAGTGGTCATTGTCTCGGTGCCTTAAAAAATACCAGAGATCATAACCAATTTCCAGCTGATAATATATTTGAAAGATCATCTAATTTCCGATCATCAGTATCGTTACATCGAGGTCGTTTTGCAAGTGACTTAATCAATGTAGTCACTGAACAATCGAACAGAATCAGTCATTAATATGGTGAAACACATGTTAGTGCGCTTGATATCTTGAAAGTATTTGATTTCGTATGCGAAACGTTTGCAAGGGTTAACTATGAGTAAATTGAGAGGAGTTAGCCTTCACCAAGTGGTGTCTCAAATTCTTTGAACGCTAGTGTCTCTAAAAAATCTGTGCTCTTTCTCCAATTTAGTTTCTATTTTATATCTTCTATGCACAACTCTCACTCCAGTATACTCTTATTCCAATAACAGATTACACTCCACCTACAACCTTCTTCGTCATCGTGAAACCAGTTTATTCCAGAAAGAATTACAATTCTTAAGTAGGATAGAGCCAATAGGCTTTCATTAACCGAACCAAATTTCAATCTTATATTCTGGTCGAATTTATTGATGTTCAACATCTGTTCTGATTGATGAATCCAGTTTGAAAAAGAAAATGTCTTGGACTGGACAAAGAAGTGGTTGCTGCCAAGTGTTTGGAATTTTACAACTAACGCCGACATAAGAACCAGATTTGACAGTAATGCTCACATTTGAGCGTTCTACAATTACTCTCCGGGTCAATGTTTATGGAAACTTTATAATATTATGCCTGATTCGTCAATGCCTACGCTTAACTTTAAGACGGCTTACACACTAGGATACAATCTTAAAATTAAATCCACAGGGTCAATAACTTCCAAAACTCGTGTTTGTTCAAAAAATGAGAGCTAGACCAATATGGTCGAAGATCGGCTAAGGTCCGCTGGACAAATTATGTTACGTAGATGACATCAAATAAGTGAAATTGGGAAAGTGACGCTGTCTCATAGATGGCGACGTGGGAAACAGTACGTCACTAGCTTTACATCTACCGCAGTGGACGTTCTTTGTAATTTTAAGAAAATCTGCTTACTATCTGCTTACAAATCATAAGACCAAGATGGCCAATTCATCAGAACTATAATTGTAATCACTCGTTTCCGTTTGGGAAATCAGTCCTGCATTTGTTTAGTCTACTGTACGTAGGGCATAGTAAGAATCTATGGCTTAGATGCCTAAACGGCTCTTAACACGTCTCAACTGAGACCTTACGAACCATTTTAACGATTGGTGGTCATTGTAGGTGGTCAGCCAAAAGAATGTTTTACACACATTTGCTTTTTTGTGTCACCCGGTGCATGTTAAATTTTGGTCAACGACGTGAATCAAACTCTGAAACCGCGGCGTGGTGAGAAATTTTAACCATTAAGCTACAACCGACGACATAGTAACGTATGGAAATGCACGTCTCATCCAGTTGGTTGTCAGTTATCCAAACCACGTTTTTGTGCAGTAAATTTTTACAATTTCAAAGCTGTTTTGCATCGTTTCATTTAGAAAACAAATTCTTAAATAGCAGACACGTTTTGACACAGTTCTAATACATTATATTCAATACAAGTTTTTAAAGAATATCACCACCTCGTAAACATATCGTCAAGAAAAATTTACGAATTATTCATGGCACGTACCATCAGCCACAGTTTCACCCCTTCTGATATGGCACACATTCTTTAATTATGTGCGATGGCAAGCGATAAATGACTTATACTAAACAATTCCAATTCATAATCGAAAACACATCGTACAAATCATCTTAAGAATATGAATGAGATAATTACTTGAGAATGGTGGCTATATATACAACCATGAGATATCATATTTTTATGCCTTCCAACCCTCAAACATATATTTTCAAAGACCAAACATATATTATATAAACGTCACCCATAACCATATATTTCACAACATAAATGCGATATCTTAACAAAAAATTAGCAAAACACATGTTTATGTTTTATCGAAATACAAATAAAAATTAATGAGCGACAATAAAATAATTTAAATTACAATCCAAAAACTTATATGTACGCACTCGTCATCGCACATCGAAAGCATAACCAAACACCGAACATATATATATGTATTGTTCGCACTATAGCTATATAGTGTCCGAGAGCTCAGTGATGAATTTGTCGCTGTATAGTTTGTGCTGTTCGCGGGAAACCTAATTAGATTCATGTCTGCCCATATGTGCGAGCATAGTTTTTGGACGGATGTGATTATGGCAAGACGATTAATAATAATTTTTTTTATTGTATTACATAATCGTGAAGGTTGAATGCTATTTTTAGGATATATAGATTCATATACATTTTGGATTTGGATAGTTATTTGTACGATTATCTATTTTGCGATTATATAGAATCGTGTAACATAACCTCTATATTACAGTACTATGTACACAGTACTAAGAATAGAAAATTGTTATGGAAATGCAATTACCTTTATTGTATAACTGATGGATATAGAACAATAATTTTTCCGATTTGAGCATAACTTTGTTTGTCGTTTATTTTTTTTTTATTTACAGATCGAATTTCCACTATAAACAAACATATAGGAAGTGGTACGTGACGCGGGGCACAATTTTTTATAACAAGTATTTATTTCAAAATTATATTTTGTTTCTGGAAAATGTCACATTTTGTAGCCCGTTAGAACTAAGTAGGTCAAACGTATACAACAAAATTTGGTTCTCCAACGCTTCCTAATTGGATCAGTGCGTTCGTCTTAACGAGCCAGCAAGTCTATTTGACAGTACCAGCGAACTTTGTTTGGCACTATTCTCCTTGTTCCTTCCATGTTTTCCCAAGATTTTAACTGCTGGCCTTCCAACTTTTCTTGTCCCTTGCTGATTCCATTCTAGTGCGATCCTGGTTATGACATTTGGTGTCTTTCTCAGCGTATGCCCTATCCATCTCCATTTCCACTTGCTGATCTCCTTCTCAATGTCCACTTGGTTGTTTGTCCCTTCATTTGTGATCTTATTTGGCCAGAATTTGATCAATCGCCTAAAGCATTTATGTTTCCACGTTTCACAGCCATGATTTTACACGGACATTGAACACTCGTATCTTGGTGTTTCTTGACAGGACGGATGCATTCCAGATCATTTGGAACATGTTGAAAGTGTTTCTGGTTAATGTCTTCTTCCGTTCCGCTTGTTCTTGATACAGTACAGCCAAGGTATACGAATTTTTCGACATCTATTGTGTCTTGGTTGATGCGAAGAGGTGTACTAAAGCATGTGTTCAGTCTCAGGACCCTTGTCTTTCTTATGTTTATGATCTGAAACCAGCTTGTTCGTTACTTAAGTTACTTATGGTTCACAGTTAGTGAGATTCGTTCCAGGATGACGATTGCTAATTCTTTCATTATACTGTTGAGCAGGGTCCACACTTTTTTCTAGCCATCCGAAGGTAATAGGTGGTCCATAGCTATTGAGTTGATTATCGATTTCACTACAGAATATTTTTTTTTTTTTTTTTTTTTTTTTTTTTTTTTATATTTTATTCTATGCTATCTTTTTTGGGGCTCAAGGCTCTCCCAGCTCTTTCGCGGTTCGCTTATTTACGTCCTACTTTACGCCTTAACGGCCAAATCGAGGACGTACGGCTATAGGTCCGATTTTCGTAGAACCATCTGCGCATTGCATAGCTCCACGCCAGCCTATAGTACTGACATGGAAGATGGGTCGGCCCATGAGTTCTGCACTCCAACAGGGGGTCATAGATGTGTTCATTAACACCACCGATCGTAATCAGATGGTGAAAAATCCCTTTTGCATCCTGCCCCTATCGGGATTCGAACCCGGTACCTCCCGCTCCAACTGCCACAGCTTTAACCACTGAGCCACCTGGGCGGTAAGAATATTTTTAACGATTCGCGAGCATCTGCGCGGTTATATTGTGCCCTGTTGAGAATTCGGAATGTGCTTCGATATATGATACTAACTTTTCAAACTGTTGCAGGGTTGTATTTTTGGATGTTCTTGAATGTTAAAGTGTACACAGTTACTTGAATCTCATCGAGGCTTTGTATAAATACCATTTCTCCCGCTTTAAAGTAGTGGCTATCCAGCAAACACTGAGGTCCCGGAACGAGCTCTATCAGTTTTTGCAAATCTTGGTTGGAGGGACAGTCTATTAAAATTCCCCTACCAAAGGTGCTGGATCGCAAGAAGGTAGGTCGGCACATTACAGTCTTCATTTTTTTCGACATCATTGCCAAATGCATCCTGCTATGTATTTTGAGTGCATGTAGACCTCTTTCATTCTGTAATGTTTGTGAATCATCTCTTTTCCTTTTCTATCTTCTCAGTTCCCTACACCCACTACTTATAATCATAATTTGTAAACCGCCATCCGTATACTCTTGACACTCAGTTTCATTTGATTTCTTGCAGTCAGATTAGACTAAGACCGCTATATTCTGTCACTTCAACTCACTCGTCACTGTGACATGTATTGCCTATTTTGATATTTCAAGTACATGTTTTGGGAATGAAATGTTGATAGATGTTATCCTTTTGCTTCCTGACAAAATAAAATTCTTACTTGACGTCGCCAACAAATTTTAGGTGACGCCAAGTGACATAATACTCGCTCAACGTGACAATCATAATACCAAAATTTTAATCTTAGTGGCGTCGACCTTTCACCGTTGTATGTATTAACGAAATTATCCGGCTCTTCTACCTGCGTCGCAATACCTATAAAGGTGTCTGAGAAGCGTCACTCTCACCTTGTTTGTTTGGTTCCATTTTCTTCCCACGAAATACGGTCACCTATGATAGATCTCCGCATTATTATAAGGAGACTATGTTGTTAAACCAGAAAGTCACCCAATCCGGAGTGATCAGACCAGCAACAAAGCAACCCCTTAGCTGCGCCGACATCGGCGTATGCAATGCCACCTAGCTTGAGTAACTGAACCATTTAAGTATATTTACTATAAGTTCCGAATATTTTCATGATGAAATTTTTTTTACAGAAACACTCATGGCCCATAATAAATTGTGTCATGAAATAACTGACTTCGCCATGTTATCTCCCCATGTGCTGTTTGTTATGCTTCTACGACGCCGGGGTCATTTTTGACCCTTAGCATCTCTAGACGTTGTACGGTTGGCATTTTTCCCACTACTTATCAACCATTAGTGTGTCCACCCATAGTTCGCATCATAACGAAGGATTAATTTGGCAACCGACATCAACGATCTCCGCTTTCCGGCTGTTGGACCATCGAGATTATTAATTAACCTATTGAAGTAACGAGTGACGTTATCTGGGCAATTCACAAAATTAAGCTTAGTATCCAGGCACACCACTAAGCATTTTCAGGAGTAGCAGGCTAGTATCTGTATCCTAGTAAGCAAGGCCAGTTCTGTTTTTTTCTGCAGCCAGGGTTAGACCGTGATCATTAAGCCAAGAGCTAGTTCTCCTCATGATTTGGTTGAGTTTCCTTTGCGCATTATACAGTATCTGAGGTGATAATAACAGCTGTGATATCATCTGCATACCGTACTAAGAAAATAGCATCAGACATTTCCATGCGCAATAAACCATTATTAGAGACATTCCATAAATCTGGGTCAAGGATAGATCCTAAGGCGGCATTAACTTTCCGTGGTATCAAACATGAGCATCCTGTCTTGAAAGTAACTGTGCGTTATCCGCAAAAGGTAGGTTGAAACGCTACCCCATAGGAACCATTTTGAACTCCTGATAATCCGATGAATATCAGCACATTCGAATTAACGAGATCCGATAGGTCGTGTATGTTTAGCAAGACTATAGTACACAAATGGAATGTTGTTTTCACCTTCTGTTCATCCTGCCAATCTCGATAACAATCATGTAAAGGAAACGCTATTCGACTCTCACATGAGAAACTATCCGGTGAACACTCAACAAGTTTAATGAAATTCACGAATGCATGTCATTTTATTCTTGATACGTTACATCTGCATGACTACTCAAATTAAGATCAGAAATATTGATAATCATTATTTAATGGTCCTTCAACCCCAGTAAAATGAAAAACCAGTAGTACTCTAAATAGTTTGAAGCTTAATCCAATATAAGTTATCTCGGTTTACTCCACTCTCAACTCGATAAGAAAAAAAGAGCGGAACATTGTAAATGTATTCGAGGTGACAGCAGGTTCCAATCCAACTGGAGTGAATATTTATATTTCAGTCTGAGTTACTTTCGGAGGGCGAGAAATCTCTGTATTGTTGTAACCAGTAAAGTGTGACAGATGTTATTTGGTATAGAACTTGGCTTCTGACGTTTTTTCAAGGCTCAATTGCATACATTTATGATTGAAACTATCCCGTACCCATCAATCGATCGTAAGTCAGACAATGCCTGGAGTACACGACGGGTAGGATTATCCATTTTAACATGTTCTTTTTGTGGTTTGGCCACTATTGCAACATGAGGCTGAGCAATGTTTTTGCCACTGTATTGCAGCCATTTGACGTTCAATGGTTAACTTATCCCCTTTAATTGTTTCGGATGGCCTTAATAGTCCCTAATAAAAGACAACCGAACTGCCTCAACTAAATACAAAGCATGACCTTGAAACTTTAAACATTAGGTTTGGCCTTCGGCGTGGAAGCGGGACCGGAATATCCTTATAATTTTCGATACGTGGGTATATATCATAATGAATGGGTTCTATCGTCACAATGTTCTTCCGGTTCTGCCGTTCAAGCAATTGTTCACAATTAAACAGCGTAGTTTAACATCCCATGGTTTTAACCCATAAGTCACTCAATATCACTTAATGTCACTCAATGTCACTTGTTTTTTTATTATTCCTAGGTGGCGTTTTGAAATTCTTTGAAATTTTCTTGATTTTCACTCGTTCACCACTATACCGGTCTTCGACATGAAAATCACCACTCTTCTCTTAAAGCGTTACGCCCACTCACGAGACGTTCTTTAACTTATACCAGCCTCACCGTAAGTGTCAGAGCAGAGTTGTATACCTAACAAAAATGGATTGAAGGCAATTGCAAATGTATATTAACACTATTAATACAAGAAGTGTGGGATACTAACAGAACACCTAAAAAGAAATTTAAGAGAATGCATGAACAGAATGTTCAACTAAGAACCAAGTGAACAAACAGTCTCTCACCAATTATGTAAATTATCGTATTAGATCGTCTTCTCGGAATATTAGATTACTAATCCCTAAACGACATTCCTGCTGAAAAATCAACACGTTGAGATTGAAGATAAATATAACCATATTCCGCACTAACCATACCAGCACTACCCAAACACCACAACCAGCCATACCATAACTTCAATATAGTAAACATCATTTTGCTTGATTTTATTTCAAAGGTTCGTGTATTTTAATGTCAAATGTATTATGTTTCCCCTTTGCTTGGCGCACTCTTGTGTTAACAGCCGACTGTTGAAGCGATGCAAACATATCTTGATATTTATCACCCGACTGTACTGGCACACTATTATATGAAATACCACGTGTCCGAGTACGTTCATAAAACGAATAACCACAATGCCAAATAAACATTTGAAACAGCATCCAATTAAAAACGTAGAAGAGTATTTCCGGTGTTGGTCTCGATAGTAAATATGCGAACACAATGTCCGCTGTTATAATTGCGTGACTGCAAAGCCATGGATAGATTAAAATGACATTTTTCTGTAACAACACAAATGTTATTATTTATATAATTACTCATACTGTAAATACACATTACCTGGAATACACCAACAATAAATATTGAACACGCAATTGAATGTGCAAACGACAGTACTATGATTGAACCGTAGATAAGTTTTTCCGATAGTACAGTGATATCGATTGAATATTTATGAATCAAACAAGCGCCGATCACAAAATAAAATATTGCCCCAGCCAATCCCAAAAATATATTACCAGCCCGCAATGGAACACAGAAAATATTTTTTAAGAGTGGCACCTGGAGGTTAATCACAATATTTTTACTACCCTCGGACGTATTGGGTGTCATCGCTGTTTCGCGTTTGACGGTTAACTAATCAATATTATTGTCGTACTCGTATGTATACGTTCTTATCTATTCTTAGAATTACACAATTGATTGTACACTATATATGGTAGCTTGACGTTTACAGAATAATTTACTGCACTGTAAATTGAATGTACTGCAAAAAAATTGATAAGGGTGTTCTGTGATCATCTTTCCATACGCGGTTTGTGCTATAATAAGCAACAAACGTATTGGGTTACTCTTGGCAAGGCGTTGACAAATAGAACCGACTATATCTATGCATATATAGACAACCAGTATAAAAGATTAGAGCTGACTGTGTTAAAAAATTATTTTAAATTTTATTCCATAACCTACATAGCAAACTAGCATAGAACAACACATTGGACTTCACTTCAGCAATATTTGAAACCATTCTTGCGTGTCAATATGATTATACATAGAATAACCACAAAGCCAAATATATATTTGAATACCAACATAAGTAACCAGCATGAACACATCAAATGGTGATGCTGTGAGAAGTATAGCCCCCCACATAATATCGAGTGTCAATAATGCATGACTCCAAAGCCATGGATATAAAAGTTCGGTTCTTTGCTGAAATAAGACAAATAAAAGATCGTTAGTTCCCATCGAATAATTATAACAAGCTGGACATGTTACTTTGACTATACCAGCAATGAATGTCGAACATGCAATTGTATGTAGGACCATTAAAGCCATGAGTGATCCGTAGATAAATTTATCCATTGGAATTAATGGATAGTTGATATACTGATTAAGCAATGAAATGCACGTTACGAAATAAACGATTACCGCCAACAATGCTAAAGTTATATTACCAATTGGCAATGGAATACAGAACAGCACGGTTCTTAGGTGTGGCAGCCCCATGTGTGACAATTAATAATCGAACGTACGTTAGAAACTAAATTAACGATTTAGGCAACCACCATCTACACCTTGATTTACGCTTTATCATTTGATTACTTATCAGAAATGGTATATGTACATTTGGGTATCTAAGCGATAAAAATGATCCAATATTGGTTTTACAATGAATACATTTAATAAGTTTTATCAAAGTTTAATGTATTTATTTTAAAGGCTTGTGTATTTCAATATTGATTGGTTTCAATCGCTTTGTAGCCCAAGGCAAATGATCATCGTAATACAGAGCCGTTGAAAACACATTTTCATGTTTTAGAGGCTCAGCACTTTTTGTGGCAACAACTGACTCAGCACTATTGGTGGCAACACGCGTTCGGATTTGATGATACATCGAATATCCACAGATCCAAACGTATATTTGCAAACAAATCCAGCCAATCAAGTTAAAAACCTCATTTGTAGTTAGTCTTATGTGCATAAATCCCCACACAACGATGCATGTTAGTAGTGCATGACTCCAAAGCCATGGATATAACAATTCGGATCGTTTCTATATACAAAACAAGACAAAATACAAAATTGTTAGTTTGTCGAATAGTTCAAATCGCACCACAAAATATTACTTCGACTATACCAGCAACGAGCACCCAACAATTAGTTATATGTATAATCATTAAAATTATAACAATTCCATAGGTCACTCTTGACATAAAGTCGAATGTATCAACCACATACTTAATAATCACCGATATCGACATCACAAAATAAAACACTGCCGCCGCCACTGCCAAAACAATATTCCCAATGCGCAATGGAATAAACCACAGAACATTTTCCAACAGTGGCACCCTTACATTGATAACAAAAATTTTTATCGACTCAACCGTTTTGGCAACCATCGCGGATCAAAGCTTAACAATAACTAACAAAGCACGAATCAATTATTTGTTTCGCGAAATAATGAGATCGATTCACTAATTACACGTCATAAAATTTAATCGCGGCGTGACGTACGTAAAGCTATAAAAATATAATAAAACGAACTTGACGAGAGTTCGATAAAGACTAAATCGCTATGCAACGAATATATAAACAATATGTTCGCTGTAATTGTTTGCGCGATCTGTGTTTTACACTTACCTCAGCAACTCATAAAGCAACAACAAACAAATTCTTTTGTATCGTAAGTGAAGCAACAGAAAGTTTTATGTACGATGCATAGTACAAACTGTTAGTTAGCTGAGTGTATAAAATCGGAATTACTATTCAGCTTACTTTGGAGCTGGTAGGATCCTGGGCCGTCTATAACGTGATAAACAACCGTAAAAGTCAAATTGTATGAAAAGCTTACTAGGGCATAATCAATCTTAACATACAACTATTTTGAAAGAAACATGCATTGCCTAAAAAATCACCAGGATATGACTTGGAGAGATTTTGCACAAAGGTGGGAAAAATACGACACAACTGAAGCGCAATTGATGACATCAACATACCGAGAAAAAAAAATCGACTGAAAACTAACATCAAATACGAGCTGATGCCTCAGAGAAAGTATACGCTTATTGTTTAAACTATTGGATCAAGTCTCATCGACCATGGAATTGATAAATCCTTCGCTTGGGCCAATTCAACAATTGTGCTGGCATCGCTTAACAAACCACCAAACAAATGGAAAACATTCGTCACTAATCGAGGAGTACAAATTCAGTAACTTACAAAAAACAGCCAAATTCTGCAGATTGTGCTACAAAAGGTTTGAATCCAGAAAACCTGGCAGGGACCAGACTATCTAAATAAAGTGAATTCAAAACATAGACATCCAAATGTTGAAACACAATTAGAAGTAAGATGTCATTTAGTTGCAGCTTCCTAGATGAAGCGATTTTCTTGCCTATTTGGAGTTACATCCCTTTGCCGAAGGTTCATCACAAATAAAGCAGGTCCAATCACAACAACCGAATTAAACGAAACAATGACTATACATTAACCAAAATGGTCCAAAACGAGGAATTCGGGGCAACGTAAGCTAGTTTACCTTTATCCATTTCTGGATGACAAGGGTATTCTATAAGAGATGGAGGAAGGTTAGAAAATACTTTTCTCAACTTTAATCAAAAACATTCTGAAATTTTACTGGCGAAAGATCACTTCACGTCACTGATAGTAGATAACTCACATACAAATACAATGCATGGAGATAAGATGTCAGATAAAAATTTTGGATTATGGGACTTTGGGAAGGCGGGACTTTAGATTTAGACCACTATATCCTATGACTGAGGATTCGGAAGATTAAGCAGTATTAACTCGTGGTCGTGGACACTTTCTCATCGGAGGTGCCTTATTAGAGCCACTGGAATCCAATGAAACAACCATAAATGTCTCACACCGATCAAGATGAAAATTATTAAAACGGCTACAGAACAAATTTTGGAGAAAATGGCGAGACCAATATCTAAATAGACTTCAACAACGGCTGTTCTCAAGGTCAACAAGGAAATTGGGAATCTTGTAGTCATTAAATATGAACAACTCGATGCGAACAACCAGATCAAGCAATAAGTCAAACTTTTTGCTTTACTCACATCAAATATTCTGTGGGGAGGGACAGCGTCCAAATCCAACATATTAAGATTCACTGCACATTCTGGCCAGGCTAATTTCAAAAAGACGTTGATACTATCGGCAACAAGCGAGTAGAAGTGCAGAAAGAATTAAAGATAGTAATTTGTGGATACGCATGAAGCGTAAAAGTAAAGTGACATTGGAAGAATCAATTCTGAAAAATAGAGAATGTCCTTAATTTGTACACATAAAAGATCACTGGAGAGCAATTTCATATCAAATTCAAAACTTTTACCTTGAATTGAAGGAGAAAATGAGATACTTAGCACTTCAGGAAAAAATGATCACCGTTCGACTACAAAGATCACCGTTCGTCTTTTTTGGCACAATAGCCAGTGAACTTTTTGGTGTACTCGCTCGACCAACGTGCTGGAAACCTCTACAAGGAAAGCATAGAAAATTTAAATAAAACCACCAAAAGCTGATCTTGAATCCTGTATTTCACGAAGAATATATGGACATGACCCTTCAGACCACGTTGGAAATGATGAAACTACGGCCTTTCCAATCAGCAGTAATCGACACTATCAGCTAAGTACACCAAGGCAAACTCAATCCGCTTATCCTAACATCAAACCAACTCCACGACCAAATCGGGCTAACAGGTAATCTAAAAACCATGAAAGACATACCCTATCGCCAAAAACGTATTGCTGCATTATATAGGATCATCACTATAAAAACCATAAAGATGGAAGAAACGAAAACCTTCGAAGTAAAAATTCCGTTGGTGCAAAGAACCCGATATTCATTATATCATCAAGAGTATGTCTACATCCAACCATCTTCAAGCTATATCATGATATCAATGAAACAGGATCAATACTTACCGCTCAGTTCCAAAGAATTCAACGCTTGTGCATACCTTATGGAGGAACACCTTTGCAATACACGTCAGCAATTCTATGGAAACATTTACAATGTAAGCAATTGTAAAATTCAGTTGCTTTAACAGGTTGCCAGATATTTACGAGGATTATTACCACCATATAATGCGTGGATCTACGTAGCAAACTGCGGGACAACTGGTAATATCGTCAGAATTAACCACAATAATAATTTAAGGCGAAGGAATCTTAGAGCTACAGCCAAATACAGATAGAAGTCTCGACCAACTCTGCAAACCCAAGGTAGTTTTATGAATTTCGGTTAGTTTCGACCTGGAATGAAGCCAGTTACGAATATAAGTTGCAAAATATTAATTTTAGATATCACCAAACAGTTTCAAATAAGCTCCGTCTTATTATATTATTCGAATTTTCGATTGGTTAAAATTTTAGCTGTAGCGAATGATTGTATCTGTGTACAATGACAAATTATGATTCAGTGTTTGCTGAACGATGTTTTACACAGACTGGCGGTATAAAGCCGCATTCACAGAATTCCAGCAAATGAATAATTGGGACCATCTGCATATTTCGTCACTTGTATCTGGATTGGAGCTTCTAAAGAGATTGGCGAGAGTATCGTAGGTTCAACTCAGTCAAAACACTTGACCGTTATCCGATTCTACACATATAAACTTTATGATTTCATAATTGCAAGATAGATCTTGTCAGAACATATCATTTTATTCCTATCGCCTTAATATAATTACTTAACAGCGATCACAACACCATTGGACCTATTCGTAAAACAATCGAGCGCTTTTTCGATTGCGCAATCCCGCACAACCATTTCAACGCTTCATCAAGAGAATTGTTCGAGATTTTGACCTTGTGTTAGATAGCAACATTCTTGGGATTCCAGAATCACTATTCCAGAAGCTAGTAAAATTTGATATGGCCTTAAAATTCGAATTGCATATTTGACACATCTAAATTTGAACTTCTCATCCACAAGATAACAACAAATGATATGCTGGTCTCAACTCATTCTCAATTAGCATCCCTTCATAAGAAGCTCAAGATGCTTAAGAATTAAACTTTGCCCGAACATTGCCAGTTAAGATTCAAAAACCTCAAAAAGGAATAAGCTACCATACCGCTGTTAGCATATGCATTGAACAACGCAAAATTCATCGTGACCACTGATGTATCGATAACATAGCCATCGGAGCTGTTCTGCAACATTATAACATCAATTGTTGGGAACCATAGAGATTTTACTTAAGTAAACCATCAGATGGCAAACACTAATTGGATTACATTAGTCAATTAACGTAGAAACGACCTCAGTCGATATATATACTTTGAATAGTTCCATTAAGCAAGCAAAATAAGCTTAATCACTCAAAATGAACAGAAAAGGTTCTAGAAAATTAGAGTTTTGGAAGTGTCGTGTACCTAGAAAGAATTTTATAATTAACGATGGTGAATCGTCAGAAAGAACTTAGAGTCGATGTTGTTGAAATTTCCAATGAATCGAAACGGCAGAACGTTGATCGGCAGATCGGTGTTGTGAATGAACACATAGGCCAGTATGGAGCTATGTAACGGTTTTACGTAAATCGGGACACTTGCAGTACGACATCGATTCGGCTATAATAGCGTAAGACCGAAAATTGAAAAGATAAAGTCTTACATAAATTACTTTACAACTTTTTATTTTTTTTTTTTTTAATTTTTTTTTTATTTAAAATCTAGAAATATTTTTTTATCATATATCATCTTATATATCTATAATACGTTAATTTAATAATTAATTAAATAAATTATTAGTTGTAACATGAAATGAACTTGTGTATTCAATTTTAATAGATGTGTGGTAATAATAGTTTTTTTTTTTTTATAAATATTTTAATTAAATAATTAATTGCTATCTCCTACGACACAGTACAGTAGTTAGGTTTCAATATATTTTATGCAAATTATCATCCTCATCCCATTCTCGACATTTATTTATTTATTTATATTATTCGTTTTTATCCTTATAATTATCATTTCACTGTATTTTTTTATTTTTAATTAATTAAAAATATTATTTTATTAATTTATGTATTTAAAAAAAATTCGATTTATTTATAATTATTATTATAAATGAATTTTCACAATGAAACACAAACAATGAAATAAAAATTTTGTTTAATTAATAATTATGGTATTTTAAATTTTTAGTATTAATAATTAAAAATTATTTGTATATCATAATGCAGAATGTACTTTTGTATTTACATATATTATTTATTAAAATTTGTTTTATAATTTGTAAAACAAAAATTATTTATTTTTAATTTTTTAGGCTAATATAGCCTACAAGTGTTTTTTTAATATAACAAAACCAACAATTTAAAATAATATTAAATTATTATTATTTAAAAAAAAAAATAATAGTACCTAGCTACGGTTCAAATAATACAGATGTGCTGTTGCAAGCATTCAACATCAGCGATGCTGCAGTAAATAAAAGAAAATATCCTGTAGTTTGATGATCGGGATGAATACCTCCTAAATTATTAAGCCATTAATTCTGAAATACAATCTAGCCCCCCCAAACGAGAGTGACGAACAAGTGATTCAATTTCAAGTGCAATGGTAAACAGGTGCCACACCCAAAAAAAAATGACTGCGATGTTAAGTCAAATGGAGAGGGCATCTTAAAAATGAAACAGGAGCTTAACTTACATTTTCAAACATTGTTCGGTTCAGAGGTCTGAATTAACAGTTGCAACAACCTGATCACACAAAAATCAATTCTAAGATCACAACAACTGCTAAGTAAATGCCAGTGAGAGTCAAATACGTTCACCGGAAGCAAATTATATGCCTATATGGTACTGGCACAGAAAATGGCTGATCCGACAATAGCTAACAGATAAGCAGAGGTAGTTTTAATAAGTCGCTTGCCTTGAAAGTTCTTCTAAATTATCTAATTTCTATGCATAAGTTTAAATACTTGTTCTCGGGTCGAAAGGATTTTATAGTTTTACTGTGCGATTCTAACGTCGGATTCGATTCCATAACTCAAATAAAATGTTTTTCCTTATCAACCAGCATTCATATTCGGTTCAAACCGTATAACAAACTGCTATGTCTGGAGTTTTGCCTATATGTTCATGTATACCGTGGTTTTATTGGACTCAAACTTTCGTCTGACCGCCCAGGTGGTGCAGTGGTTAAAGCTGCGGCAGTTAGAGCCGGAGGTACCGGGTTCGAATCCCGATAGTGGCAGGATGCAAAAGGGATTTTTCACCATTTGATTACGATCGGTGGTGTGAATGAACACAACTATGACCCCCAGTTGGAGTGCAGAATCCATGGGCCGGCCCATCTTCCATGTCAGTACTATAGGCTGTCATGGAGCTATGCAATGTGCAGATGGTTAGGTAAGATCGGACCTATAGCCGTACGTCCTCGATTTGGCTGCAAAGCGTAAAGTAAGGACATCAATAAGCTAACCGCGAAAGAGTTGGGAGTGCCACGAGCCCCAAAACTGATGCATAGAAATAAACGGGGGAAAAAAAAGTTTTGTCTGATTTAATCAGTTCACTTATAAACATAAGAAATATTAAGGTCAAGTTTGTACCAGTAAATGAAGAATATTGACTGACAATTACAGAAATGGCATATATAATGCTCAGCATTGACATTAATGAAATTTCTAAGCAGATAAACGTATAAAAACTCTCATCACATTCTCGACTGCCAATCTCAGCTTTCAGAAATATATGATCGATATGGCTACGTTGCAACAGGATGTATGAACCTGCTCTCTCTATTTCTGATCCAACATTAAAAAGTATAATAGAATATCTCAACTACAACATACTGCCTACTTGATGTAGGCATGCTGCAGGTTACACAATACCACCATTAGTATTATCATTCACAAATTGGCCTGTTTATGCGAGAACGTAAACGTGATGGAGTCTAGAAAGGTAAGTATAAATTGGCTCATTTAGAAATAAATAAATCAGGCATTCGCATTTAATTCCAGATCTCGTGATTGAAGAGAACTGACTATGTGCCATCAACTTCGCGTTTTGGCCCATTTTTCACACGCATAATTATTTTGTGCTCATCAGTCAAGAGCTAGCTCTCACATCCACTGATTGCTATTGGCATAGCCTAATATTCTCTCTCATACTATACTATTCAAGATACCTGAATCTTATATCTCCTTCAAACCACTACTGAAATCAATTACGAGTTTGTCTCCAAAATCAGATATCAGATATTTGGTTTTTTGGACTCGTTGATTTTGAGACCAACGGAAACTGAACACTAGTTGTGGATCAAGTATTTCTTTCACTCCGTTGCCATTTAATCAACCTGCATTTAAAAAGAGTTGAATGAATTGTCGGAATAAGATGTTGCCTCCATGTTGTATCGGGGACATCGCACCTCCTCGTCGAACACCAGAACTATTTGCAAAATTTCTCTATAGCCTGTAATCGACTTTGACATATATGTATGTATTTGCGTGGTATTCCTAAATATTTAAGCGCATACTTTATTGATTGATCGAGTCATAGGCTTGCTTGGAATCTTTAGAATAGTGGGACTAATAATTTGAGTGAAAAAACTTGACCTTGGTAGTCACTTATAATGTCCTCCACCAGAGATCGCTAATTTAGGCATCATATCACTCAAACAAAACACAAAACTTATTAATTAAATAATACAAAATATAAATATAATTATTTAAAATACTTTATAATACCAAAAAAAATTATTTAAAAATTAAAAATAATTACATACATTTATTATATTTATCATCGATAGTATAATTATTATTATTATTATGTTTTATTATTTTTATGCGTCTTGTTATTCATTTTGTTGCATTTTGGCAATTAACTCTACTTCATATTATAAATTTTATTTTTAATTATTTCCAATACAAAAAAAAATAATTAATTGGAATGAAATTTATAAATTTTCTTTTTTTTTTCTATAATTCGTTTGTGCTAATTAAATTACATACCGTGAAAAGCCTTTTAGCCAGTCTTTTCGTTTTACATATTCATTTATTTTATATTATTTATATTTATTATTTATTTAAATTTCCCGAGTGCTCCGAATTTATTATAATATTATTTATTGGAGGTCACAGATGATTTTAAATTTATGTTTTTCATTCTAATTGAATTTGATAAAGTTTTTATCTAAACAAATATATGATTTAGGCTTACAATCTAGAGATAAATTGTACGTGTGTGTTTTGTGATTTTACAAACATTTACTTATAAATTGCTAAATAAACTACATTTATTTATTATATATTTATGTATAATGTGTTAATAATATTTTATTCAAAATAATTTAAGAGCTAGGAGATTCGGTGGCTGGTTTTGGGTTATTACATATAAATCAACATTTACGCAAAAAATTTATCCAAAAAATTTATTTTAGTGTTATCGTCCCTAAAATCTCCATATTCTATTTATTTATTTATTTAATTTAGTCAATGTTTTTCAATTATATATTTGGTCTATCTAAAAATTTCTTTTATGATACTAACACGACACAATATGTATACGCACGACGATGTTTTATCGAGAAAAAAATTTATATGCATTTAATTAATTACAATTTACTCTAAATAATTATAATTATACAATATTTTGACTAGAATTGTTGTCAACGTAGATTTATAGATAAGTTAAAAATATTTTATTTTACGATTAATGTAAGTGGTAAGTAATTTATTTAGTAAAATTCCGTTTTTATTAGGCGCATGGCATATTTAAAATAATTAGTTATGATAAAGTAAATGTGCATTGCATATAAACGTGTACTGTCTAATGTCCTGGCCCTTTCATCCGAATATATTTCCTACGTAGCTACAAAATTAACTTTGTGTGGATATAAACTAGATATGCAAGTACTAAAATGGTGCCAACATAATTATATCGTCAATCAAGACAAGAAAAAAAAATTTAAGGGCTAAATAAATTTAGCCCAAAACAGTGATATACTCTGCTGATGATCAAATTGTTTGTTCTAGTAATACATGAGTTTAATTACCAATGTGGACTGGAACTGGCTGGTTCATATATCAAGACACCACCAATTATGAATCTCAACAAGAGTAATCAATCATAATACTGAATTACCTTGATTTGATAAATGTATTCTATCTAGAATAGCTTGATACTGATAAACATGAACAAATTAAATGCAATAATAGAAGAGACTAAATACGAGACCTGATAAAATGGGCTAAAATTTTTATTTAGTATTTCATTTTAATACGAATCATAGCGACTAGAGAAAGGTGATATTCGGCAATATGATCAATATTGAGACCAGAAACAAAACTTTTTGGACTGAAGGGCTAAGTCAATGTAGCCCAATTAGTAAAGAACTAAAATTTACATAATTTGAATAGAGGTTTTATGGAATTTTGATGGAATCTTTATTAAAATTTGCATTGAACCTGTCAAATTACGTTATAAATTGTTGGATCTAGAAGTACATAAGGTTAATTGCAATTATATGTATGAAAGAGTGATGCGGTCTGTTATTTAATAAACACAAATACTGATACTAGCACCGCCTATCATAAATTTATCCTATTCATTCATTCTACTTGATGGGTTGTGTGAAACAAAAAGTTTCGCATCTTCTACAATCAACATTCGATAATTCTCGTAACTGTTTAAAACGTGGTGGATTGAGCCCATCTTTCTTTTTTATCAAAATCTAGGTCTTAACAATTTCATAAACCTATTCAGTAAACGAGACATAATACTGAAAGACCAGAAACAAAACATTCTGGACAAACTGAAGGGCTACGTTAATTCAGCCCAAACTAACCGCGTGTCGTAGAAAATTTATTAAAATGCTTAGTTAATCTCTGCATTGAACCTTAAAAATTAGGACAGTAAATTG
This sequence comes from Tipula lateralis, assembly GCA_963932295.1. NCBI lineage: Eukaryota > Metazoa > Arthropoda > Insecta > Diptera > Tipulidae > Tipula > Tipula lateralis. The sequence goes on from OZ010736.1 coordinate 10,550,302, forward strand.
TCATTTAAGAAATACATGAGTTAAATGACAAATATATGTATCAAAAAGGGACATGGTATATTGTTATAAAAAATAACGTAAGTTAAGAATCAAATCAATGATGAAATTTTTTAAATTTAAGACAAATTTCGCGTGAACTTCATTTTATTCATCAAAATCCAGGTTTGAAAATGAAGGCCATAACAATTTCATAAACCCTTGATCGGTTTATGAAACGAAACATAATACTGAAATTCGTGGGGGGCTATTATGAAATTTTTACGAAATCGTATTTTCCGATCCGCCGCGGATATTCCTATTATGAAATTTTTTTTCGTTCGTAAAATACGAAGATCGTAAATTCCGCCGTATTATGAAACAAAATGGAAAATACGAATTCGTATTTTACGAAAATCGTATGTCAAAATACGACTGCTCTGTAGGTGACGAATATCGTATTTACGAAATACAAAACACATTTTTTTGTAAACATTAAAACATTATTTAATTATTTCAAAATGTTAGTTATATAATTATTGTATAGAAATTAATTAAATTATAATTTGGATCAAACTTTTTTGTTATTATTTAATTAAAATATTTGTTTTTTATTTTAAACATAACATAAAATGACAAACTTCATTGTCTTAAATTTTACGATCAAAAATAAAGTTTCATAATAGGAATATCCGCCGCGGATCGTATTTTACGATTTCGTATTTTCCGAAATCGTAAAAATTTCATAATAGCCCCCCAGAAACATAACTTTCTGGAAAAACTAAAGGGCTAAGTCAATTAAGCCCAAACCAGTAAAGATTAATGAATTAACTTTACATCTGAGTAGAAATTTGAATCGAGCATTTAGGGAATTTATAAATTTACATAGTCAATTAACAGAAAGCTTTAGAAGCAGAAACTAGCGATAATCAGGTGTCATCGAAAATCATAGTAAAAATCTGCAATTATCTTTCAAATTGAAAAATGGAAGGACTTAGTCAATTTAGCCCAAAACAGTAAATAGTAAATAATGAACTTCAAATTTACCCAACAGTTTGAATTAAGTCATAAGGAAAGATCGAGATTTACTTAGTCAGCTAACAGCAAGCTTAATAGAAGCTAACGCTAGTCACGTGTTTTAGAAAATCTTTGTTAAAATTTGCACAAACCTTTCAAATTAGGCTATTAATTCTTTGTTCTTGAAGTACATGAGTTGATGCAAACAAATACTGATACTCTGTATTACCTTGTCGGATCCAATGCATCAGCTACAACCAACCTTCGATAGAGCTCGTACAAGTTAAAAACGTGGTGTTTTGAGCCCATCTTTCATTTAATTCAGGTTTGAAAATGAAGGTCCTGAAAATCTGATAAACCCATCGAGTAAACGAAATATAATACTGATCTACGTGGATTTGATAGATGTACTGGAAATGAAATGACTCGATCTGCTCTAATAAACAGAAACTAATTGAATGCAACAATAGGAGAGACTATATACAAGACTGGATAAAGCGACATAGATGTGATATTCGGCCAATAATTCTAATAAAATGATTCCAAAGGCATTGATTAGTTTAAAATTAAACATGTGATTCTTTTATCATGCAAGACCAGAAACAAAACTTTTTGGAAAAATGGAAGGGCTAAGTTAATTTAGCCCAAAATAATAAAGAGTAGTGAATTAACTTTAAATTTACTCAATAATTTGAAACGAGCATTAAACCTTTCAAATTAGGCTATAAATTGTTAAATGACAAGCATATACATCAAAGAGTGTCGCGGCTTGTTGTTTTAACACAAAAAAATACTGAAATTCATGAAAAAATTCATTAATTCTATTTGTATGAAACTATGCATCAGCTACAACTGACTTTTCATAGAGCTCGAACCAGTTAAAAACGTGGTGGTTTGAGTTCTTCTTTTATTTTATCCAGGTTTGTAATAATGAAGTTCCTAACAATCTACCCATCGAATAAACGAAACATAATACTGATTTACCTAGATTAGATAGGTGTATTGTAAATAAATTACTTGATCTGCTTTCCGTCTACGATAACTTGATACGAGACCGGATAAAACGAAATAGAGGTGATTTTTGACCAAAACGTTTTCATAATTCTTGTCATTAATATTAAACCTGATGTTCAATACAACCAATCGTGCCTCGATTATTTTCTATGACCAAAGTAAACTTTGTGTGAATATAAACAAAACTTTAAGGGCTAAGTAAATTTAGCCCAAAACATTAATTTTTAAAAAATGTACGACTATTTAATCAAGACTATTTAATATAATATAATAACATGAGTCGTACAATAATAATTAAACACGTGTTTCTATAAAATTAGAGCACTTACCGAACAAACCAATAAAAAATACAATAAATTTAAAAAGTCTATAGACTATTTGGCACAAGAACTTAGTACACGCTTAATAGCTAAAATTCAGTTTTATTTAATCCATACTTATCATGTACAGTACACACATAACAAATGCATTTATTTTTAAACAATTTAAGTTTATTTTATAAAAAAAAAATTATAAAACATGTATTATGTAATAAAATTGTATTAAAAACATTATTCCAGAACTATACACGTTACGCACTATATAAAATAAATGTACAGTGAGTCCACACTATGTATTATATATGTAAACATTTATTTATATATTTAAACGTTAAGAATTTTTGTTTGTACTGCAAATTTTTAGAATTTAGATTTTAATTTACTTTGATTTGTTTTATATTGCAATTTGATTTTGGTGATAGTGATTTTGATGTGAATAGTAACAATAGTAGTAATATGAAAGTAGTAAGAGATAAATTAATTTAATATAATTATAATTATTAATATTATGTTTGTCATATCTTTTATTAATAATATTATTATTATTATTATTATTATTTTTAGTTGATGATGAATTACAATTATTTATTATAGTTTTATTATATTTATTAGTGTTATTGTTTAAATAATTAAAATTCATTACGATTTTTTCATAATTTATACGATGTTATCAGCTCTCTACATCGGTATTTGTAACTGTTTGACTAGATGTTAGATAGTGGTCTGGAATTGGTATCTGTTGGGTTCGGGCTGGTTGTTTTTTCTTAAATAAATTAACAAAAAACTATAAATTCATTTTTATTAAAAAAAAACACATAATAAAATCGTCACGATTTTCGTAAGCGTTAAAAAAAATAAATTATATATTTACCTTTCGTCTGAATGGGAAACAACCCGGTTTTTCAACAACGGGCGGCCCATTTATTAATAAATCTGGTGTTGGTATCTCATTTATTCCAAAAACGTTCAAATCACGGAAACACTCGGTCTCAACCATTTCATTTTGCCACGATATCGAAACGGATCCAGTGTTAAATTTTGTATAAAAATTTTCATCCGATGCATCTAAATTAACACCTTTAACGGTTGAAAATTGTTCAATGTCTAATACATCTTTGGCATAAACGGCATGTGGCTAAAATAGTTTTTATATCGTTATATATTGTATAATTGGAATGGTCGGAATAGATAAAACTTACATCTGGCACAAATGGAGGATCAACCATACCCGCATCGAGTCGCTTCCAATTGATACAATTGAAAAACGAGTGTAATTTTACTTCACGCGCCCCATAACGTCCATTACGGCAACCAAGTCGTGCTTTTGTTGTTTTCGCAAGTAATTGTTGGCACAACGATTTTGCTTCATCACTAAATTTATGAGAATATTTTTCAGCATCCTCCTATATTTATATAAATAAATTTAGATACGCAACATATATATACCCAAATATAGTATTTTACCTTAACCCGCCGATCGACCTCCTCTCGTTTAACTTTTTCCTTTCGAGCCCGAAATGGTGCTTGTCCCTCGATCATTTCGTACAGCAAACAACCAAAACTAAACCAATCGGGTGAAAATGAGTATTTTTCGTTGTCTATAACTTCGGGCGCCATATAGCCTACGGTTCCGACACGTCCCCGCACCATTTCACCTTCTGGTATTTCGACCGCCAATCCCAAATCCGATATTCTCACATGGCCATGATCGTCGAGCAATATATTTTCGGGTTTACAGTCACGATAAACAATGCCCTGCTGGTGCAGATGTTCTAGGCCGCAAACAACTTCGGCACCATAAAATCGTGCCCGTCCAAATTCAAAACCAGGATCACCGCCCATATTGTAGATATGAAATTTTAAGTCGCCACCATTCATTATTGTGAGTACGAGGCATAGGGCATCCTTCGTTTCGTATGCGTATGCCAAGTTGACCACAAATCGGGAGTTGATTTTTTGTAAAATTGTTTTTTCAATTAGTACCATCGATTCGCCTTTGCGCTTCTTGATTCGTTTCTTTTCTAGTTTTTTGCATGCATACATTTTACCGGTGGCTCGGACCTACCATTATGGAATTGAAAAATTTACTTTCGACAACTTTTGTACTTAATGGATATTTTTACCTGACAAGCGCACACTTCTCCAAATCCTCCTTTGCCAAGAACACGATACATTCGAAACGTTTTGTAGGTGACGGGTTGTGCTTCTAACCATTTCCATTGAAGATATCTAATTAAAAAACAAAGAAATATTTGATATAAGTATTTTTCTAAATTTAAATTACAAATAATTGGAAAAGGTCTAATATTTCGTAAAGCCATAAACTCCTAGTTCGACTAATCTCTCAAACAACTGTTTGAGATGGAGTTTGTGCTCTTGCTCGTTTTAACTTGTCTCAACGTTGTCTTACGTCGTGTTCTTACGTCTTCGGGCGCAATGGGTATCAGATGCTAATCTCTTACGATATCAAATTTCGAAAAATTTTGAATATGTGGAATCGGATATTGATCCGGTTCAGTGACGGCCTTTAGGCCTCGATAATCACCACATGGTCTCCAATAGTTGAACCATATGCTCAAACTCGGCAAGTGCTGTCCTATGTCTGACAGGGTCCAGACGCGGCGTGATCTCGAAAAAGGGCGATTAGAATTGGGTTCTTCAGTGAGCGATGGATACATCTTCAGGAGTTCACCATAACCATTTTTGACAGTATAGGGAGAGTTAATGTAGGTGTATTGATCTTAGCAGACATTGCACTGACAGCAAGACTTGTCGAAGGATCAAGTAATTGTCTTGCACGCTAGTCGACAAGAAGACCAAAAAGTCAGCACCAATAAATAATTTAACCAACATTTACATTCAATAAATTGGTCCCGTATGCATTTATTATTTAACTGTTGGCGGCGGCAAGTACGAAGCTTGAATTTTTATTTGATGCATTTTCTTGTAAATATTTTACGGGTAACACGGAAATATCGGCTCCAGTACCTACAAGAAAGAGAGTATTGTTCGTTGCATCTCTGATAAAAAGGCGGCAGTTATGACATTTTTTGAGTCGTGACTGTTTTTTGTAAATTCAAGTTGGTTATTTTTTTTGCAAGGTAAGTAGCACGGGCGTCATTGCCGAATTTATGATGGAAATAGCAGAGTCCCTCAATGTCGATAAAACGACGTCTGCTTCCGCTCCGTGGTCTTCCATAATAATAGCAAGATCGGCTTTGCGGTCTTGATGAGCGTTTGCGTCCAACTGTCAAATTTTGAATCCAGGCTAGCGAATGTAGCTTCGAGTCTTGCGAACAGAGTTTTGTTCATTAAGTATGGAGCTGGGAACTATTCGAGGGTACGTTTTTGTACTGACGATATACACTGGGTCCAGTGGCTTCGTAGATCCTATCAGTAGTTTCTAATATCTCGTCAATTGGATTGCTGTTAATGTTATATATAGGCTTTTAGGAAGTCTACGAAGCCAGAAGGTTCGAATAAAGTTTTGCAGAGTTGAACGTGACGACTAAATGGGGAAGTTAAACTATAGCTCCGGTGTGGCATTGATTGAGCTAGGGCGCTGAATCAACCCTGATGAGATGGATTTGATCGAAAAGATCAAATCCATCTCATCAGGGATATGCGCCCGGACTTGATGTATAATGCATTTTGTTTAAAGTTTAAGCTTTAAAAAATAATGCCTACTAAAATAAAGCCTTTCAAAAATGTTGATTCAGTCACCATAATTGGAAAAATACCTTTTAGGAAAATCATTAACACAATATACCTTTATAAAGCAATGTATTTTGAATATTTCCAACCAATTCCAGCCTCATCGATATTCATCCTATATAAAGAAAGCGTAGGCGACCAATAAATTTTCCAAAGTTATTTCGTTTGTAAAAAAAAAATAAATTTTCCAGTTTACCTTTTTTGGTTTCTTGTTCAATAAAGTTTTTTTTCCGTTCCGACAACGAGAACCCCAACTTAATTAAAAATGTACCCAAACGAAATATGGTATCACATAAGAAAAACATAAGTTGGTCCAACATAATGAATCCCAAATTCTTTAACAAAACCATGAGTTTATAGAATCGAGTCATATGACACACTACAATTGGTTTTATTGTCACATTCGTCTTAAAACGAAATATCTCCCCCACGAATCTATTCTAACAACAATACTTTGTATATAAAAATAGAAAAATATTTGAAATATTTATACAATTATAGATTACTTATGAACAGGAACAGCACATACTTAACCAAATAAGAAAAGAAAACTATTAAAAATGTAACTGTAAACAGAAAAATATGTCACCAAAAAAATTATTTAAATTAGTTTGACTTCACGAAAACTTTCTAAAAACAGCATACGGTTCCAGTAAGTATATACTTGTCGTACGACAATATTTTGTAAACAGTCTAAATATAACAAAAAGTCAATCCTTCAAATACGAAACCAAACCATAGATATATTCCACCATCCTACACACGTAGCGAAAAAAAACAAATTTCTTTGTGCCTAAAATGACAATTGAACAAGAAACGCGATCTCGCTCGACAGATAAGATTTCTTCTTCTTTTGCACGCACAACCGAACACCACAATTAAGCAAAAAGTTTTGTTGTTGTTCTTCTTCTTAGTGGTGTGATTGATTTTTTTTCTAGTATTTGACGGTTGGTTTGAGGTGAGCTTTGATTATTCTATTTTTATAAATCGGGGAGTGCTCGACGACAACATTTCATTTAAATGGATGTGCGTGTGCAAAAAGGAGATTGCGTTTGATGCGATATACGCGCATATACATGAGGCAAAATTGGCAAAATTAATGGTCTCGTGACAGTGATACGTTTTGGGCTAAATTAATATTATTGTTAATGCTGTTGTTATGGCAGACTCGAAGCAATATAATATTGTTTATTTCTATATTCTAAAAATATCTACTGGGTTAAACAATTTCCGATATTATATTGTGCACGTGATGGGTTATGTTCCATATGTGCAAGCGATTTAATATGTGAAAACGGGACAGAAAACCACATGACACATTCGTGTGAACTTTTCATTAAACTGATCCTAAATTCTTAAATATTGTTTAAGAATTTAAAAGGAAACCCAAAAGTTTGCTGCCGACCTGCATCCGTAAAAAATTTAAATGTCAGAAATGACACAAAAGAAACAAAATGGGATAACACGAACGCCCGCTTAAGTATCTGGACAAGAGATTAATGATTGCCTTAAAGTGGAGACCACGAGTGCCGCGGCTATAAAATGCTTCACAGTGGAGATGACCTCGGAAATCTTGGAGTTTGATTTCTCATTGGGCCAGAGGTAAAACAACATTTCTAAGCAGACTATAACCGAATCGAACTTTGAGGTTTGCTTTACATCAGTAGGCGCATTTAGACCCATTAAAGTAAGGACTGATTTCCAATAATTTGGATAGTGATATATAGTTCTTTACTCTCGACACGAAACCACGACCGAGAATGGAGAAAAAAATGATGTACTTTGCGATTGATCATGATCCCAAGGTAGCAAGACACATCCACATTAAACTACTCGATGCCAAACCGACCTTGTGTTGATTTCAAAAGAGTCCAGACCACTCTTAGTTGCCCAACACGTAAGATCGTATCGGTCTTTAACAAAATTCGTAGGCCGTAAACATTTTCTGGTCATTGGAAAGGTATGATGAAAATTTTCGTACAAGTCAGAGAGGACAGGGGACTATACAACCTGATACTCCTGTGACGGTCTGATTAAAATTATTGGTTTTAGAGACCAGATTAATTTTAGATGTGGTAACCACACATTTGAAGGAAGGATGAGATTCAGGTATCTTGGTACGATATTAGTGTATAATATCATTTCCGATATTAAGGTGCGCCTTGTCGCTGAAAATTGGGCTTTATATCCTCGCATGCACTTCTGAAATCAAAATATCTTACAAATACGGAGAACCTGAAATGTAAAGAATTAATGACGAGACCCGTTGTTATGTATGGATGTTCGAGTTGGACCATGACGGTTGAGTACGAAAGATGCTTCTACCATTCCACGGAAGAATTATCCGTGAGATATATGGCCCAAAACGCGACATTGATGACACATACATGGAATTATTTTCAATCACGAGATAAGCAATTAAATTCTTATTCCTGATATCGTACATGAAATCAAATGACAACTAGTATGCTGACTTGATACTTTGAAGGGAGAGACATCTTTTGGTAGGAAAAGAGATCAACAATGGCTCCACCGCGTAGAGAGCGATCTTTGATCTTCTTATTGTTTACAAACTGTATGAAGGGCTCGTAATCTAACCGATGGAGTCAGATAGGAATTTAATAAGAAACCATCCAGATGTAGGATAAACCAGTTCTATTATTGCATATCATATGGCTTTATTTTAGGATTATAGCCACACCATAATAGCAATTGACATGATATTTAAACAATATTTCGTATTCTTATCTCGCCGCTTTTGGCTCACTAGCAACAAAATTGTCAGTCATTTCATTAATAACAAATCCAAATATGACATCACGATAACGTAATCAAACTATTAACGACAAACTATATCGTCATATAAGATCTAATGTCATTTTACGATTTTATCTCATTTTACAGATGGTATATATAGAACCAAGATTATCGTTGTTTTTCTTGAAAACCTCCCCGTATACAAAATACACAATAAAACAATAATTACCATTATTAATAACGAAATGTTATTTATTTAGGTTATATACACATAACGACCATAACAAAAACAAATTACAGAAACAATCCCATAACATGAAGACAAAATGATGATAGGTATCTCAAGATGTAGAGTACCAGAACCATCCGAATAGAAGAAAAAAATGTATTACACAGATTTATGTTGCTGTTGTATTTGGATAACCAAATATAAAGGGTTTTCCAATGAGAGGTTTCATATTGAAAGAGTTCCATTTGTAAAGACCAGCCAAATAGCCGCCAAGACTTTTCATGAAACATTTCGCGCAATTGCGGCTGTATGTCCTCGATATAACTTCACGAATTCCAAATAAACAGTCTAAAGGTGTTAAATCGTAAGATGTCGGTGGCCAATTGTGATCACCTCTTCGAGAAATAACACGTTCAGGACATTTTTCTTTCAAAATTGCAATTGTTTCCTTGCTTCAAATTACGGCCATAAAAAATCATTAATCATTACTCGTTAAAGTAAGGTCCAGTCACACCGCCAGCCCATAAACCGCACAAAACAGTGACACGTTGAGGATGGAGAGACTTTCTGATTTTCTAAACCCGTAATGCAACAATTCTGTTTATTGAAATAGCCTTCGAGGCGAAAATGGGCCACAATACTGAAGATGATTTTCGATGAAAATCTGGATCGTTTTGATACATTTGGAGGACCCGTTTCTTCAGGCAAGATACGACCAGCTTAAGTTCTGGTGTTAAATGACCTAAATCTTTATGCAAAATACGTTGTAATGTCGTTTGTGGAATGTCTAATTCTCACGATCGACAAAACTGGGTTTTCTTCAACACTACGGACTATAGCAGCAAAATTTTTGCACCAGTTGTTACTATTGTTGACCGAGAAAGTGCTTCACGTGAATTCACCGAGAAGGTGAATTTTAACAATTAACTGCCCAAATAGCAGACTATTAAAAATGAAACCTCTCATTGGAAAACTCTTTATATATATAATCCTGTTATATGTATAGATCTTAAGTTTGGTTATTGTTGCTTCTTGGTTTTTTAATCTATATGATATATAATATTATTCTTTATAAAATATAAATTTCTGTAGAAATTCGAAACTTTCTTATCTTTCATCTTTTTTAATCATACACCAACAACAAAATGAACCGCAGTATAAAAAAGGATATTTTCTTATCCTTGTTGTTCAAAACTTAATTTAATTTATTTTTTTTTTTCGTTAGCAAACACACACACACACCAAAACATAATACTTTAAATATGAAGTACAAAATAATTCTTTAAATTAATCTTTCATTAGAGAGCAATGTAAGTCTATACCGTGAATACATAATCAAAAAAAAAGGATTCATAAAATAGGATATGCTTTGATGGTGTACACGAGGCTCCCATATAGATGTTTTATCAATTTTGATCCGATACGACAGTTGTGTATACACAATCGAGCTCTGCTTCTCTTTTTTTTATCTCTACACTCTGTTTCGGGGTTCGAGGCACTTTCAACTGTTTCGCGGTTCGCTTATTTACATCCTTACCTTACGCCATTACAGCAAAATCAAGGACGTACGGCTATAGGTCCAAATTACATTGAACCATCTGCACATTGCATAGCTCCATGCCAGCCTATAGTACTGACATGGAAGATGGGTTGGCCCATGAATTTTGCACTCCAACAGGTGGCCATAGATGTGTTCATTCACACCACCGATCGTAATCGGATGGTGAAAAATCCCTTTTGCATCCTGCCTCTATCGGGATTCGAACCCGGTACCTCCCGCAGGGCGGTGGCCCCGCTTCTCTTAAATCGTATTGCGACGCATCTCCAATTTCGTTCATTACTATAATCATACTTGAAAGTACCAAAGACAAGTTTATACATTTTTTTGTAAATCACATCAAGAACTTAATGCTATTTGGTAATATGTACATATGTACTTTAATATCATATAACTGTGTGTTGTTGAACATATTTTCTATGAAAAATGATATTGATTTTTTTTTGTGTTTGTGTTCATTCCATATATAGTAGCAGTAGGGGCTCATGGGGTTTGAAATTACCATTTTATCTAGAATCTAGATTATAAATAATAACATGTTTTGATCAAAAATATTTTTAATTTATTCGTCTATATATACATACTATCTATGTGTCACTGAAGTGAATAGTTAAGAATTGAATAATTAATGTTGTGGAATTACAATACGACACGTATTTTGTATAGCATGACCATCAGGGAGTTCCTTCCTTTATCACGCCATACAATCGCTGATTCGATCGTTGCTGGTAAAAAAAAATTAATTCATAACTCTCAATTGTTTTGATAAAATTCTTTTGCATACTGGTTCTGGTTTAAAATTGGGGACAGCATTGATTTATGTTTTATGAGCTTTAGGGTATGTAAACGGGAGTAATTCATTTTATTTTGCAAATTTCGATGTAGCTCTAAATTTTCCAGTTTTTTCATTTAATAAATTTAAATTCATAATCTGGCGCTCGGTGAGATCATCGAAGAAAATCGAACAACAGATACCAAGTCTAGCAGAAAACAAGGAATTTCCACTACACAATTGGGCGTCGAATTCACCAGAGATTTTAACTAATGTTCCAGAGCATCGACGAGCAAAAAGAATGATCAATTTAAAAGTCAATGACATTATAAAAACATTAAGGATGCTTTATATTTCTGAAGCACAGACTTTTGAATTTGACTCGGGTTAATCTTTCGAAAGATGAACCGTAGAAACGATTCGTCAAGATTATTTGATCCGGTTAGCTGCTTATCACTAATAACGATATCAGCAAAGCTGTTAATGCAAAAGACCTGGTTAGCTTACATACACTGGAATGATAAAAATACCAAGATGGATCATAACATCACCGGATCAAAAAATTACATGGATTTGCTGATGTTTCGCAATAAGCATATGCAGCAGGAATATATTTATGAGAACGACGAATGCATACAACGTGGTTACGATTAGTTTATTGGTGACAAAAACCAGAGTTGCCCAAATCAAGAAGCTACTAACAGTTCCAAAATTGGAACTATCTACAGTATATCGAAAACCATATGAAATACCAAGATGTAAAAATGTTTATTTGGACGGTCCTCACAATAACCATGAGGTGGAAATTTGATGACGTCATGATGTAAAAAAAAAATACCAGAGCTGAAGCTAGCGGAAACTCTAGCAGCTATAGTTAATTAAATCTCCGCAATAAGTGGCTAATTAATAGCAGAAATCTGACACGACACATTATACAGAAATCTGTGACATGTTATAGATATAAAAAAACAACCCTAAACCAACTAATGAGCGATCTGACGACCTGAAAAGTGACTCCTTCGTGGTGCAAGGAAAAAATAGCTATGCCGGACTAATTCAACTGAATATCCAAATAAGAAGAGGTCAGAGCAAATACAAAGGATACATTGCGGTATTAACAATTGATTAACAGATATATATTTGGACAATCCAATTAACTTTTCTGGTGTTTATCGATTATTAAAACAACGTAGCCGAAGGAAAGCAATGACCTAGAACCAGAACTAGCTGTTTGTTACAAAGGATGCAAAAACTTAACACTTTATGCCTCCTGCTTTACCACAGGAAGAAGGCGTAAGATCAGTGAAGACACTTGAAAAAGATTATAGGGAAGACAACATTAATGTTTAAGAAAATTGCTCTTTAGACAAACTATTTTCGCTACTTCCTAAAACCCACTGGCATCTGGTGCAAAAAACAGTATATGATTTCTGGAAAATATGGTTCAGGGACCATCTGCTGCAGTTGTATAACAATGTACAAAGTGGAGGAAACTTCAAATAAAACAAATTGTAGGAGATGTCGTTCTGCGCCACCACCACGTTGTAAAATGGGTGCAGTGCGTACAGGTCTAGGAGGTTTAGTTCGGATTGCGTCACTAAATTAAAATCAGAATATTTACAAACACCCAGTAACAAAGCTATGCACGTGTCTTCATTTAGGGCCAAATAGTACAGTAGTGTATCTGATACAGTCTTCACTGCTTGACTATATCAAAACAATCAATTGATTTTTTGATAACGCAAAGAAATTTATTGACTTGAAGCACAAAATAAAAGTTCGATATTTTGTTCGTAACATATAATCAGCGTATCCCGCTATTAAATAAAATTTATTAAACAATCGCTCAAGGTAGTCAGCGTGAAACCTTTATATACCTTACAAAGCTTTTGCACTGTAAAAATATTCGAATCGATAAAAGAAAATCAAATAAACATCTTAACAGGAAATTAGTTTTCCTCCACCTGTGTACATTTTCCTTATATATCGCCCATTCGAAAAACAGCATCTATTCCTAATTTAGAAATATTTTATATAAAAAACAAATCAGTATTTTTTAATTAATATTTTATTTAATTTTCTAATTAGATGATCGAGTGCATAACAAGGGGCCCGTAAATAAATCGCTTCCCTCGCAATGGGCTCAAAACAGTATAGTACAGTTATTAACTATAAGCTTTTCTAAGTAATATATTGTATTTCGTTTACACCCACAGTTGGAGAGTAATTCAGTGGAATGGCTCATTTTTAAGTACCATAGTATATGTGTATATACTGAAAATAATTAATGTTTGTACACAATCCCGAAACAAAATTTGTTCAATGATTTTCAATGATAATACTGTTGTGTATATAAAGTTCGAAAAGCTTTTATTTTTCCCTAAATTACTTATAGATAACAGCACAGTATTTATATTTATTAATATGAAAATTTTCTTTTGATCATTATTGCTACAGGTGAACCTCATTTAACACGAACTATTTAGAAAGTAGTCTAAAAATGAAGCTCACCGATTTCATTTAAACTTTTGAATTGGATGAAATAAATGATAAAACTTCTGTAGGTCATAAAACATCGCGTTAATCGAGGTTCTCCTATATTGTTAATTGGTTTCATTTACCTTAAAATCATTCAATAATATAAAACAAATGAATAATTTATAAATTGCTGAACACATAAAAAACGAATGAAATTCATAATCATCACTAATTAATTTAAACATTTTATTCTATTGCCCAATCGCGTTGCATATATGTTATGCTACATTATATGATTTATTGAATAAAGCTTTAAAATGTATGGTTCGAAATATGTGTCCATAACGATATAACAGGTAGAGATACCTGTTAATTAATGGCAATATTAATGGAAAATATTAATGGCAGTTATAAGTTTTTACTATCAACTGAGTTCTATAAATATCTTATTTAAAAACTGTATTTATACATTTGGAATTCTAAGAAATCATTTCCACATAGATAATTCGAGATTTCGACATAACGATGATAAAAAAAAATCCAGATCCACCTACAAACATTAAGACTTCTTTTTCTATATTTATACCACCGCAAACTTGAATCGAAAGGATTTACATTTTTATTCGTGTGATATCAGCAATTTGTACGTAGGATTTTACACAATATGATATTAACTTTGGATACGTGGTGAAATAAAATTGAAGAATTGGTTTTATGTTGAAAATTTTTTTTGTATATACTCTACAGAGAGATGTAAATTTAAACAAATCCAAAATATTATCTATACAGAGGAAGTCGTTATGATTTAACAATAAATTTTATACAAATTTAAACATAATGTTTCGAAATCGAAATGGTTTATGTATTTTATTATGATGAATATTGCTGTATGGCTTATTGCTATCGATAAGCGTAATTATGAAGCTTTAAGTGAATCTCAATGTAGAATGATCGAAATTCATCAAAAAATTAAGCGATATCGATCTAAAATATCGTACAGAATAATTTATGCTTGTGTGATATAAGTGGTCGATCGCACACAAGAGTTTATAACATCGTGTGGTGTGCTAATGAGCCAATCGAAAGAAACACACTTTTGTTTTGTTATGATTGAAAACCGACGCTTTTATTTGGGGTGCAGTAAGGAATTGGCTCAATTTTTTTAGAAATGTACCAAATTCACTCTTCCGTGCGCCAATCATCGATTATTCCAGCCTTTTGCTTGAGATTGCTCTGTCTAGGAAACCTCAAACTTCCTTCAACACGAAAACAATGATGGGGAATACTTTTTTCATCACTTGGCTAGTTCAGGTAAAAGGAAGCGGCTTATGTCCCTTTTTGCGCATACATGAATACGTGAACCACCTAGACTACTGTCATGTCGCGACCTTAATAACTATGTCAAAAAAGTAATAAATGTTCTTCCCTCCAAGTCAAGAACGTGTCAAAGGTTAAGAAATTAACCTCGAACCACCTTTTAAAAACAGGCTTGGGTAACATCATAATCTGCAACTTTCAATTGGCAAGATACGAGTTAAACAAAGATTAATCAACAAACTTCTTGATTTTGGGATTATAAATAATTATGCGGCGGCTCTTGCAAGCACGTAAGTTGCGAACGATAGGATATCAAGTTTTCGTATTTTTAATAAGTTATGTATAGTTAACTGAAACCTTTAAGAAAAGGAGTAGCAAGTACATAATAGGGAATGATCTTCTAACAAACAGCGTACTTCGTGCGTTAATATCCAGCGGGTATAATAATTTGAGAAGTTTTTTTTTAGTTCATTGGAGTCTTATGTAAAATCCCTTAAAATGCCAAGTAGCCATGATAGATATTATTTCTCATGAATGGATTAACGAGATGCCTATACTACCCCTATATACTATCTAGCACATCACAGCTAATGAAACGGGCTTCAAAAAATTAGCGGATAAAAATTACTCAGTTGAGCTTGACTCTATAGTCTGGCACTGTAAGGAGACGTAAAAAATGTATCATAAATGGCCCATTTCAAAAATGCCACTACTATTTTGGTAGGGTAACAAATGTGTCCCAGGGTCAGCTCAGTACGGATAAAAATCATACATTGAGCAAAGTGTATAAGCTTGCGCGATCCCGATCTTCTAAAGAGCTTTTAGCAACATATGCCAGAAAAGTTACCATTGCGATAACTGGAGTTTGGTTATTGAAGTTTAACTGTACCGCTATTATAGAGTATTAAATTTTTAGAGAGTATAGCCAAGTAGGAATTTACTAAATCACCCCCGCGTGAAATGATGATGGATTGGGATATCCGTAGATGTAACATAAATAAAGTACTCCAATCAATTTGCTGGTGAGGGATACCAAAGATACATATGATGGAACATAGCATTACCATAACCAAATTAAAACGAACATATATACTCAACATCAAACCCAATTATCTAAGATGAAGAAATCGTACACTTACTAACCTAATTAATATAAATAAATTGTTTGTGTGACTAACATTATCAAACCTCATTAAACTTATCTGTTTGGATGCAGACAGAGCCCCGTATAATTTTAGAATATGCTATCCTTCTTGTATCAAATGATATTTTGCTGCGCATACTCAAGGAATGTCCTATATACATACCGATAGATTTCCGAAATGGACGCCTATTAGCCTCAATTATATCACTAAATTAACCAATTAACTATCCACTAACTGATATCTATATAGTATTTATATATAATTATATAATTTCAAATCTGAATATGATGTAAATTATCAACTTAATTTTGATAAGCTCAACACAGGCATATGTACACCAAAATTCAAATTAATAGATCAATAATTATCTGCAAATGGCACATTAGTATACAACATAATGTTTATTGAACATAAATTTATGTACCAAACATAATATGTGTAATTTATACATGTTCAAAATGAAACATAATCGATAGGCATAAATTTGCACTTTAAATGAATGAATGTACATAATACAAACATAAAGATGTACACATTATTATGTATAATTTAAAAACATATAATATAAACATAGAATATAATATATATATATATATATATATATATATATATATATATATATATATATATATATATATATATATATATATATATATATATACATATATGTATATATATATACATATATATATATATATATATATATATATATATATATATATATATATATATATATTTATATATATATATATATATATATATAGTAAAACCTCGATATAGCGGACCCCGATATACAGGACTTCGGATAAACCGGACACATTTTGGCCATAAGGTACTAGAGCACTGTGTCATTCAAAGACACTTTTTTGGTCAAAACAGCTCTCTTAGCATTCAAAAGTATTAAGAGAAGATATTTAAAACTACGTTCATTACAAAAAACGTATGGCGAGCGTATTCTTCTTGTTGGAACATGAATTTCTTTATTAGTGACCTTAATCTGAGGTTAAGCCAATACAATCAGGACTTGGAGAGAGAATATAGATCGGTATTCTGACGGATCATGGTCTAACATACATAAAACACTAAAAATATACTTAAATGTGCGTATTCTTCAGAACGAAAATATATTTTTGTAGACCGGACAAACGGCTATCACGGACTGCCCTCGTTTGAATTAGTCCGGTATATCGAGGTTTTACTGATATATATATATATATATATATATATATATATATATATATATATATATATATATATATATATATATATAACGGGTGATTTTTTAAGAGCTTGAGAACTTTTTTTAAAAAAAAAACGCATAAAATTTGCAAAATCTCATCGGTTCTTTATTTGAAACGTTAGATTGGTCCATGACATTTACTTTTTGAAGATAATTTCATTTAAATGTTGACCGCGGCTGCGTCTTAGGTGGTCCATTCGGAAAGTCCAATTTTGGGCAACTTTTTCGAGCATTTCGGCCGGAATAGCCCGAATTTCTTCGGAAATGTTGTCTTCCAAAACTGGAATAGTTGCTGGCTTATTTCTGTAGACTTTAGACTTGACGTAGCCCCACAAAAAATAGTCTAAAGGCGTCAAATCGCATGATCTTGGTGGCCAACTTACCGGGCCATTTCTTGAGATGAATTGTTCTCCGAAGTTTTCCCTCAAAATGGCCATAGAATCGCGAGCTGTGTGGCATGTAGCGCCATCTTGTTGAAACCACATGTCAACTAAGTTCAGTTCTTCCATTTTTGGCAACAAAAAGTTTGTTAGCATCGAACGATAGCGATCGCCATTCACCGTAACGTTGCGTCCAACAGCATCTTTGAAAAAATACGGTCCAATGATTCCACCAGCGTACAAACCACACCAAACAGTGCATTTTTCGGGATGCATGGGCAGTTCTTGAACGGCTTCTGGTTGCTCTTCACTCCAAATGCGGCAATTTTGCTTATTTACGTAGCCATTCAACCAGAAATGAGCCTCATCGCTGAACAAAATTTGTCGATAAAAAAGCGGATTTTCTGCCAACTTTTCTAGGGCCCATTCACTGAAAATTCGACGTTGTGGCAGATCGTTCGGCTTCAGTTATGAAATGTCAAAGCATACTGAGCATCTTTCTCTTTGACACCTTGTCTGAAATCCCGCGTGATCTGTCAAATACTAATGCATGAAAATCCTAACCACAAAAAAATCACCCTTTATATATATATATATATATATATATATATATATATATATATATATATATATATATATATATATATATATATATATATATATATATATGTATATATATATATATATATATATATATATATATATATATATATATATATAAGCAATGATAGAGGGAGAGGTTAGAGGACTTCCTAGCACGGGCCTCCACTTTAAATGGGCTCCAATTTTAAATTTATCAGGATAAAAAGTTTAATTATTAATTATTATTAGTTATAATTAAGGCAATTTTAACCATTTGATTAAACATGTAATTTATTTTAAAATATTTGAATGTTTGAAGATCTTGCTGAGGACGAAATAAAAGCGCCAGTTGATTTATTGCTGGCAAAATTCTCATTTCTATTGACATATTTATGAGTTACTATTAAACAATATTTACAGAGCCGATTTTGATATAATTCGATCACCTGAAAACTTGCTTAAAAGAAATTTAATGGAAGTGTTTCCAGATTAAGCAATTATTTTAAGAATATATTTGTGTTTAACGGTTTTGGTTACTTCCACTGAAAGAAGTTTCAGTATTCTGAAAAGAATAAAAAATTTCGACTGATCGACGAAGTCACAAGATTATCAAAGGATTTACCCATGCTGAATTTAAATTGGGACTATTCGCAAGGTTATTTTTTCAAATATCATTAAAAAAATTGTATACTTATGAAAATAAATTAAATTATTATATATTAGATAAAATATATATATCAGTATATAAAATAATTGATTTTGTTATAATTCAAATGTTAAGACCAAATTACAAAAAATAATATGTTTTTTTTAATATTCTATGAGAGCTCCGAAAAATATTTTTGACCCGGGCTCAATTGAAGCTCTTGGCGAGTCTCTACACGATATATATATATATATATATATATATATATATATATATATATATATATATATAAATATATATATATATATATATATATATATATATATATATATATATATATATATATATATATATATATATATATATATATATATATATATATATAAATATACATTTATATATTATATATTTATATATATATATATATATATATATATATATATATATATATATATATATATATATATATATATATATATATATATATATATATATATATATATATATATATAGACACATAATATCCACAAATATAAATATGTTTATACGTATCAATTACTAAGCCTCTGTATAAACATACATAACGCGAATTAAAACTTTATTTATAAATCTACTTAAATTTAATAAATCAAAGTAAACACCATCATCGCATCCAAATCGCTTAAAATGTATCAATTTTGATTTTATATTTAAATGATGTAAAAAAAAATTGTTCATAAATTTTTGAAACCGAACTAAAAATTCATAAATTAAAACATCAAACGAAAGTGTCTATCAATAGAAGAGTTTATTTATTCTAAAAATCTTATTAAAAATAATAATAATAATAATAAAACAAAAAATATCTAATTAAAAAATTATTTTTTACAATTATTGGTTGAAAAATAAATTTTTCTACTTACTATATACGAGACACATAAATAATTAACTTATAAAGACGATTTGGTTATTTCGCTTTTATGGAATACTTCATGCACTGGTACACACACGGTATTGAAAGTGTTAATCGGTTTTATTTTATTTCGTACGAAGCCAAAACTTACATAATTTTTTATTTTTTTTTTGTGTTTATTTATAAAAGTCATATATAAGATTGTTTATATGAAAAACGATTTTTTCTTAATTAAGATTTAACACCTGTTTATAAATAATATAATTTGTTATAATAATAACAGATAATTTATTTGAAATCTATATGTTTAAATCAATAAAAAATAAATTATTAGATGATGTACGTACGTTACGTATAAGATTTTGGCTTAGTTCATTCCACTCTTTGTATGGAACGAGAAGACGAAATTGGGGGATAGAGATTTGGAAGTAATTTACGTCATGTAGCAAACGACTAAGCCGAAGATAGAATAGGTTATTGAATTTCGTCCATCATTAGTGAGTCTAGTTTATATTTTCGATTTGACAAGCGTTTTGATCATATATCGGTTAAGTGAATAAGAGTAACGGAATTTATTGTAATATTCCTTTTCTTACATAAAAAAATCTTACTTATGTAAATCTTCGGTAAGATCTTACATTATTCTACTAACGACAGATTGTAATATTTATGCACTCTGGTTGCTATATAAAGCTTTTATATTTTGCTTTTGAATAGTATTTAGAGTTGTATATACTTGTATGTTGTAATTCGCTTTAGGCCGGTTTCGATTTGATGATGACGCCATTGAATAACTGAATGTATCGCGGACCTCTAGTGTGCTAGCTATGCAATTGTGTTGGGGTGCCTGATATCACCACGTATTGATTATCATGAAATGTACTACCTGGAAATGTCTGAGCCTAAATGAAGCGAGACGAAACGGACTCCCAACCTAACGGTCGGAAACGGACTATCACCATACTACCTCCTTCCTGAAAAGTTTAATGGTGTTGGGGCTAGGCAAGAAGGTAGTATGAAATTTTTGGGAGGTTGTTCTCAAAAGGTATTGACGTGTAATGTAATATGCTCTCTATACTAAGGCATAAAGGGTCAGCTCGAACTTTGGTATTGTCGCCTTTGTTTCAGAATAACAAAATTAATATTGCAATTATTTTTGAAAACCATGAAAATACAAATCCGTATTTTTAGTATCTATCATCTTTCTAACAATTTATTTATTTGTGTGATTTTGAACAAAATGTTTTGATAGTAAGTACTTTCAAGTTGATTCTATCAAATGCCCAATAGTCAACCGCAATTCTGATCCAGTGTTCAGTTTAATTTTACCGTAGTGAGAATTTACCGTAGTCGTAAGAAAATGTTGGTTCAATAATAATTAAACGTTCATATTGAAAGAGGAAATCAGCACTTTTGTCCCAAACAAAACAAATCTTTAATAATTTTTTCCAAATATTTTTTAAGCTATTTGTTTCTAACTTCAGATCAATTTAACATAAAAGTCGTGTTCCAAGATTTGTATTTCTTTTCAAAATTGTACGACTACCTAGTGAATACCTAGATAACCTGTCTGCTCAAATATTCAATACGACCTAAACACTTTTGTCTTGCTATGAATTAAAAATAGAATGGGCGTCTATTTTTGTCCAGCTAATATTTAGGCACAAATGGTTAGCTCTAAGCACTCTGATGTGTTCAAATTAATTGTACTACAAAGCAGAAGCACTCAGTAAAATATTATTTGGTAAATTGCTTACGATTCAAATTTACCAAGAGTAGCTATAACCAGAGAGATTAAGACTGATCACACATTTTTGATGAAAGCTCAAATTTGAAAACTTTTCACTCATAAATATGAAAGTATTTGATATCAATTGGTTAATAGGTTTACTTGATTATATAAACTATTTGGCAAGTGTCGGTTTAAAATAATTAAGCAACATTTCAGAAGTTACCGTGGCAGATATTCATCAGCATTTATTATACTGACTTAAACCGTATGTAAATAATAATACATTGCCATTTACTAGCATTTAAGACGAGCTTATTGAAGCTCTACCAAATAACATGTTTTATCGAAATGCTCGTTAACCAGAGAAGTATTACTTACAATAGAATGCTGATCGACCTTACTAATTTTATCAATTTAGATGTCATCAAACGAAAATGTGAAAGGAACAATGGTGAAACCAAGACTACATATGTCATTAATGTGCATAGAAAATAATAAAGGATCAAGTACCGAACCTTGAGGAACAGCTAAGGTAACTGGAAGAAAATTAGATTAATAACGATAGATAATAGATTAAATTATGTTATAAGCTTGTTGTAAAGAATTTTGTGTCTTCGAAAAATCATAGCGAAGTCAGTTGTGAGAGAAGTCAGTTCTCTGTTTTCGGTACTACGCTCAATACCAATTCTGATATTTAATAACGCCGTATTCGTACCATGGAACTTTCTAAACCCAGATTGTAAAATATTGAGTAAACTATTATTAATTATATGAGACTGAATTTGTTTTTTAACTTCTATCTCAAAAGCTTTCCAAATAAAATATCAATACTCATTTTTGGAATTAGAATATTTTAACTGAGTTTCCATTGCTCGGGAAAGGAAGAGATAAGATAAAATTAAATGAATAATAAGTATTTTGGACATGAAACCAGGAAAAATTTGACCCCAGGAAAAATTTGTTTCACCAGAAGGTTCCGACTAAATTTCCCAAATAGAAAAGTGTAACCGTCGTAATATTGGCAAATGTAAATTCGTTACAAATACGAATTAAATTATTGAACGTGAACGGGAGTGTTCGAAAAAGTTCAGCCACATCAAAACAGAAACGTTCGATAAATACAAATGGGGTATTATAATACGAATTTTACTAGAGAGCATTTTGGACATTCAAACTTTGCTAGTAACGCGTGGACTATACTTGCAAGGATCAATAGTGCTTATAGTATGATGTTGAACATTATATAGTGACAGCTGCTTGGATGGATCTGCCACCATTTATGATGTTCAGAAACGCATTATTGATATTGGCTACATATTAAAAGATGTAGAGACCGTTTAACTCATCATTTTAAAATCATCGTAAATCATATTTCAAAAGCTCAATTTTAAACCTTCAAATACATGAATCGACATGTATGATTGATAAACCTGTTGTGGGTGCTAAATAAACAGCATACCCTTATTACCATTACTGGCTTGAATAACTTGCAAAAAAGGTTAGGGTTACCTAATTAAAAAGCTCAAGCTTGAATTTCATATTTCATGAGAAATAAAGTTATATATAATCTAAGTTTAAGACTTAATTCTGAAATTCCATTACGTACATCGTTTATAGGCAGTACATACAAAACATTAAATAATCATTTGCTTACATTTCTTTAAAGTATTACTAAGAACCTTAATTAAAGCCACTTATCCTTTGTTCATACGAGAGTATACACAATACTTTTGTTTCATATAGAGATTGGTAATTCTTTATTCACTTTATGCGTATAATCTTATATACAAATTATTAGATACATAAGTAAATGTGAATACATAACGTTACGAATAAATAATTTAAAATCCTTTCGAGACGTTTTCGTTTGTCTTAAGAGAGATTTAAATTCTTCTCGTTATTCGTTCATGTGTATATAACTGGAAATTAGCGAGAAGAATAAAATATGTACAAAAAAGTAAAGAAATAGAAAACTTTAAATAATTTCATTTCAACATAAAACTTATAGAATTCTTGTTAAAGTTGATAAAAAAAGCATGAAAGCACAAAGAAAAGTTTTTCGATTATAACACTTAAATTCCGTTCTCTTGTTTTTTCACATTGCCATTTTCTTCCCTTACACAATACCTCAAGGAGGTTTTTATTATTTATATTATATTATATACTTAAATACATAAAATGTATAATAGAAAAAATTAAGATAAAAATTGTATTCTTGGATTTTAAAGAA
This sequence comes from Tipula lateralis, assembly GCA_963932295.1. Taxonomy (NCBI): domain Eukaryota; kingdom Metazoa; phylum Arthropoda; class Insecta; order Diptera; family Tipulidae; genus Tipula; species Tipula lateralis. The sequence goes on from OZ010736.1 coordinate 10,574,301, forward strand.
CTTTACAAAACAAAAATTATCAGCAATTGTAATTTACCAATTAATTTTTCTAGAGTATGAAATCAATATACGAAAAGCACAACATTTCGTTGAGCTTAATCGTTGTTGTATATGATATCATATATAAAACACATTAAATCCTACACATCATATACGAAATGATACTTTGAAATTTCTAGATTTATATGGTATATAGCTAGGATTAATCCATTTCGATGGAACTAAGTATGGCAGAGAGATAATAAATTTGATTCGACAGAAAAATTAAAGTCTGGCACGTTTACTATATCTTCGAAAGAAATACAAAACGATAAACACATTTTCCTATCTTATTGATTAGACATATTATATCCATTATGTTTTGTTTAATCCCGATGGGAGGTTACAGTATGTCACGCCAGATGTTAACGCATTTTAATTAGTTTTATATTATAAGATTAGACTTGTGTAACTTTATCTTAGATATATGGTCACGAATTATCCCTATATATATATATAGTGACATTAGCGTGTTATGTTAATGGTATTTAAGATCGAAGCCACAAAGAATTGTCGTTACAAATTAAAGTATTTCATAGCTGACGTGTTCCAGGTTAAGATCTCGATGGAGGTGGTCATTTCTAATACACCATGAACCATTCACAATACAACGTATTACTTTGTTTTGAAATATGTGTATGATCTTAACTGTAGTTTTCTTTGCACAGCCACAAAATTGAATGCTCTATCTCCAGATAGGTTTAAAGATTTATTTATATAACAGTAGTTTGTTTAACGTTGTCCACTCAGACTTCTTCCAAGGAGCCATTGCATTTTTCTGAATTTAAAATTCAATTCTTGCCTTTTTTAATATGCGCTTTTCACCTTAGTGTCTAGTATCATGCCAAGGTATTTCGGATTGTCAGCGGGCGGAATTTGTTACGAGTTCTGCCTAATCTGAATGTATTCTATACTTTCTTTTTTGTAGAGTTGATGTGTGTTGAATTTGAGTCGTTTAGCGTTATTCTCCATGTTTTTGTCCAAGTGTTCACTTTAATAGCAGTTTGTAGGTTTCGTGTTAACTCGACAATACTTGTCATAACTGCAGTGTCATCAACAAATGACCCTATTCTGGCTTCTACAATATTTGGTATATCATTTGTATACACAAGGTATAACACAGGGCCAAGCACACTACCTTGTGGGACTCCTGCCAATATTTTTGGTAGTTTTAAGTACTCCTCTTCCTGTCTCACTCGAAACTAACCGTCATTTATGTAAGACTTAAGCAATTCAAAAAATTGTTGTGGTAGATCTCGTTGAAGCTTAAATTCTAGATCATTGAGCCAAACCTTATCAAATGTTTGGGCTACGTCTAGGAATACTACTGAATATACCTTATATTCCTCCATCCCTTCTTCGCCTCTTTAATCGTATCAGTGATTCTTTTTCAATCGTATCAGTGAAAATTTTTCATGTGTTTGTTAATAGAGATTGGATTATATGATGTTTTGTCATTTGATGGTTTATTAGGCTTAGGCCTTATTATTATTTCCGCTACTTTCTAGTGTCTCGGAACATAACTTTATCTAAAGACAGCATTGATTTTCTTACTTCTTATTTTTTTACTTTTTTTTCATTCTGTGCCTAACCAGTTGGTGGTTTGAAGGTAAATTCTAGCTGTTCGGCAAACAGATCAGCTTTTTGTTTATCGCTGCGAGCACAGGTTTCATCAACCAATTTTATAAGTTTGCTGTCGCTGCTGTCTGCTGGATGAAGAGCTTGATATCACTGGTATCCACGTATTTTAAAATACGAGATTCTTAAAGAGTGACTTTCTGAGATTAAGCATATATAATTTTTTTTTTATGTTTAAAAATATTTCTAATTCTGAAATGCGTTGCGCAAGACCATGTGCATTTCAGGTAGCAATTCTTAAATAATGTGTCATTATTTTTTCTTGTTTAGAATTAAGGTAGTCAATGACTACTATAGCTTCACCTGTCGCTTCTGTATTCTATCGATGTAATTTCCAATGTTCCTAATCTTTGTTCTTTTTCTTTTAGAGGAGCTCACTCATAGATTCTAGTCTTTGATGTTGCGCCGCCAGATGATTAACTTCTGCAGTATTTTTGCAGGGCATGATTTTCTTGACTAAGAGGGTTTTGATTTGGATAGGATGGCGTCCTAGGTTGAGTATTTTTGCAGTATTTTCCAGTGTGGTTATATGATTGACAGTTGTGACATTATGGCATTCTACTGCTGCTCTTTCTTAATGTTTCAATTTTGACATTTATATTAAGGATTACTTTCTATATACTTTATAAATGCTCTCAGTGTTATCAAATGTTAGCATGAAAACGAGAAGGCCGATTTTGGTTGTTACTCTTGCATCGTTTTAGTTTTTAGTAATCTGTTTCTTGGAAAAACTGATCGATTTACAGGTTTGGCCATAAATTGAGTTTCACAAAGAATTGTGAAACTAAATTTATGTCCAAAACTGTATATCGATCAATAACATTTCACTAGATCTAACCGCCTTCATATTTAAAATTAAAACCATGTCATGGATAAAAAATTTTAAAAGCTATTTACATCGCAGACATGAGAACCAACGTCATAGTATCTTTATTTTAATTAATTTGTGTCTAAATCCCAACTCTTGAAAGTTAAGTTATAAAACAAAGAATTTATCTAAACGCTATAAATTATATACAAGTTGCATTTTACGTAACAAACAAAGATGATTACGTCAATAGAGCCAGTTTATTTTAAATATTATATGCTTTTTCGACTATATAGATACCCTTCTTATTGTCGCATTTAGTTGATGAACTTGTTCCGGTTGGTCATTCAATATTTATTTTAAAGAAGATTGGTTATTTTTATTATGTCCATCGCCCAAGTTTAGATGGTATACACACGCGCGTACATTAAAATATATTTTGATCGTAATCGAGAATTTTGTTTTATTTTTTCCAATTAAAATGACATAAACAAAAGCACAGGATACTATCGTTATCCCTAATTATACATAAATTATTCAACTATATGAAAAGCTCAATTTTTTGTATAAATATATAGCAGTATTAGAAATATTGAATAATATATACATATTTGGGTCAGGGTACAATTATAAAAGGGTTGTTCAATTTTTTATTTTGTTTATGAATATAAATTTAATATTAAAATTAACTGCAGAAAAAAATTCATATTATAAAAAGTATTTACTTACCAAGTTCGATTTTTTACAATAAACAACAAATTATTGTGATTTATCGTTTTGATTTGAGGGATACGATTTTATTTTTTGGTACGACCATAAACTTTTAAGTTTTGTCAATTAGTCATTGAATTTGAAAAATGTTTATAATATTATTTAGATCATTTGTATAATAAATAATTTGGATATGACAGGCTTATCTTCGATTTATATTACATTCAAAATAAGCAAAAATATAAATAAAAAACATTAAACGGAGCTTTTTATGTTTAGATTTTATGTTATCTCTCTTGAGATTCAAAGCGAATACTGAAAATACTGTCTGAATAATAATTGACAATTGGCTTCAAGGGTGAATATTTTATATATACAAAATCGTATGCCAATAGATACGTTGAATAGGAATTAGAATGAATTTAGTCAACTGAATCTAATTAGAGACTTATATACTCATCTAAAATGTACGAGTCTCAATTAAGTTTGAATTTCATATATTTTGAGTGTCGCCAATATGATCTGAAAACATATTAAATTTATTTCAAGATAAACAACAAAATTATCTTGAAATTAAGAGGAAGATTAAGGTCATAAGTAGGACGTCCATTTCAAATTATCACAAATAAATTTTTTTAAATGTTTTGTAACCCTTAACGCTGAACGCTGAAACTTTCCAACCAATTTACATAAAAGATATACAATTCAACTGGTATTCTTTAGTAGGGATGCACAATCTTTGTTTCATGAATCAGTTATAAAATTAAGGTATAGAGACAACAAGAATAAGTCTCAAGGATCGGCTAAGAACTATTTGTTGTCATCGTGAAACTTGGAAAAAATGTTATCATGAGGTAATCATTAGTGAAAGTTACAAGATATTTGGTTACTTAGTTGTCTGTATAATGTGGTAGGGTTTACGGACCTTCTTCGCATGTCCTCTATGGAAATGTTGTCATATTCGGTATAGTTCGGAAGACTATAGCTATATTTCATTTATGTTTTAATGCTTGCACTCGTTTTATTTTTGGAACTAGGAGGTCCCATTTTAGAATTTCTCTTGGTATAGTAGTTTGACAAGTTTACATGAGCTTTCGGTTTGCGTTTTTATTGCAAAACTTATCGAAACTAAAAACCAAATTATCGATTCAAAAAAATTTTATTTAGGCATTACGCCATTGTTCGAGTGCTCCCTATACAGAAGCTTTAGATCTGCCGAGACGTTTAAATCAAAATTTCTTGAATGTTGCGCTAGAGTGACAATATATAGTAAGTAATTATATTTTTTTTAATATTGTTCAATGCAACTCACCCCATTGTAAATGAGCTTGTACCAAAATAAGAACTGTCGGTATGGTGTTGAGTTATTCAGTAAAAACATTAAGACGATTTTATACCTAATGGGAGAAATAATATGTACATGTTGCTTCCATATGTGCTTTTCCTTTTCATACAAATTACAAACTTTAAATAAAATATCTTACACCAGATTATTATATTATGTATATATATATATAAATATATATATTTATATATAAATATATATATTTATATATATATATATATATATATATATATATATATATATATATATATATATATATATATATATATATATATATATGTATATATATATATATATATATATTATATATATATATATATATATATATATATATATATATATATATATATATATATATATATATATATATTATATATATATATATATATATATATATATATATATATATATAAATATATATGTACATATATATATATATATATATATATATATATATATATATATATATATATATATATATATATATATGTATATATATATATATATATATATATATATATATATATATGTATATATATATATATATATATATATATATATATATATATGTATATATGTATGTATATATATATATATATATACATATATAAATATATATACATACAATATATATATATATATATATGTATATATATATATATATATATATATATATATATATATATATATATATATATATATATATATACATGTCATACAAATATCCAGTTTCTGATCCTGCCGCGGACTCGAGTTTGATTCTCGCAGAGAGTTCATTCGGCTGACGACTTAAAATGTGCCTAATACGGATAAATGTTACGTGCAATGTTTTCACCTTTAAACCATAGATTATTTATATTAGCGATGTTAGCATAGTTGAACTATTGTTTAGAATCGAAAAATTGAGATCTAAACCATCAGTTATTATGAGCTGCGCTTTATACATACTTATACCATAATCATAAGCTTTTGATCCAAATTTCGTTTTAAACATAAACTGATGACAATACTCTAGGTCAGACTGCAGTGAGATTTGACCAAACTAAAGTCCATAATATCGAAATATTAATGCCAATCGTTGTGAAAATTTGGATACTGTAAAGAATATTCCTATGCAACGAAGTCAACGTCATAGCAGTCAATAGAGGGTAGGTTATAGTACGCGGAGTTACGTATTCAAAATAGAATCTGGTTCGAATCTTACCCCGAGCAAAGCGATAATTTTATGCCTGTTTCGGAAAGCGATCCGTATTCGAAAAAGACGATTTTAAAATATGTAAGTAGTGAAGTGAAGACTAGTGTCTAGGCAAGTAAAAAGTGAATAAGTAAAGTGTGGTTAATTGTATTGATAATATAAGAACTCTGGTCGTTTTTAAATGTGACCCACGTCGGAATCGGCGAAAATCCGGATACGAACCGTGAAAGTCGTAACAACATATTATGAGTTAAGACACAGAGCAGAAATAAAACAGGACGAAATACAGAAAATACAGAAAACCAAAGATACTATGCAGAGTTTGATGTAATACTAATAATATGTAAATCAAGCACCTAATGAAAAAATATCCATTTTCACCTTAAATCCAATGTTTTCCATTCGTGAAAATATTTTTAATGGAACTTATTTACAACTTTATTGAAAGTAGGTGTATAATATACCAAAAAATCATCAAAATTTTTTTTATGCATAAAAGATTGTTTTAAGAAAAAGCTCACTAATGGTGTGTTTAACCTTCGATAAGGTGTACGCGAGAGGATTTTATAAAATCCTCCGAAACAAATGGGCAGGTACCAACAGACGATGTACAATACTATATACTATTTGCTGTCGGCCATATTATATTCATAAAGCAGCAGAATTGGAAAATTTTTAAGTACTTTCCCATAAACGAAAATTAACCGTAAAATTTTTTACATAAATAAACTTTTCGAACGAATACATAACATAAATACATAGTATATACATCAATTTTATTATTATTCCGCTAAAATTTATTACAACTTAACTTGCTTAAAATAAGTATATACATAAAATGAGCATATAAAGGTATATATATATACAATGTATATGTTCAGACAAACACTCAACAGTAAAAAGCACTTTACATAAAAGTTGATTTTCCCTTGCGGAAAAAAGGTTAACATTATGTATTATTTAATAATTAAACCAAATGAAAAATATTGCTTTATATAGAGGAAAAAATCACTATATAAAGTGGGTGGTATATGTTTATACATATTTATTATATTATGTACCGCAACACAACAAAACATAAAATATTTTACAATTCAAAAATACCTTTAACATATGAATAATGTAACACATATACGATATGTAACCACTCTGATATATTGTGTGTACTAAATTCATTAGAATAATTCTTTTATAGAAAGTCATTCGAACGTGTATCTATATACACTACAATACTCGTAGATAGAACCTGTGGTATAAAATACAGTTATCTGTTTCTGTACGAGGAAATACAAAATTAATGAATATTCATTTTCATAAAAAATTCCATTCTATTTAGTATGGCGAGATCAACGCCGTCTCTATATTAAATTGAAAATTATATTTTCATTTTTTTCTATTTTATGTGAGAAGAACGAAGAAAATTATAAATTTATTGATTTAAGAAATATTTTATATTTAACATCGAACTAAATAAATATTAAAATTATCCGTGAATTTGAGAAATAGACGATATATATCATCAATATACATCACAATTTAAAGAACCATAATGAAAGGGAATTTTTCTCCCTTATATATTCGGCAGAGCTTTTATGGGGTAATAGCAACAGCACCAGAACAAGCTTTATGTTTATTGGTTTTTATTATTATAAATTATTATTTTATTTGCTTCTTCGAACAGAACTTTTCGGTGAGCTTTTATAAAGATCGTATACATGCTTTAATTTGTTTTTGTATTATTATTAAAAGATATTACTTCTCTAATATATATGCATATATATATATATATATATATATATATATATATATATATATATATATATATATATATATATATATATATATATATATATATATATATATATATATATATATATATATATATATATATATATATATATATATATATATATATATATATATATATATATATATATATATATATATATATATATATTGTGTTTTGTATTATTTTATGTTGTCATGTTTTAAGTGATTTATGATCAAAAGTGTTTTTTCGTCGTTTTTCGAAAAGAAAAACAATTTTTTAGCAGCATTATGTAGGACGGTAAGATATATCTTCGTGTTTCCGCAAGTCAGGACGATGTTCTTGTTCTATCGATAACAGTTTTGAAAAATTAAAACAAGGTTATTCGCATATATATATATCATATATATGTATGTGTATAGGGTTGATCTTGGTTGTTGTTTATTATACACCGTGAAATAAAATACTTCTTAGAAAATAAATAAATAAATAAATAATCCGGGGTTGACAGGTTAAAAAGGGTTTGCTCGATATATATTTTGTGTCATATAAAATAAAATGTTGGATAAGAAGAATATATACATATATTCATACAAATTTATGTACATGACGAGGGAAATTCGTATATATCATAATATTATGCAATAAACTTTGTTTTTTAGATGAAAACTTTCCATATATCTAAAACTGTTAATATTACATAAAGTTACAAATAAATGTTTCGACTTTAAATGTTGAGAAAAATATATTTTATATTTTATAGGGATTTTGAATATTTGGAGAGAACTTAAAAAATGTTCGAATCAAAACTTAAAAACTATGTTACGAAAGAAGACAAACAATACTTAAAAGAGCCATTTCGTATTTTTATGGAATACTTTGTAATGTCATCATTTCTTGAACATTAACTATATGGCTCCAAAAAATGTAACACAAGTTTCGAGAGATTTATAAATCGATTTTGACTTTTAATTACAATTTGGAATTGACTAACGTCTTTTTCGAAAATTACAGTATCCTATAACCCGGAAGCACAGTAACCTACTTATAACAATTTCCGCATTCATATTATAACTTGCCTTACTCTAATTTTGTTGTTTATAAACACAAGGATTATTTAAAATAATTTATCAATCAATTTTCATTATATTCCACCAGTTGAACCAAAAATGACTCGTCATAAATGAAAAATGTTACATTTTGGTTCATCAATTCTTGTTTATCGTATATTCAAAATTGTGTATACAAAGAATGAAAAAAGTTCATCATTCATAATTTGCTCTAAAATTGTTTATAAAAGACCAAGTCGCCAGAAGTTCATATACATTGAGATGATTTTATATAGCGAGAGTATTGTATTCTACGATAGTAGCAATCTTACAAAAAATACAAGGCTTATATCATTCTTATTAATTATTCATAAAACTCAATCTCTGTACTTACAATCGTTGCGTTGTGTCGGGTATAAAATGGTTTCGTTGCTTACCTGAAAAATGTAAATAAGAAATAAAATATATTATAATTTAATTTCGACAGCCATCATTTATTTAAATAAATTATTATGTATTTTTTTGGTTGTTGATCATGACGCAAGCTCACAATTCGGTCTTTATACTATTTACATGTACGTATGTTTTTGAATTTAGGATGAAACCAATTTTCTTTCAATAATATCATAAATTTTTCATTAAATTATGTACCGTGGAAATATTTAATGACATATATTTGTGGTTCATCAACTGTTATACTTGCCTATTTGAACAATATTTAAATTATACAGACTTCAATCGAGGTAGATTGTTGCTAATTAAGGTCTAAACAAATTGTTAGGGAATAAAAATTCCAACACATTTTTTGATGTCATCCAGAGCATCTGATCGAGCCCGAGGTGTGATAAGAATGCATCTTAACCACTAAGCTATCGACAATATAGCCATTAGACAGACATTTCGTATTATTGGTCACAAAACTCTTGGGGAAGTAGATATCGTTTTATAAAAATTACACAGCCAATACAAGAGCTGCCGTAAAAGTTTTTAGAAAACCAAAAATTGCTTTATTCATTTTCAAAATATTCGCCTTTCAGATTTATACACTTTTGCATATACACTTAAACCATTTATCGAAACAATTCAATCACGAAGATGAAGTACCAAAACATGGTTTTTGGACGCTTCTTCAGGCAATAAAACCCGTTCTTCACGAATATTATCTTTGATTGTGGGAACAGGAAGAAGTCATTGAGTGCCAAGTCAGTGCTGGAAGGCAAATGATTCACCATTTCGCTCAAATACCTGCTTGTTTGATGTGATGTGTGTGAGCTCGAATTATCGTGATGCAGAATTTTTCGCCTTTTTGGCTTGTTTTCTATCAATTTGATGAAAACCACGTATGGATGGTCGTATACAAAGGTGAACTGACTATCTTTTGATTTCCAAGAATCACACTTGCCACAAGACCGGTTTTCGTGAAGTGACACTATATCATTTGCTTCTCCCAATACTCCGAGCTCGCACAACTTTTGTTGGTTATTCGTCGAATTATCAATCATCAATGTTCATGTAAGATCGTATGTATAGACTGGTGTTATTAATGGCTCGACATGCCTTGATTTCACGATAAGTCACATGACGATCCTCTTCAATCAATTTTCTCACGAAACATCGATTTTTCTGGCACAATCACTATTTGGCCTACCTTAACGTGTTTGAGTGAACGACATTTATGTTTTAATTAATTGTACTAATTATAAACACTAGCCAACGATGGTGCTTCGTCTCCAAAATTTGAATTTAGTGATTCGAAACGCTGTTGGTTGAGTAAGTCTCTTACGAAAATCGTAAAAAATTATCACACTAAAATTTTCAAGCGATATTTCCATTTTTTCAGTGCGCATTCAATATTTCGTATAAAGATAAAAACTGTGTTGCGATGCTAACTAACTGATAGATAACTTCCGAGAAACATAACCTCCAAAAATGTTACAAATTTGACTCACATAGAGATTTGCAACGGAAAATACTAATATTACCATGTTTTAAAAACGTTTACGATAGCCCTCGTAGGGTGAATAGTATGAAGTTCGAGTGTATACGGATTAAAAATGATTGACCATCCAATATAGGATTGAATGGATACCACACCAAAGGCACTCGCACAAGTGGTTGCACTATAATTTATGGGCAGCATCAAAGTGAAGTGGAACTAAATTTGAGCCGAATCTCCATTCGTCGAGTGTGGCAGAGATATCAGGAAACTTGTGGCTTTAGACGCCGTCAAAAATCTGGCCGACTTCGTGCAATAGCATAGTGTGATGACTTTCTTGTAACAACTACGTTGCGAAATCATCGTATGCGATTCAACTGAGATGGCGGTTTCAGGAAGTTTGTGTTGTCGAAGTCAGTCGGTGACAATGAGCCGAAACAAGCCCGTCGTGAGTTTACTCGAGAGCAGTTGAATTGGACAGAACAAGAATGGAGACGAGTCCTGTTATATTAAAGAATGGCCGCATACGGCTGGCGTAGTATACCAGTACCTTCACAATGAGGATGAGTCTGTTATGGAGTGTCCAGTTCAAAGCCCGGACCTTAATCCCATCGAATAATAGGGAAAAAAGGGTTCAAGCCAGAGATGTTACTCTAAGAAGTCAGCAGGAGTTGCAATCGGTGATCGTATAGAGGAACGGGAGGCGACATTTCAAAATTTTGTGAAAACTTTGGTTAAATTAATGCAGCATCGAATGGAAGCTGGTCATTCGGGCCAAGCAAGGAAATAGTTCTTATTAATAAAATTGTTTTTTCCATGTTTTAAATCGTATTTAACCCCAAATTTTCATGCTGACAAATTCACAAAAACATGTATCTCAAATGTTTACCTTCAAAACTCAGTTTGATGGCACGTGTAAATACAAAAAAATACCAATCGATTGGTATTGAAGTAGACTTTTAATCTGCATTAAAAAAATTTGAGCTTTTGAGAAAAACCTAGTTCTGTTGCCGAATGAGGTTTAAATGTCCATTAATAAAACCATTTCCAACTTCATCAATGTCTATCCCAAGCTAATGAGCCGAGTAATCAATATCACATGCAAATATCAATTAAAACAAAATTAATAAATAAACGTTTTTTGTATCAATCGAAACTATCATGAATAAAAAAACAGCGACTATCCATATATTAGCTAATGAACCGAAACACAACTACTTATTATAGTATAGTTATGAATACCTGCCAAGAATAGCTAATTAATAAACTGCATGATAACCATTTTGGTCGCTAATCATTATAAATGAATGATTCGATTATTTTGATTTCATATGTACCAATTTAGGAATTCAAGTGTGAATCATCGTTGCTACAATATCGTATATAATATATGACTCAATATATACAAATTTATAAACTATAATCTATGCGATCTGCACTATACACAATATATAGCATTGTGCTCTAATACAATTGAATTGAATTTCAAAAGCTCAATCTATATATTATATACAGATTCTATGTACAATTTACATAGAGTTTAAAAATTGATTTAAATTTAATTTCGATATAAAAAAAAAATTTCATATCACAATATCAATTGCTGCAGTTTGATTGTTTACACAACGAACGTAGGTTGTATATAGATATATGATATTATCCGACTGTTTATCGATTTCCCACTCCGAATTTTGTTTATTCAATCAAACTGAACGATGCAGATTACAAATTGTGCAGATAGCATCGATGTGTGCATATCAATTTTTAATTATTCCATCTTCTCATAGTTTTATCGTAACCTGACATGCTCAGTACACAATTTCTTGCACTTATATACATGTACACTTGTGAGATGTGGTAATTTTAATTAGTTTTTGTTAAAGAAGGAAAACCTTTATGAGTGTCTGGTTATGCTTCAATTTGTACACAGCAAATTAAACACAGAATAATATGAAAACACTGTACAGAACAGAATAAATATTTAATTGATTTGGTTGAGATTCGAAAATTATACACACATATATTGCAGAAAAGCGATTTTAAACTTTTGAACTCGTTCTATGTAACCTGTACTATACTTAAGATAGCTTACATGAACGTATAACTTAGATTAGTCGACTTAAAAAAGTAATCTAATTTTGCCGATCTAAATTAAATTATCCAGCACAGGGTTAATACCTTTATATATTATAATATGGAGACAATCAGATTACTTACACAACATTTTTTTTGTTATTTTCAGTTTGAACTTTGTTTTTGTAATTTGTTACTATTTTAAGAAAAGAAAATTAACCTATTACCATAACAATGGGGAGGAAAAACATTCGCAATATATACAAAATACAATCATCAATCGAATCAGAATAGCTAAAATTGGTGCCAGATTATAACAATATATACCACATCATGTATACACATCACAATCCGATCGTATTAAAAACTCTATAGAATAGTTTTTATATTGATCAATACGTTTGTTTACGACACAAAATAGGAAAATCCTAAAGCAATAAAAAAAATCAAATCCAGCATACTATACTCGTATATAACCCTATTACAAGAAATTTGGTATTAAGTTTTCTTTTTTCGTATGTAGGCTCCACACAGACCAAACATTTTACTCATAAAATTCAATTTTATTTAACATTTCAGTGCCAAATCTTATTATTTATATTATATGGACGGTTCGATTTATTCAGACTATTCAGGCTCCTATTTAATTCTATTTAGTATATGTGTTTATATATATATATATATATATATATATATATATATATATATATATATATATATATATATATATATATATATATATATATATATATATATATATATATATATATATATATTATATATATATATATATATATATATATATATATATATATATATGTATATATATATATATATATATATATATATATATATATATATATATATATATATATATATATATATGTATATATATATATATATATATATATATATATATATATATATATATATATATGTATATATATATATATATATATATATATATATATATATATATATATATATATCATGTGTATGTTATATATTATATATAACATACAACGAGGTAATTGCGTCATCTCGTGAAGCAATTTGAAACATAATTAGATAAAAATTAAAGCCCATATTCATAATGCTTTTCGTAATTAATATATGGCAAGAAAAAATGTTTGTCAAGAACGAATATTGTCCCTACTTGGCGCCAATGCAGATGGATCTCATCTACTAACTGCCACTATAGTAAGTAAATCACGGATAATGCGAGATCGCATACGATTGGCCTAGTATGCTAGTATGTGCCTGCTATGGAGTGACGAGCTCGAAGCTCGGATCCAATCCCATCGAATATTTATTTATGAGATGAGTTGAAAAGAATAATTCGAACCATGAGATGTTGCTCTAACGAGTCTCCAGCAATTGCACCAGGCGATCGAAAAGGAGTGGGAGGCGATACCTCAAGATTTTGTGACAGGGTTTTTTAATATTGCACGAATATAGTACCAGTCCATTACTGCAATTTATAGAAAGTGTGGCTATTTTTGATGGTACATCAGACTATATAAGTTAATATATCATCACAAGACGTGAGAGCAATTTTATTTTTGGATAATGCACCTCCGCATCCATTAGATAATGGCTGTTATTGAAGATGAAACCGATTTAGTGAAAGATGAAAAAGTTCTTCGGCCACTTTAACATGGCTGGAACAAACTTTAAGATAATTCAGAGGATTAATTTGAAGGGATAGAAGTGCGAGACTTTCAGTTAGCTTTGACCGGTTTTTGTGAAAACGATGCCACCGAAGATGTTGTGCTCTAATAGTTATAAGTAGATGAGGCGACTCTGGTTCTCAAATTATGACAGATAGGGCCAACACTATTTAGAAATCACACTGTAGATAGAAATCACACTGTAGCAACAGAAAAAAATTCAGTGTAAGCTATAAATCTATAATGTCTTATTAGAATTTTATTAGAATTAACTTATATAAATAATTATTTTGTAGATTCAGCTTAAGATAATCAAATCAAAATAATCTACCAAGAAATATCCAAAAATAGATTCTAACTAAGTTTGCATTTATCTGAGAGGAAACCACATGCTATAATAGCTTACAAAATTGCGAAGTCTAACCAGAAAACAACGTACTTTGCTCAGACATTGCTCCAAAGAAAATTGAGACTATTACGCATTATTTATAATTTACATGAACAGCTTAATCCAGATTTTATCATCTCAGTATAGAGAATAAGGATTTGGTTATAGCAGGACCATAAGAGATTGAATTAGTTTTACAGGGGCTATTATCCAGTTGATTTTGAAATGACCAAGTCACTACTCTAATAAAGTGTAAAGAGCTTTCTAGCATCGTTTATATACATTACAAGACCCATAATTAAACTATTCAGAAGAGAATTTTACCAACGAAATTGAACATATGAAGAAGTCGGATTGAACAAAACAAAGCTATAACAGCTTGCATGTAACACCAGTTAATTGGATTTTACTCTAACACATTGAGAGTGACCTATTAAGTAAGATTACATCAAATGTGATGCCATAAAACTAAAATTCAAGAGTTGACGTAGTTTGTGATGAATTATTGAAACACATATGGAATTGAAAGCCTTACATAGAGCAACAAAGTGACGTCGATGTAAGTTTTTCCTAATAAATTAAATTAAATTCGCTAGAACTGCCGCAGTGCTATGAATGCCCCAGACTGTAAAGAGAGGTCATTACATTAAGAATGATGGATGTGGAATAGATCTATATATAGAAACTATATTTTTAAGAAGTCATCCTAGTATATATATATATATATATATATATATATATATATATATATATATATATATATATATATATATATTTAATATGTATATGACTAGCAAACCTACTAACTGTCTTGATTGCTCACATAGCTTTAAAGTTTACATAATATAAGAATTATGTATTCAACTATTTTAATTAATTATGTGAAATTTGTAACGAACAATAGTTTCAAATGAAATTATATACATAATTAAATTATTAAATACAACTATAATTCAAAATTGTATAAAAGAAGATTTATTAAAAAGCTTTTCTATAGAATTAATCACACATTTTAAATTCATTCAGTTGAATTTATAATTATGTGATTTTTTAAAATTAAAATATTGAATACATCATGATCTCAACAAAACTACAAAATTAATAAATAGTTAGAAGTAAAAACAGGTGATAAATTAGATGGTGTATTCGGCCGAGTAGTCGAGGGAGGCTTAAAGTAGCGTTAGCCCATACCTAACAAATTTATTTCAGTAAGCTTTTACCAGTAGCTTGATTTAAATTATTTAAGACACTTGTTTACATTTTCAATTAAATCTAAATATAGCAGTGAAACCAATAATGTGAAAAATTAATTTTTCATCACACCAACGTTTTTTTTCCTCTTGAAATTTAATTATATTTCTTAAATCATCAAGAATTGCGTTGTGCTTTTTATGTGAAAAGCACTTTCGCATAAATTTGAATGAGTGTCTTAAAATTCATTTAATTTGACAATGTTTAAATGAATATTTTAACTCATTCACATATTAATACATAGATGTATCATCCCTATATATATAAATCCCGAGCATCATATATTACTCAAAAACATAGGGCTGCGCATATTCTCCTCATTACATAAAAAAATAAAATCAATACACCAAAAATTTATATTTTATAATTCGAGAAATTATTTTAACCAAATATTATATGTTAAAATGGGGTTTCGACCACTAATGCGGTTAAATACCTATATTATATGTATGTATAAGCGGTCAAATTATAAATTAATAATTTTATATTAACATTCGATAAACCACAAAAAAATATCTAATTAATAAGATAGTTAGTCTTCTACTCAAAACTATGTACTTCACGAGTTCTTAAATTTGGCACTCTAAACGATACAGACTGCTTATTTATAACAAAAATTATAATTTAATTAGCATGGGTATACAGCTGTGTACTTACGTACAAGTATCAAAAATAATCACCATTCATAAAAATGGAAATCTTGTCCGCCACCTGTAGTTTTGCGTCAGATCATTTTTATGTCATTTTTAACACACATATACAATACCCAGAACTGAAATGATCTTCTTCCTTATACATACAGTATTATGTGTATGAATCACCTTGTATGTGCTAAATAACGTCTATTTCTACAAGTGTTTTCTTACATACATTAACACAAAATGAAAGTTGGAGTAATGATACTTAGTCATTTGTATATAAAAATTGCCTATATACACGTCATATACATCCGTTACTTTCCAAACGTCAGTTCTATTCTTGTCTAGTTATAGTGGTTTATCATAATTTTCACCACTTAATATGTACAGATTGCGCAATTACAATCAACTAAGTGTAATCAGTTAATTGTATTTATCAGATATTTACATAGCGCGGTCTACTTTGCAGCAAAAGTGCCAAGGTTACTCTCAAATAAACAACTATAAATGCTTTATATACGCGTCTACTTTTATCTGACGACATGATAAAATCAATTTTAATGATTATCATTATTTATTTAATATTCAATATTCGTTAGGTTCATCATCACATCGCACCGAGGCAATAATTTACATTTAATCTGTTTTCAATAACAATTTAAACGTAATTATTACTATTATTTCTACTTTACGTACGTAATTTATTTTCACACACCACGCAGTATATATATATTCATAATTATTTTCAAGCTCAAATATTATTCCAAACAATTTGCACAGTAAATAATTTGAAATTGTAAAACGAAAACTTTGTACAACACTAATAAAAGCTTTAGTAATTTTATTCAATGAAAGCAAAATATATAAACTGGAAATTACGGGTACACATCAAATTTTATAGTTGTGTGTATTTAGTATCTAGCTATATATGTACAGTAAAAGTGCACTTTCAGGTAAGTGAACATTAAATTTAGCACAAGAGAAAAAAAAAACAAAACCAAACCTACTTAAATACATTTCCATATTTTCCATTTAACTTTAGTGTAAAATACACAAAAGCATGAATAATGTAAATAGAAAAAGATTTTACCATAAATTTTCACATCTCATTACTTTTTATTTATTATTAACTAATTTAATGGTTTTCATTTTAGTCTTGCTGGTATTTATACATTTTCTTAAATGAACATTATTCTATATATATACAGCAGTGTAGGTATAGGTATGGTGTACGAGTATTATAATAGTTTATCAAGATTAAACTATAGCAAATGTCATATTATTTTGGTTTTTATTTGTTTGCTTGCGGAATCGTTTCGAAACATCAAAATATACATGATGACACAAAAAATAATATTAGTAATAATGAAAAATAGTAGCAGTATGTGTAATATACATAAATGGTAAGTAAATATATGATGCAGTGTAATTGGCACTTACCTATGAAAATACATTGATGATTCAAACTCCCGAAATGGTTCGCCTTGAAGAAATGATTTGACCTGGTGAACACATTGTTCGAAAAGATCTTTACTACCACCTGAAATATAAATACATTAAATTTATTAAAAATATGAAAATATTTAGGCTTTAAAGCTCTTAAGACAATTAGTTAACATTCAAATTGTGTAACGACAGAAAACTAAAGCCGCCGTTCTTTGCGTTCCTTCCTTCCTTCTTTCGTTCTAAATATTTTTATTTGCGATATCATGGTTGATGGAAAAAATGCAAAACGATTTTGCTGCCATCTATAGCTTAATAATTTAAGTGATTGACATTATTCTTTCATGATTGAAATTTTGTATTTAAATATCATACTACCTCAGCAATGTTCGTTCCGTCCAAAAGATAAAGTTATACCAACTTGATGAAAAAAATTCACAAGAAAAAAAAACATTTTTAACCAATGCAATTGCTTAATGCAACACTGAAGGCGCTTTAACTAATCATTGATTCTATTAATAACTTAGCTAATGTCACATTCTGAAGTTAAATAACAACAAATTGATTAAATTCAGTCAAAAGACAGCCACATCTCTCAAAACTATTACTCAAATCATATACTTAAAACACAACTACCCCTAATCATATCAACTAGGCACATTTAGTACTTTAACTTCACCACGTAAAAATATCACTATAATTGTTAAACAGAATTGTTTCATACAGGATCGGTAATTCAATTGTAACCAACTTCACACTGCTTTAGAAACCATGTTGTTAACAAGTCAACGGAAGCATATCATTGTACAAAACCTTTATGTATCGAACGATAAATGTATACTTTACAATGAAACTAGTAGCATAAAAAAACGCCATAGGAATAGACAATCAAAAACATCTGTATGGCCAGTATAAGTTCGTAAAGTAGAGGCCACAATTCAAAATAACCCATGATAAACCTCAATTGGCTCAAAATATGAAATTGTCTGATCGTTGCATGGGGCGCATTTAAAAAAATTAACCACGATTGAAGCCCTTAAAAATATAAAAAAGTGAAAAATTTGATACTTTCACGCAAAGGTATTAAGTAAAGGTTTGGACCGCTCACTGTGATACGAAACTCAAATTTTTTAAAAGAAAAAGCTCTCAGCTTCACTTCTTTACAACAACGGCCACCATATTCCCCGTAATTAAATCCATTGTAATTTTCAAATCGTCCATTTTGTATGCCAGGTGACTATTATAAAATAAGCCAATTTCGAATAAGCCAAAAATCCGATCCGCTGCGAATTCTCCTATTATGAAATTGTTGGGTCGACTTTGTCAAATGATTTTTGTAATTCACCTGAAATTGATGTTCCGATAGTACAACATGGTTTTGACAGTTTCATGATAGCGGATTTTTCGATATCGGGGGGCCTATTATAAAATAATCAAATATCGGATTTTTTCCGATAACGAAAAATTCGATCCGCCTCGCATGTTGCGATTACGAAATTGTTTGGTTCAATTTATCAAATGTAAGCATGAAGTTAGCAATAATGAATTTTGTTGTTGTGCTTTAATTGACTAATAACTTCTCAAATGAAATCTATTAATGAAATCTATGATTCCTCGTTCGAAGCTCCACAGCATTCAAAACATACAAATTCGATAACACAAAATAAAATTCTTCTACTAATTAGCAGTCGGATTTTAACATACGATTTTCGGATAATCCGGTTTCGTTTTGTCTTTTCAATTTCATAATAGCGGATTTTTCGATATCGAATTTTCATAATGACAAAATTCACTTTCGGATTCGATATCGCATTTTTTAGAAAAGCCCCCCAGACCACGATTCATGCAGCGTGTGCAGCCTTTTTAGACAGACTCAATAACCCGTGCTACTGGAGGCCACATCGAACTTTATCATATTTTTCGGTAAATTTGAAATGTTTTGATGATATACTGAATCATTTTTCATTGGTAGAACTTCGAGAGCACCGAGCCTCGTAGACAAAAAAATGATTGTCAGTAAAAAATAAAGTAAGCTACCTTATACTATTAGCATGATGGAATCTTGTAGTTTTAACATTAATTTGATGCCTCATCAACCTTAATTTTTTAAAATCTGTGAAATCCAACGTATTTACAACAGTTTCCAGTTTCATTAGTTCACAACAATGACCACCATATTTACCTGACATAAACCCAATAGGTTTTTCCATACAAGCCAAAGTATTAACTAAACACTAAAAGACGGTCGATGCCTTAAAGATTGCTCTTAGTCGAGTTTGGGGAAAAATACCACCACTTTACATTCGTACAGCGTATGATGCTTTCTCGGTCAGACCGTTATTTATTCGTGGTACAGTTAGCTACATTTTTTTTACGATATACTGAAATTTTGAAACATAAAATTACAGCATTTTTAATATACTTCGAGTATCGACTACTCTAGACAATAATGATTGTTAGTGAAAATTAAAGCAAACTACCTTATAATTATAAGCATGTTGGAAGCTTGTAGCTGTAACCTGGATCTACCTAGTCACACTAAGTTTTTTTGAAGTTTCATACCTCGGTATATTCTCAGTTTACTCAGTTAAATTTGTAGGTGGAGAGGAAGGAACGAGAAAAGACATGTAGCTCAAAAATGAGATTATATCAACTTTCACCAAAAATTCTGAATCAGTTTTCTAATGGCTTATACGTTTTTAAACAAACACGATTTTCTCTAGGTTTTTTTTCAATAAAACAGTAGTTACCGGAAATGAATTATGATCTAACGTGCCACAGAGATCGAAATTTTGATATTTGATCACCATTTTAACTTTCTAACAATGATCGAAATAAATAGGCAATTAGGCTCCTTTTTCAGTAAAGTTGAGAAATAAGGATCACGGATTACGTTGTGCTATAAAACAAATAATTCAAAAATCACTCACATCTAATTTTTAGCCGGACTTGTTCGACAAGATCATCATTTAAAACATCTAAAACTAATTCCTCCTTTTTATCGACATAATTAGTAATTCCATCCTTCTCATCACTATTTGATTGCTCCTTTTCAATGGTACGGCCATTTGTATCACCACCACCACTATCCTCAAATAAAATACCAAGAAATCGTTTCGCTATTTCTTGCCCTATTTCAAGACGATTTTCGTCGTATTCTATTTCATATCTGTGAATGACACAAACAAAAAATAAAATTTTATTTGTTAATGACATTTTTAGTTAATTGACAATTTATTGATTTTTATTGTTACATAAATAGTTTAATGGATATTTACTTACCTTGTTACATTATCCAAAAACGAAATGTAACGATAATATAGTGGTCGTTTATTTTCACAAAATTGCCGAAATAATATTCTTCCAATTGGTTGTTGATCTATAACGTAACCATAACTTACTTCTGTAATTAAAAATCAATAGTTTTGTATTAGTCTATATATTTAATGAAAACTAAATAGAAATAAATTAGATAATCGAACTTATATATTGTGACCATGTACATAATGTTTTAATTGTATTTATACACACGCATCTGAGACGGTTTTCTTATGTCGTAAACGAATTAATGAACTGGAAATGATTTCAATTCCAACCAAACTTAATACAAAAAATTTATAATCACCCACTAGCGCTTTTCAATTATAAATTAGTGATTTGAAATGTGGAAAACTTACCGAACTGGCATGTAAAAAAAAATCTTTTCAGAAATTTCGAGAAAAACGAACAAATTTATTTTAAATTTAAATATTTTATTTTAAAATTTTAAAATCATAATTCATAAAATAGGTTAACCCTCATCTTAGGAAGAAAATGTTAGTTAGGGGGTAAAGGGGGAGAAGGTGCTATACATCAATACCGGATTAAATTACGATAATAATTATCCGCATCGTGAACGGCAGCATTTCGGTTTCTTTGGACTATGGGTAACATGTAATATAGTATCCTGTGTGATCCCTTGCAGTACTTCGCCTATATTCGTTGATGAATTAACTTCAATAATAGGAGGTTCACATTCACAAGATGATTTTGCTTGCTGGGCACATCGGTTTTGGCACGATGGCTTTTTTACTGGTGGACAAACACCATGTGCTTCAGCTGGAATTTCAAGATATGGTTGATTATTAGGTTTGCATTGTGCCGGAGCTCGCTGACATTGTTGGCGACCGCATCTCGGTTTTTGTCCACATTGTTCGTTTGCTGGAAATCTTCCACACGGCATGTTACTATCAACAAAAGTTTACTAAAATTTTGAAGAAATGCCTAAACACTTTTAATGTCGAGATGCTTAGTACAACTTGCAACGCAATACTAAAACTAAATTAAAAAACAAACAAGGATGAACTCCTCCTAGATTTGAAAAAAATATTTTTGAAAATAAAGGGAACTTCGATTTTGAAATTATAAACGTGTCACTAGTACTGTAAAAAATTTCCAATCGACTACCGGTAAACTAAGAAGTTATAAGTACTATGTTCCTTGACAATCTTAGATCAAACAAAGCTATGTATAAGCGCTTTCTGGTATTTAACTTACTGGACCCAGTTACATATACATATCTACTTATAATAAACAGATAGAGGAGTATTTTCATTCTGGCATTTATATGCCATTGCCGCTGCACTTATTCTAGCCTAAGTGAAAATAACTTGATATTTTCAGCTTTTAAAAAAAACTTTACCATTTTATGCTTTTAACAAAGCAATGCCTATCACCGCGTGTGCTTCTTTCAGCTTCATTCTTAAGATGGCCGCTAAAGTTACGTCTCCCAACAATAATGGAATTACCCAATCTACAATTTCTAGTAATTACAATTTATATAACCTTTGATGAATCATTTTTCTCTTTTTGTGATTTTATGCACACGTAGCTCCGTTGATAGTTGCATTGATAGAACCGATCATGATCAGATCACGATCAACCTTATTCATTAAGTTCTTTACTTGATCAGGAGCGATTTGTTTCAATGAACTAAGTATAAAACCTAGTTTTGTCAGTGATTTCTATATTGCTTTGGTAGATAATTAAAATGGTAAAGCACGATAAAACAAACTTTGCGGTATCACCGCATCTGCTTTTTTCAACTTTTTTCTAATAAAACGCTCCCTTGATCCTTACATAAATTTAAGTACCAGAAATGAGATTACCCAATGAACCATTTTTAGTAATTAAAATATAAATAATTACCACATGTGTGATGAACCATTTAGCTCTTTCTGTGAGGCTCTTCACTCACAACTATATCAACGGATAGAACCAAATTTATAAGCAGATCATGATCATCCTATTTCATTAGGTTCTTGTACTTGATCACGAATGTTTCTTTTTAATGAACGAAGTATAAAACTTAGTTTTATCCGTGATTAACCTTGCTTTGCTAGAAGCTTTGAAAGAAGGCGGAAATTATTCCAGAACTCATTAAAAGTAGGGCCCACAATTCAACCCACAAACACTTTCAGATAAAAAAACACCCAATGGTGGTTGATGTTTGGTCACTACCCCAGAACTCGAACTCAAACCCCACGAATGACAGAGCAAGCATGCTACTTTTTCTGCCACGAGAGCTGGAAGCTTAAACTGGTAAAGCACGATAAAAATAAAGTTTGGGGTAGCACATGCGTGTGCTTCTTTCAGCTTAAGATGGCCACTACATTTACTTGTGATTCTGTGCACTCTGATTCTGTGCAACTATATCAAAGGATATAACCGAATTTGGTAATCACATCAAGATCAAACTAATAGCTTCCTGAAATTATTCAGATCTGATTCATGCCAATGAACCTAGTTTTGTCCGGCACCTTTGGCTCAATTATACTAATTCGAATACAAGCTGCAGACAATTTGTGTAAGATGTTGTTTTAAGTAACCGGAATACCGCAACATTGTAATTCACATGGGATCATTTAAAGAAACACTCAATGTATATTATATAAAGAAATTTATCTTGGACCCCTGTGTAACATGTTTTTACGTTTTTTTGACTTCATATAATCGATTTTTTGTCGAAAAAAATAATTTAATAGGTATAAAAGGAATTTCTAATCTTTATTCGTATATTTATGCATATACCCGAGTATGCTGATATATGGTACATATCTATACACAATGTGAAAATTTTCTCTACATTTTTACCTGTTTTCATGAAAATATAATACACACACATGTCGAAAACAATGGTATTTGCTATTAAAAATGTTAATGATTACAAAAAATAAAAGGAAAAATTTATGTTTTATGCTGTAACATAAAAAATATTGATTAATATTTTGCTTTTATTCTTGTTATTAATATAGCATGATGGGCGAGTGAAAAAGGTGAAAATTATTTTGATTTTACTCGAAGGATTTAGTTATAATATTCATGTAAATGATTTGTATTTTGTTTAATACCTAAGAAATCAATTTAGGGTTAGAAATCTTCATTTCTTAACAATTTGTGCTTAAATATACACAAGATCCGATTTTTCCAATATCTGATATGTTTCATCATACTGCATTTTTAAAATTTCAGATTTCTCGAGAAATACATTAAAAATCAATATATCATACAGCAAACTCGTATAAGAAAAATATATTTTCGACGCGATTTATGTAAGTGGAAATAAAAAAGAAATTATTACTATATGCCGTCTGATTTATTTCGATTTACGATGGGAAGATATATATATATATAGGCGTATAAGATACCATCAGTTACAATATTGAGAGAAATCATAAATTTTTAATATCACATCATCGATTTCGAAATGAAAATGCTGATATATCTAGATCGAATATATACTCGTATATGAAGATTGAAGATGGTGGAAAAGGTGTATGTACATAACGATACAATATAATATTTAAGCTCGATAAATAAATAATAATAAAATAAACCAACAAAATATAAATTTACTCTTTGACTTACCTATTTGATTTTTTAGATGAATACATTGAGATATGTGAGGAAACTGTAAAATTTTTCGCCATTTTTTACTTTTTCCCTTATTACTATCGGATCCGCCTGAAATGAAAAGAAACAAAAATATAGTTTTAGATAAAATTTCAATTATTTATACGAACATAACATTCGGAATACATTAGAATAAATTACTGATACATATCTTCATTGTTGAACTTAAGTATACATATTCATTTATATATGACTGACGCGTATTACTTATGCAAGTGGTATTCAAAATGTATGCTGCTGTGTTTCTACTACACACTCTCATACATATTTGAAAGAAAATCTTTGAAATTAATTTATCACGATTCTTGTATATAAAATATTTGAGTGTTATGATAAATCTTATTACAGTACATGTACGTGTGTACAAATAAGTAAAAAAATGCTGAGAACAGTATTATCAATTATGATTAATCAAATGCTATGTTCGTGTATAAAATGGAACATATAATGAAAATTAAAACTTTTCATGAACTGCACTACATAATTAACGACCTCCACATGAACTCTATATAAAACATGAACTATACCACAGCTACAGAACTAAATTGCGAGCTATGTCATTTAGTTCAAAAGTAATATTCGAAAACAAATCGTGCAGTGCTTGCAGCTGTTTCCCAAACGAGGCATGGCAACAAAAAAAAAGGTACATTATCTGACTGCAAAACTATAGTGATGAATTATGAAGCTATGACCCTCTGATGATCTATAACCACCGAGTGGAACTGGTGCATTTCCAAGAAACTAGATGGCTTAAATAGTAGTCATGGTCTGACTCTTAACCCCCCATTGCTATCCACTACTTTGCAATCCAATAGATCGACACTAGTCTAAGTGTGCGTAATAGATCGACACTAGTCTAAGTGTGCGTTAAAGATCGACACTAGTCTATGTGTGAGTAAATAGCTACTACTCTTAACTAATCTTTAGTCACCGATTGGAACTGGTTCATTACCAAGAAATTAGATGGCTTAAAAATAGTAGTCATGGTCTATCTTTTAACCCCCCATTGCTATCTTCTACTTTTGTTAAATGAGTACTACTACTATCTATGGTGCAATCCAATAGATCAACACTACTCTAAGTGTGCGCAATAGTTCGAAACTAGTCTAGGTGTGCGTAGGTAGCTACTTCTCTTACCTTATCTATAATTACCGAGTGGAACTGGTTCATTACCAAGAAACTAGATGGCTTAAAAATAGTAGTCATGGACGGACTCTTAACCCTCCATTGCTGTCCTCTACTTATATTAAATGAGTACTAACTATAGTGCACCACATTCATTTAGGAAAAACGAATTATTTCCCAAGTCAAAAACAAAATATTGAGTTATTTTGTCATTATTGATTCTGAATTCTTTTCCACCAAATTAATAGAATGTTTCGCCACTGCCGAAAATATTCATACTTAAAATTTAACAATCATAAGTATTATCCGTGGTGGAAGCAACCATTTTTTTTACTATACTAATATCCTGGAAGTAAATCACCCAACCACTTTTTATTTTATTATAAATGAGCATTTGAGTGCCAAAACAATGCCAAAATACGTTCAATTATGAGAATACATACTGGTACTTTGAGGTAGGTAGATCCATTGGGTTCTCACACTGTAATTCGAACTGGGTGGATTACACCCATAGGATAGTAATGTAGGGTTAAGCAACAAAATATACATTATTTAGATTATTTTGCTTGTAATAAGAAGGCAGCTAGCCTAATTCGTAAATAGTGGAGGCCATACGTTGATGTTTCTCTCAATATCAGAACCTTATAAGGATTTACCTCTATATGACCAATTGAGGTTATGGATAAAATAAAAGGACAGTATAACTCTCTCTACCATTTAGAAATAATTTTCTTCATTATTCAAGAAGTAATACTCAAAAGAAAGTATTTGTTATTACCAACAAAGATTGCGTCTTAAATGATATCCTATCGAGCACATAGTAAAACTATCTTTGCAGAATCATAAATCAAATACATATATTACAGCAATTACTTAAAACGTTTCAGGATAATATCTTCAGACAGTGAAATTAGCCCGAACGCTTTTTCAGAAAAACGTCTATAGCACAGAATATGGCAGCACGAATAAAAATGTATAAATATAATAATAATATCTTGATAGAATTTTTTTTAAGATAAAAGTAGCATGTTATAAACTATCCTGATACTAAAACTGTCGTGATAGAAATATATTCTCGATGTGATATTTAACAATGATAGAATTTTTATGTTAAATTATTTACTTATCCAGATGATATTTTTGCAGATTTTATTAAGTGGCAACAGATTGATCAAGGTAATTGCTGGTTATCATGAACAATATTTATCCAGTCACAAAATAAATGGGACTAAAACTAAATATCTGAATTCTGGTTTTAGCCACTAATGCGATGACTATCATTAGTGGATACTGGTAGCTTCGCGTTTGAGGGAGTAACTAGATTCAAGTATCTAGGGTATTTAATTATTCATGATTAAATTCTGATGTTCTAAATGCAAACCATTTGAGAAAACACCATACAGTTAATTTTTTTGCATGAAGTGGAAGGAAATTGGTCATCTTCTTCCAATATTTCCAGAGTACAATTCGAACGTATATGTCACTTCATATGATTGAGTGGTTTTAGTTCTAATCCAAGTCAAGACTTCCCTAAGCCAAGACTTGCACAAAATTTTCCAAAGTGTGGTCTGTTAGATACCCAATTCTTGAGACCACGGTGGAATCGACATCATTGGTTTGAGAATTAGAATTGACGCTCTTGAAGTTGCAGTCACCGACTCGGAATTTTTGTAGTCAATTTTTATTATTTGTAAGCATTGTTCTTTCATACGTCACCACGGTGAAATTGTTGTCTTTACTAAATGTGGCACTCACAGTTTGGTTATTTATTTAAGGGTGCGTTCATAGTGAAAATTTAAAGTTGTCAAATCCTAAATGACAAACCCACTATAAACATAGTCGTACTAATACCGGAACACTTATAACAAAATTAAATTAAGCAAGTCAAATTTTGAAATAACTTCTGACAAATCTTATTAATATAAACTTATTAATACATCACAAATTGTTGAACGTGAGAACTAAGATTAAATTAAAACAAGTTTCTTATAAAATTAGTTTCAATTGTCAATCTTTCCCGCACTGTATATATGGTATATGTAAAATAGAATATAAAGTACTTTCTGTTCAACTTAATAAGAAAATTGTTGTGATTTTCTTCGAAACGAAAATTTTGTATTTTATAAATTACGTTTATATATATTCACATGTCAATCATTTTATCACATTTACAGTAACTTCTTTTGATCTGTTTCTTTTCCTTTACTTAAGAGCTACATACTTAGATAATATTCCCGCTCTCATTCTCGTCTTCTTATATATATGTACACATATATTATCATATAACAAAAGTACATATTGTTTATAATATTTAAACTTAAAAATACATGATATGGTTGGGGGAATATGGTATTAGTGGTGTGTAGATACATAAAATCTAAATAACACACAAAATGTATGTATATATTGTTGAACAAAGTGAAGTGATTTAGAAAAATTATGAATGATTGACCTAAATTGTTTTGAAATGTTCTGTATACATAAATGAGGAGATATATAGCGAGCTTGTCAACAACGAGACATAAATCAAAAATTTATTTTTTAATTAAATTAAATTTATGTACAGAGAACGGTAGTGCGAAATACACATCGCCTATATATTATACAAAAGAAAATGTATAAAGCGCGAGATCTATATACATATCGATAGTATACTATAGTAGATTTCCATGTGGCAGGTTGGTGGTATATTATGTTAAACTTGGAAAAAAAATGTTGTATATTCAAGCAATTATAGTAACATAAACATTGCGTAAAATTCATATATATGTGGTTTCATTATTATGAATCTACTCTTATATAATTTTTCCATTGATGACGCGTGTTGCCAGATTCTAATAATTATAGTAATTTTTAATAATAATTACTTTCGTACAGGCTTTTCATTGTTATGTTTGTGTGTGGTATAAATTTGTTATGTATCTCGTATACGCAAGAAAAATAAAATTTTTAGTCAGATTTTATTCATAATTTCACAATTTGAATATAATTGGAGTCAGTGGGTAGTCTTTGAAATATGTATTTACATACATAATTTAAATACGTAAGAAATATATTTATATTTAGAGTTCAATGGTATTCGATTAGATCTAAAGGTTGAATAACATCGATTAATTTATAAACTAATTTTATCTATTAATACGAGGGGAGTAACAAAAGAATTAGCTAATAGTTGACCAGAGAAAAATTATTTTCGTATTTATTTAAAATCTTGCTTTTTAAGCTTTTCAAGTACAGCATTAATCAATTATCTCCGCATTACTGCTAAAGACTTTTCCTCTCAAATTTGATTAATTTTTTGGAAGTATCCAGAGATCAGAGGTGCTAGATCCGGGAAGTATTTCTTTGATGCCAGAGAGATCACAATAAAATCACTAGATGAGCTTGCGCGTTGTCATGATGTAACAAGTTCGGTTTTTCAAGAAATTTTTGAAAACTTTTGGTAAGCAGTCTTCGGTATACGATTTTGCAGTTACGGTCTGAACCAAGATTCGCCACCTGTAACACTGTTGGGATTTTAAATGTTAAAAACGTTATAAAACGTTATATTTTTATGTAAATTATGTAAAACAGCGTAAATTACATGTAAAACGAATACAAGACCATAGGCAGAGCCACCTGTTGCAAAACTACCAACAATCGCCTTACTCATTATTAATTAACATAGATAAATGCGTCTTTGCAAAATCAGTTAGTTTTCACGTTTATGTTATTACTTGAAAAGCGAATTTTTTCATCTCCGACCTAGTTAAGATGATTTTTTAGGAAATAAATAGTAATAATTTTAATCTAAATCAAAAATTATTGTAAAATTCAGTATGTAGTCGAAAAGATGGCACACAGTTAATTATTTCACGTAAAATAGTATGCAAACATTTTTTAACAGATGATGCTTTAGTTACAATTAGATTTAATAAGAGATGGTTCGTCAGCTTTTCTACATTATATCATATTTTACGCTTTTTACACGTAAAATGTAAAAAATGACCTTATGTAATGTAAAAAAACTGTTTAAATTACATCGTGTATTTTACACGCCCAACCCGCCATTTAGACTGCCCATTTTCGAATTTATTTATTTATTTAGGAAAAATTTAGCAAAATGCTCTCATGCCTCTTTTTGGGTCTCATTTCGTGGCACCTATCGAGCATATTAGTTCGTGTATCCCAGATGATTATAACATTCACGATACCGCCATGGCATTCATGGTCAATTCATCAGCAATAATTTCTTGTGTCAATCATAGATCTTCGACTTTACGAGAGCCACAGAAATGTTCAGCAGTGGAAGGTTGGCTTGACATCTCGGGACTTGTCCCATAAAGGAAAATCTCCCGTATGAAATCTTCGGAAGCACTTGAAAATAGTCGATAGAGAGACGATGGAATCGTTATTCATGCCATTTTGAGAAGTCCCATAAAACAATTGCAAAGGATTTGATAATTTTGGTTTTTTCAAATAATATTTAAGCGTTGCCTACTAATCGAACTTTTGTCACTCCCCTCGTAGTATACGATGTCGAAAAGCTTGATATATAATATTTATATAGAGATAAAACGAATTAAGTAGATTAAAATAATTTACTACTATTTGAGTAAATAGATTCTTCCGCGATTCAAAAATATAAAATCGAAATGTTTCCTCAATTTTCTTTATTAGTCTACATAATTTATGATGACTTTGTCTAAGAAATTTTTGAGAATTTAATTTGTAAAATATGATACTTTGTTTTTCTTAAATCTTACATATTAATATTCAAATTCATCTAACATTTTATTAATAAACATAAATTTTATGACTCAAATTAAATTTAACAATAAATTTTTTACTGTAATAATATCGTTTTCAATGTCTAGATATAAATAAAATTAATAATAAAAGTGAAATGTATCAAGTTCAAGTATATGTAGTCTGAATTCCGCGTCTAGTCTACTATATATATAGGCGAACGAGTGTGCACCATACGTCAATAGAAAGTATAAATTGGTTACATAATAATCATTTCACGATAAATATTTCGAAACTGATAAATATTGTGCTCGATAACATATAAATGTCTCATGATAGATAAAAAATTTATTAAGTATATTTCCTCCATCTAAACAAAACATTGATAGTAACTTGCTTAATCGCAAAATTACTTATTTATTGTTATTATAACAAAAATACGAAATAAAAATTTAAAGGTTTTCATGCCAAGTTAGGAAATATTTAACATTTGTCCTTGGCAACTTGCCTTTTTCACATTTTGGATTTATATATTTTCGTGTAAAACTTATAACACGATCTCATTTAGTGTCATAAATTATTTTATATTTAGAATTTTATTTTTTATATTAGGAAATAATAAATTTGATTAATGATATGTTTTATATTTAGAAATCAAAAATAATACGTTTAATAATTTGCGAACGGTGCTATTGATGTTTCCTAACAAGGCAGGATGTGAAAATTTTTATCACCTAGCTTGAAAATTAGATATGAACACAACTATGACGTGACTGTACGTCATAGTTGTGTTCAGATTGGCAGTTGGTAATCATGTACAGTGTGCAAGAACGGGTGCATGGCATCGTATGATTGAAAAAAAAATCTGTGGTCGCACAACGGACCGACACCATTCTACGTGTGGGTAAGCAGCCCATATATATTATCGACGAAGGTAAAAATAATCATTTGACAATTATTTTTCAACTGACTTAAACCATATGTCATTATAATTAGGAATATGTAGTTCCATATAATCTTCAATGTAAGAATTTTGAAACCGTTTTTGCATTATCGTTATCTGATCCCTTGAGATAAACACTCACTTATATAGTGGCCTGCTAATATTATCTTAGAAAACTCTAGAAATATCTGTCATTGTCAAATACCCACCATATAGTGGTATACCAATCTCTAAATATATGTCAGAAGGTGTGATTGGGCCGTTATTCTTTGAAGCTGATGAAAGCAACTGTGTTACAGTAAATGGTGAATTAAGATGAATATTTTTGTTATTGGCTACAACGTTAATTGAATAAATTCTAATTTATTATATTACCACACGACAATTGAGGCAGTCACCAAAACATCACATTTCGTTGATACTCATAGTCTTAATACAAAAAAATTAAACTACGACTATACTTTCTTTTGGTCAAAGTATATGCCAATAGTCAGTATAAATTCCAGAATTCTACTTTATCTGTTTGCATGATAGCCGATTTTGGATAGTAAGCTATGACTTTCTTGTCAGGTTGGGCCTTAAGTTTATTTATTTATAACCATTTTGTAAATTATTTTTCAAAATGTTTATAAATAAATAAACAAAAATAAATTTTTTTTTCCTTAAGACAGAATCCAGATCTAGCGTTAACCTTAGTAATCTCACAGATTACTGTCTATTAAGGAGAGATTTGATTTAAAATTGAATTGATCAACACCCCATTAAATGGTATTCTTGAAGTCGATATTTTATTGATTCGACGTTTAAATGTAAAAATACAAAAAATTATTTTGTCACTTGAAATAACAGACTAAAATTGATGTGCCGTATCAATCGACACCTCATACGATGTGATGTGACTATGGGAATTGAGTTATAAAATACGATTTTTTATGTTACAAATAATATTTTTTAATGAAAGCTACAATAAACAACAAAGTTTATCAAAATTTTCTAATGGTATAACACTCTAATTTGAACACCCCCTCTCAATTAACTATAAAAGTATAAAATGTACATAAACTGCTAATTGAGTAGTTACAGTTTCATACACCAGTCGGACATTTAACGAGGTACTCACACTGGTGTTTGCTCTTTTAATCTAATACAAGAATTTTCATATATAAAATATCATAACTTATATTAAGATGATGAATAATGTTAGCAGACTGTTTCCAAATCATCGCTATTTTCAAACAAGAATTTTACTTCGTATAACACGCTTATCATATTTTCTTTACTAGCCATATTTAGTTAAAATTGCGAAACTATTCAATTACTTATAGATTATTTTTATATCTACATAGTCATACATGGATGAGTATTATATATTTATTTACATTTAAGTATTTTAAAAACTTTCTCTTTATTAAAAAAATAAATAAAGCTATGCATATATATATATATATATATATATATATATATATATATATATATATATATATATATATATATATATATATATATATATATATATATTATATATCAACTATCCCATGAGCAATCACTATACGAAATCCAACTTTTGGTGGAACACACAACCCAATTTGTGGATTATTCAATAAAATACAAAATAATAATTAATGGTTACAACTCAACATGTTCGTAATTCGCTGATTGTTCTATATGATGTGGTGTTAATGGCTTTTTGTATGTATACAGCACACAAAATATTTTGATTTCCAATTCAATTAAATTGAAGCAATTAAATTCAATTAATATTAATTTAAGTGTTTTGTATTTGCGCTTGTTCGTATTTTAATGTTTTTGTTATATATATATAGTTTTTATTAATTTAGATTAACAAGTATATTTCTTATTTTATTTTATTTTGAGTCATAAAATAATAATTAATTAGTATAATATGTTTATTTATTTACAATTTACTCTATATGTGTACACTATAGTTCCGGGCAGAATTATATATTAACATTTGGCAAAAAATTACACCGTTCACGAATTTGTTTTTGGATTTTCTAATTTTAGAACAAAAAAAAGCAAGTGCAAAATAGAAAAAAGAAAATGAAATAACGAAACGGAAAAATAACTAAAGAGATTTAGATGTGAAAAAAGAAAATTTTAATTAAGTTATTATTATTTGAAAATTGTTTTAAATTAGGTCATCATCGGATTGTTGATGTCAGACACCTTTTTATGCTTTAAATTTGAATAAATTTACTTACTCACAAAATTAATTGGGCGATTAACAAGGATATGATTATTTTTGTGATGACCAAATAATGCTATAGTAATCTACATCTACTTTAGATTAGTTTTGTAATTCATACCATTAATAATTATGACAAAACATAAATATGCTTATAGAATGACAGTTGGTTCACCATTTCGACCATTAACCAAATAAAAAGAAATGCCTGGATCTTTTTTATCCACAAGTTATGACCGCACTCAATGTCTTATTTATGCCACAAGAACTCACAATATTTTTTCAATACTTTTACAATTCGATTCGGTGTTTTAATTCCTTATTTATTTGTAGGCATGGATACAGAGATTTTCTACATAAATAATACATAAAAGTTTAGTCGAGTAATGTTCAGTAAATTATGAGTTATATAATATATATATATATATATATATATATATATATATATATATATATATATATATATATATATATATATATATATATATATATATATATATATATATATATAATGTGCACAAACGAAGATTATAATTAAAATTTAATTAAAAATTAAATGCTTAGTACTTAGATTTACGTTTGAAAACTTTTTATACTTTAAAGAAATAAAAGACAGAGTAATTAGGTATGCAGAGTGTAAAAAACTAATGAAAATAATTTTATTTCGTTCTTGTTATTCTTGTGTAGAGATAGGAGTAGATACAACTCACCACTCCAATATATCTGACTTTTTTATATTAAGTGTTTAATCCTTTAGTTCTTCTTACCTGAAATAAATAGAGAAAAATAAATTAATATATAAATATTTGAATTGGTATATATACGAGTATAGTATATGGCGCAATTGCTCGAATTTTCGTTTTGAAATGAAATTAAATTTATTTTTGAATTAAAACGTAGGTTGAAAAATTTTAATTGGATTCTTTCGTACATGTTGCTCCTTAACAAAAATAAGTAAGGATTCTAATAAAACTATTTCTTGATGAATAAAAATTTTCATTAAATATAAATTATCTCGTTAATACATTTCAAAAGGGAAATTCAAAAGCTTTGTCAATGGCCATTTTCTACAATTCTTTTTAATTAACTCTTTATTCACACAAAATTGAATATGGAATATAAATTTAACAATTATGGGATAAAATCCAATAAATAAATTGTTTTGTGCTGATCGAATTGTTGGTGAAGTTCCATCATAAATCGGTACCGTATTGTACATTTTCTATGTTATAAATCGAAAAGGAATTATAATTATAGCAATCTATTAATAGATTGTTAATACTATAACATTGTACTATCACCCCCAGCAGTCTTAATGTTCTTACATAAGATAACGCTTCTTAGTTTTTCATAACATTAACTTTTGATTTCGAAATTAATAGTTCAAAACGTTATTTTTTCTACTTCCCAGATTCATTGATTATTGATTATCCTTTTTGTTCAATATTTGAGAAGAGAGATAACCCCAGTTTGTTAGTTACATAGAACCCTAGATACATAGAACAGTATCAATTTCTTATCGAATTGATTTCTCAATTTACTTTTTTAAGCTGGGAAAATTTTAATTATTTTTCAAATCAATAGCTCGATAAACCAATTACGTACCAATAACTGAAATGTAATCAAAATTTACAAACGAATAGGAATGTACACGAGTTGATTACGTTTTTACTAATTGCGGTAATTGGAAAATTTATGTTAACGATATTTTTACAAACGAGTCATTGGTTTACTATACTTATATAACTATATGGAAAATAAAAACAAACTAGGAACCTCCTTTTATCAAAAATTCAATATCGGATCCGAAAGCAGGTTTTGCTTTTTTGAAAATTCGAATCGAAAAATTCGCTATTATAAAACTAAAAAAACAAAACGATATCGAATTTTACGAAAATCGAACGTCAAAATCCCAGTGCTAGTTAGTAGACGAATTTTTTTCAATTTCTCTATGTTTTTCAATTTCATAGTTTGAAATTTCTGGTATGCTAGCCAACTTTTCACTACATTAGGTCTATGTTTCGGGTCTCCATCTTGCTGAAAAACAATATGCTCTTCTGGATAAGCACATTCATCTAAAAACTTCACTAAGTTTTCTTTCAGAATTTCCCGATAATCTTCTTTTCTCATAATGCCGTTGATCCTTAAATGGGCCAACATTCTATCACATGAAGAATCCATTAGGGATCCGCAACTGTGCTTTACCGTTATCTTTACATGGTGTTTCTTAATTTTTTCGTGTGGTCGTTTCCAGTAATATGATTTTCCATCTGATTGAAACCAATTAATTTTAGTCTCGTCGGACAAAATCACCTGTTTCCAATCATCAATAGACCGATTTCTATGAAATTTTGCAAATTTGAGCCGCACTTTGATATATTTACAAGATAACGCTTGCTTTTTCTTCTTAACATATGCCCACAAGCCTATTCTTTGCAACGCCCACCGTGCTGTCCACTCACTAACTCAGTCTTACCCAACTCTTTTCTAACTTTGTGAGGTGTATTTATTAGTTGGTAACTTTAGTTCACCTGTCCTTTACAACCATTTCATTTGCCCATATTATTTCTATTTCTTACATTACGTACAGTTCGATAACACCCGTAATTGAGATTCATTTTTCGTTAGTGAAAATCCTTTTTCGCAAAGAGAAATAATATTTTGTTCTAATTCGATTGATATTTTTTTCATTTTTAAAAATTGGTTGTGTTTTAAAAACAAATAATTAAAAAAAATAATTAAAATTTTGAATAAAACTTGTAAAAGCAGAATCTCACTCTTTGAAAATTTAATAAATATAAAAATAAATTTATTTATTATATAGGGGACATAAAACGTACATATATGAAATCATATCATCTACACAATGAATTTTCAATTTTGTAGGCATAACTTCCTGAATTATAGATTTTTTTAAATGAATTATATGAATGACATTGTAAACTTGTAATTTTGATAGTAGTTTTGTTTTAAAATAATAAAATTAGAACAATCGAAATTAATAATACAAAAATTTGAAATTATGTATCCATTTTTGCTCGCCATATATATATATATATATATATATATATATATATATATATATATATATATATATATATATATATATATATATATATATATATATATATCAATATGTATATATATATATATATATATATATATATATATATATATATATATATATCAAGTAGCTTATTTCATTGCATATATCGATTTTATATAATATGTACAACGATATTTTATTTTCAATATTAATGAAATTTTACTTGTTATGTGTACTGGAATTGATTTAAACGAGTAGCGTTAAATACAATATAATACATCAAGTGGTTATTATGGACATTATCATGTATTAAAAATTCAAAAAGCGTATTATTACATAAAGATAGCTTTGTACATACACATATATGTATTTCTACATGAGTGTAGTTCAAAATTGTTAACCTTTTCAAAAGAGGAAAAACAAAAAAAAATTATCTAATCCGAAAATTAATTAAAAGCTCCGACCTTTCTCGTTCGAAAAAAAAATGTTCTCCTGCATATATATTATGGAGATGGGAGTACCAGAACAACAAAAAAATGACTCATTTATTATTAATGGAATTAACAAAAAAATAATAACAAACAACATTACACTCGTAGATATAAATTTTGCTGTTTGGTATAGCTTCGGAAGGAGCATCATCAAAAATGGTGAAAACGGATATTTTATACCAGGATTAGAGATAATTCAAAATAATAACTTTCTCCCTGGTTGTTGTATATACGTGTATGTATGTGCTTACTATATATATATACCAATTGTATACAAACGTAAACGTTTTTGTTTTGACGATTCATAAAATTTAATGATGTACGAGTATATTTTCGTAAACAAATATATTTTTGTAGGTTTCAAATTGTTAAATGAGTCGAATTTTTATTAGTTGTAGTATTTTTGTGGTGTTCCGGAAAACATTTAGGTCAAAATAAAAAAAAAATTACACTCAAATGTGAATTATAATTTTAAAGGACACAGCTTAATGATGTCAAATGAGGGAAATATACTATGGGGGTTGTTAAAAAAGACTTATTGGCGCGCCATCATTGTCGTCACAAATGTCAGTAGTATGACATTAACGTTATAACGAATAAAACTTTATGAATGCCAAAAACTGAACATCATGGTATTAAAATTAGTTCTTAATTTTAAAGTGGACTGTTTAATGTCCCAAATTTCAAAATAAGAGTTTTTTTAGAGATTGCCAATACTGTTTTGTATTTGACAACTGAGATTTGCTTTATCACACCAGAGCAGTAGTGCCTCATATTCGGCCAATTTATAAGCTAAATTTTGGTTGAATGAGTATGTTAATAAACCGAAGATAATCCAGAGAAAATCCCAGTTTGGTGCGTTTTATGAAACGGTTGAATCATTAGCCCATATTGTACCACAATTGGTGGTTCCAACGTTTGATGAAATACTAATTAA
The DNA here is from genome assembly GCA_963932295.1 of Tipula lateralis. Lineage (NCBI taxonomy): Eukaryota > Metazoa > Arthropoda > Insecta > Diptera > Tipulidae > Tipula > Tipula lateralis. The sequence goes on from OZ010736.1 coordinate 10,612,680, forward strand.
ATTATTTCCTTTGGGGATATGTAAACTCACTAATTGTCTAAACCATAGAGGCAACTGAATATTTATGGTTGCAATTGCTGCAAAAATTGTATCCTGATTGCATATCAACTAATTTCAAAATCAGAATATATGCAATTTTTAATTTGATTCGATTGAGAGATTACTAAAATTATAATAAGCAAAACTATCGATAACACTATCAATAGATTTTAATAAGAAAGATCTATTGATTTCAAATACCTTCCGGTCGTAATCAATTTCATCAAATGCTACCACATAACACCTAATAGATCGGTCATTAAACTATATTGGAATCACAATTAATTATATACAAAACCCATTCCCAAGCAACCATTTGGTTAGGTCAGTTTTATTATTTTTATTGAAGTATAAACGAGATACAATTTCATTATAATATCATTCTATTTTTGTAAAAGATTAATGTTTTATATATCTAATCAAACTGAATGGATATTATTTAATTAATTATGATATATTAGATCAACTAATTATATAATTATGTAATTTAATAAGAGCCATATTTGCTAATTTTCAACCAGTCTAACGTTGTATAATAAATAAACAGTCCTTGCAGTTATTTGGTTATCTCAAGTACATGGATAAACTCCATTTATTTGGGCATCAGCAAGATCTAAAATTAGTTTACACAATCAAGATCATGTTGAGTAGTCAGTATAATAAGATGACTTCTATAGAAAAATATTTATTGTATATTTTTCGATTGATGCAGGTTCCAATACAATATTTCGTAATATTCAAATTTCATATTGTATATATGATCTAAATATGTAAATATATACTATTCAAATTTAAATCCCAGGTTATTTAAAAACAAATTACGAATTTTTATCATTGAATCTATAAAAAATTTAAAATATATATATATATATATATATATATATATATATATATATATATATATATATATATATATATATATATATATATATATATATACATATATATATATATATATATATATATATATATATATATATATATATATATATATAATACGAATTTACATAATATACTGTATAGAATGTAAACAAAACCGTCTAGTTAACTTAAGAGCAGTATATAATTATGTATACGATTTGCTATTCACGTGTATATATATATATATATATATATATATATATATATATATATATATATATCGTGTTGTGCAAATATACAATTAAGAATGATGATAATAAATAATGGCTTAATCACGATTATGATTATTTTAAAGTATAAAAATAATGAAACTACGAAAAATTGATTTCCTTTTCCTGTGCTGCCTTTTCTACATTAAAAATTTACAAACTTCAAAACTGATAAAAATCAATGTCGCCAACATTCAATGTGAACAATATAATAAATAATATTTATAGTACTATGCCCGTCACAATTTTTCAGATTTTTTCAAGATAACGTATACACATATCTGTGTAACGCAATAAAATTATTAAAACTACCTGACAGACGGTAGACAGACAGACACCTTTAAATAAAAAAAAAATTATAATTTTACGACTTTTTATGTCTTTTTATAGTATAATTTCACCTGACTAGCCTACTATACAAAAATGTATATATAATTTCTTTAAACGAAGAAGGGTTAGAACGTATCTTTAAGTTTTACATCGTTTACACATATATATGTATCTGAGGTACTTTAAATGCCTTGTGATGGAACGTTTTGATATATTTTATTTGACATTTCAATGTTAAAATACCAATATCATTTTTTGTGCTTCTGCAATTAAACTTAATCACCCAATTTGATTTTGCCAACACGTAGATTTTATGCTTTTAATACAATATTTTATGGATGTTCGTGCGAATATGTAAACGCTACGAATACATATATAGGGTATACGACCGAACCAAGTTTTAGTGAACAGTATCCTTTTATATTATGAGTATATCGTTGTACCATAGGTTAAAATAATCGTGACTAATACTCTTAATCACTGTTTTATATTATAGTCTCGTGTATTTCTATATATACGGCCGGGGATGAATATCTTTTTATTAATACACAAAGACGTTTTATGTGTACGTTATATTATTCTTATCAGCAAAAAGTTAAACCACACCAAATTTATATTTTAATCTCGTTATTAATTTACCAAAAAAAAATTCGATCCAACTTTTTTTTTAATGAATCTGGTCTACCACAGAACGCGTTTAATTACTTAAAAAAAATTCTATACACTCAAATTTGTCTAAAGGGTATTTGATAAGATTTAAAATTTAAATTTAAATTAGTTTTCTAATATCAAAATAACCTTCAAAGAAGTCTCTTGATATTTGCATATATATAAATTTTGAATTGAAATGCCTTCATTAAACTATTGACTGTTTAAGAAAAATCAGTAAATTATCATAATAAATAATTTCATTATATACACGCACAAATTATTAAGATAATAATCAAGAAACCGTTACAATAGCCTTGATTATAGTTTAGTGGAAATAAGAGAAAATAGAGTCACTATCCATATCTAATGTATTTCACTTCAATTGTCTTACATCTGGGCGTTTAACAAAGTAATCTAAAAGTTAAGTATGAAAATTACTCCGAGGCACACATAGTATTACAATATTTAAAGCTCGAAAAAACTAAGTTCCAAAATCAGACTCACTTTGGCCCAAGTGACTATATATACTTCTTCAAAAATAAAGTCAGGCGTACGTGTCAACCACGTTTAGCCCGTATATCACACGCATGAGTATATCACTCGAATGTTAGAAGCCATCTTTCATGCTCATCCGTCAAGGTGCCACTCTCACATCCATATGTGACAACGGGTATGATCAGCACTATGTGTGGTTATTTTGGACTCATCAATTTTGAGACCAACGGAAGCTGAAAACTGTTCCAGTGGATCAAGTATAGCACCGGAGGCCATTTACTCCAATCACTCAGATATCATCTGTATTTGCAAAAAGTTGATTGGCTTGTCGGAATAAGATATTTTATTGAGGCATTTCACTTTTACGAAGGCTGTATGGTATTCCAACATTAGATTAAAATATATGAATTAGATTAAACATTAGATTAAAAATTAAACAGAGGATCTCCTAACACCAAAAGTAATTTGAACACAGCATTGTGACTGCGTTACTGTTACTTTACACAGATGTACGTAATTGTTTGGTATTCCTCGATTGATCGAGACATAGGCTTACTTGAAATCTACGAAAACCTTGTGTTCATCGTAAGATGTTTCGTAGTACTGTATACTTGTGATCAGTGAATGAACGATTTGATGAAATTCTGTAGAATTACTTGTATACGTGTGATCAGTGACTGAACGATTTGACGACGGCCACTTTCTATTCTTCTGACATCACTTCATTTCGTAATACCAATCGAATAAGGTCGAAAAGGCAGTTCCACAAAGTTAACCCTCTGAATATCAAGAGCTCTGAATTAATGCAATCAACTCCTGGTGAACGATTTTTCTTTAATCTCTCTATGGCCATGGTGAAGGTATGGTGCAATTCGGTGATTCCTTGAAAGAAACCACGTAAATTGCTGAGTTTTTGTACTCTTTAGACCTTAGCCTTCCACCATTCGCGCTTCTGCTATTAAAAATAAGTTTAGCTGCCCTACTAGCAAGAAATGCTTAGTTTTCACCATACGGAGGATATAAACGCAAATAAACGTGATAAATGATTACTTTAAACCGTTTCGAAGCTACCTTTGTGTATGATGGCGTATTGTGGTTGAAAATACTTGACTCAACTATATATAAAGTCTTAGTAAATGGGTTTGAATTATTTTATTCTGTTATAAATAATTAGATAAACTAATTACAATGAATATAAAAATGAAGTACCCTTATTAACGTCATAGCAATGGAATAAATTAAAATTATCACAAATCATTGCTATATATAAATATCGATTAATTTTTTAATTAAAATTTATTTGTTTATTTCTTTTTATTCAATTTAATTAACAAAATGGAAATACTCTTAATGAAGGATACCAAAAACCGGGAACGAAATACTTTTCATAGCTGCTACAATTTAATTTGAAATACGCGCTTATTTATTGATTTATTATATATAAAATGATTTTTTTTTCAGTGTACATGTTACATAAAAAATTATGGTAGTTTAAGGATTAGCATTATTATAATGTATACAAGTACATAAATAATATATAATCGAATAATCAAATCTTTGTTGTACTCAAGAAAATAATTAAAACAAACAACTAATCTTGAGGACGGCTATATACACAATACCTACACGATTTTTGTACACCAGTCATACATAACATTATAATAAACTACCAAATCCAAGTGAAATATTTATTACATGCGTACAAAATGGTTTATGATAATTCGACTTTTCATGGAATTTTCTCTTAAACGCAATAACAATAAAATTTGAATAATTTAACGACTGCTTTCCAAAATAAATATTTTTTTTTGTACGATAAGCTATTTTGCAAAATATGTATTCTTTGGAAAACAGAATTATTTTTTTATCTTCGTATTTTAATTAATTTATATATATATATACTTTTTAAGAATGTTTCGGTATATAAAAAAAATAACAAACAAATAAATAAAAAAATATAAGTGTTGTACGAGTCACAAAATATTCGAAACGAAATTGGGTTGAATAATTAAATTTAATTTATATATTGTTGTAAATTATTGAAATTTAATTTGAATTTTTAATCTGCAAATATTTTATGAATTTAAACAAGGTTAGAATTAAATATATTTTAACTGTTAACACGCATATTTATTATACCCATATATATTTAAAATAAAATCAAGTTTATTTTTAAGATTTTTGCCGCATCTCCTATACATGATTTGCCACCGATGATGGGACAGTATTGTTTAGTCAGGTTCAAAGTACACATTTATTCAATCATACTTTAACCGAAACATAAAGCTTATTTCTATATATAACGAATTATAAGTCTTTATTTAGTAAATAAAATCGATTGGGCCAAACGTTGGAAACCGTCTAAATTAAAGTTTATGATCCATAGAAGAACGTACAGCCAGAAAATATTTAACTTTGAAATATCCTTCAAGACACCAATACAATTAAAAAGTGTAATTTTTTTGTAGCCTCGAAAAATCGTTCAAGGTTTAATTGAAACCCATTTCTCAGAAACATAATTGCTTATACGAAATAATTTAAACCGAAAAAGCTTTCATAATAAACGAAATTGTATATGTATCCTTGTGGGCAAAACGATTCGTCTTGGTTAACGAAAAATAAATACATGCAACGCGTGTCAGACTTTTCGTTGTTTATTTTTTAGATAAACTGTTTGGTTCAATAACAAGTTAAAGCTTAATCAGGAGAATTTTGCTAAAATAAAAATATTTTTATCGGTAAGATTACAGAATAGAAGCAAACATAAGATAATTTCATTTAATCTGGTAAGAATAACATTAGCTTTATTCGATCAAGGAGAAAAACTTGAATTTTAACCATGTACAGGGTCATTCAATAAGTCCGTAGGGTGGCGTTACTAGAGTTTTTATCGGCACAAATGATGCAGAGCGGAGTGGAAGGCCAAATGAGGCTGTTATTCCAGGAAAGATCACAAAAATCCACAAATTGGTTACGTGTTTTTAGCAAACATTTGGGTATGCGAAAGCTCTGTGCAAAGTGGCGCGTGAGCTCACAGTCGACCAAAAACAACAAAGAATCGATGCTTCAGAGGAGTGTTTGGCGCTGTAAAACCGTAATAAAATTAAATTTTACCGTCGATATGTAACAATGGATGAGGCATGGCTGAAAACAATGGCAAAATTCAATGAATTGGGCTTCGAATACTCACCCAACATATTTTCCAGATTTAGCCCCCAAGGACTTTTTTCTGTTTTTAGATCTTAATGCTTGCTGGAAAGAAACTTAAGTCCAATGATGAAGTAATCGCTGAAACTGATGCTATTATGACGAGAAACACAAATCGTACTGTAAAAGTGGTATCGTAAAGTTGGAAAATCGCTATACTCGTTGTATCGCCCTCAAAGGCAACTACGGACTTATTGAATGACCTTAGACTGAAAATTAAAGGTAGCAGGAAAACATGGATTGTATATCATTTAATAAAACTAATAAATTTATAAGTTAATTAACATTACATTGTTACATTACACCTGACATTGTAAAATCCACATGATCCCAAAAACGAAACATAAGCTTTATACTCGTCTACTTGACAATAAAATAATAAATAAACTAAACTAAATTACTTCGAGAAGTACATGAATTTATTTACATTTTTATTTAGTGTATGATGTAAAGTTGTATACAATACATGCGTACTCGTAATATATTAAGATTTAAAACGATTAAGTTAAGTACACAATTTTGTCTGGGTATTATTCAATAACAGAAGCAAAAAAAAAAAATTATAAAATTTTTATCACGTAGATTTAGTACAGACAAATTTTATTTACTTCTAAATTAAAAACAACAATTTATTAAACGATTGACTGCAAAACATAAAATACGTGAGCAATTTGCAATTCACTTGGTTTGTGTAACAAATTCAAGTTACTATAAAAGTACATAAAATATATATTTAAATGATAATTGTATTTCATTTGGAATACTACACTCGTATATAGATACATTGATTAACGTAGTAAATGATACGACAATTTTTAAACTTGTTGTTTTCAAATTGCAATTGACAACGCACATATAAAATGATATTTTCACTGCCTATATCTGTATAATTTGATCTCTCTACTAACACGTTTCAATCTACAAGCATCATCATAATCATAAAAACACAGCGAAGACGATTAGTCTCACTGGATGTCTTAAAAAATAAAAAGACGACCAAAAACAGCTGTAAAAATCAAAAGATAACATGGCTCATCCGAAAAAACAAAAAAAAACGATGTCGACAGCATTTATGCTTCTTACTAAAATAGGCATATACATATACATAAAAATCATAATACAACATCTCTTTATTTTTATAAGAAACCATGTAGTATAATTTAATCTTAAATATAACAACAATAATAGTAAACGGTTATCAAATGACGTCAAACTTATGTGAATTTTTGATTAACAGTTGACTGGGGTTCTAACGGTCATGTTTGTACATCATATTTCTTATAATTATACATTATAAAAAACTAAAGTATAAAAATTATTTTTTATAACATCTTAAACTCATGCAATGTATATAATTCAAAAAAATTCCACGAAGTTGCAAATCACTAAGCATGATTGTAAATATAAATCAAAATGAAATCATATTTTCGAAATGGGTAGACAAGTTGTACGAATTTACTTGTTAGGTAGACCCCGATAATTTAAATCTATTTTGAAACCAGAAGACGTTGATAATTACGAAAATCCTCACCACGCTAGATTATGTAACCTGTTCATTGAAGTACCACATATCACAATAGAAGACCAACCCAAGGCACTAAAAATCACCAGAACAACCCCATTATTGAAAATTGCAGATAGAAGTGCTGTATCAAGGTGTAGGGGCATCACGTCGATTTTATCTATACCTAAATTATTGGAACTTGTTAAATTCCTTGAACGAAGTAGTGCCTCAATATGATCGCAAAGAGATCAGCATCTACAAACCTTATTGAATTCACCAGCAGCATAGTCAAAATTATAGAAATTCACAAGCAACTGGACGTGGTGTACGGCTTTGCCAAGGCGTTTGGCCGCATTCAATACACCAATATTGGAAACAGCAGATAAGAGTCAATTCAAGCTACATCGGGGTTTTCACAAGGTTCTTACATTGGCTTTTGGATTTTTACTTTTTTTCAGTTAATCTGCATTAACACTTAAAATAAAACAGTACTATCGAGAACTTAGGCGAATTTATCATTCCACCGGAAATTGAATCCAGTTTTAAAAAATTACGATATTAAGAATGTGTCACTACAAAGAGTATCTCAGATCAAGCACCACTCATATATGAGCTGTACCAAATACATAAAACAATGTGTTACTAAAACTAATTCCATGTGGGGATGTTTTGTTAAACGATGGACGGGAGATATTTATGACCTGGAAACAATCAAGATTTTGTACTTCGCATAAGTCCGGTATCAATTGGAATGCGCTGTTAATGTTTGGTGTCCGGTTTATGATTCTCACAACTGTAAACTACAAGGGTATTACAAAAGGAGTATGATCACGAGTTACCGTACCATGAAAACCTGCAGTGTTCACCACCATATCTGATTGGCTGTAAAACATACAACATAGCAACTGTGAAAACAAAAAGACGCGAGTTTTTAAGCTGTCGTTTGTCGGTAATATTTAATTGGATCACATTGATGCATCATCAATACTTGAAAGTTTTGAAATTAGAGTACCCAGTAGACCTAAAAAATATTAACAAGATGTGAACTCGCCGATCTATACAACTTAATCGAAGAACTTAAAGTTTTTTATTAATATAAGGAAATTTAAAATGTTTAATATGGAGCACGATCCCCATCCAAGGAAAAGTGTGATAAAGCTTTCGCCAGAATCTATATACGCTTACAATAAAATTAGATATGATCTACAGGATTAAATCGTCTGTGCATTAAACATGTCAGATGAGTTTCTGACTTCAAAATTACCTGACTATTTTTAAAAGAGAGGTCCAAAATCATTTTCGACGAATTATTCTATCGTCAACCGTTCTTAGGACTTTATTAGAAATTTATTAGAGATAATTATTAAGCTGTAAAGAAGGTAGATGACCTATCGGTTACTGTCAAACCCATCTGTGTTTCATCTCTGTTTCGAGCCGTGGTCATTGATGACCTTCTTATTAGGATGCAGCAGTTTGGCTTGAATGTCCAGAGCTATACCGATAATCTTGTTCTAAAAGTGTTAAGTAAGCATTACAATTCTATTATCTAAACTAACGCAACACAGTTGAAATTATTTTTACTAAGTGTACATCGACTCTTATTTTCTGTACTAGTCGGTTTGGTAGAATAATTTCTAAATCAGAGAACATTATATATCTTGATGCTTGTGTAACGAGCCTTTTTTCAGTGATAGTAAGCTCATCTGGAAATATTATCCCAAATACTTCAAAAAACTACTGCCTGATACGAGCTTTTGGAAAAACTTGCAGTTTAAGCCCCAAAGAGTATAAAGCTCTGGCTGATTAGAGAAGTCAATAATCAAAGTTACATAACTACCTTCAGAACTTGATTGTCGAGCGTTTAACGGAGATACGGTTTCGACTACTTGTCATGGACCCCATTTTATATTAACCCCTTAATTGACACTTTCAATTTAGATTTTGCTTGTTTGGCTGGAATTCACTTTTGTACAATGTATTAGGACAACGAATACAATTGGGCTATTGTGGGGCTTAGACAGGTATATTAGAAAATTTTACTTCAGTTAGAGTTACCTGAAATTGACTGGTTAATGCGTTATTTGCTGAATATATGTAACTCAGTTATTTACAATGACTTATTCCTTATAAATTTCGTCGAATTTTCACAAAGTGTTGTCTGAATCTCATCTCGTTTTTTGGAATGACTATCGTCTAAGAGTTCAAATCATTAGGAGGGCCACTCATTGTGACATTAAACGTAATGAGATTGCTGAATCTGGTTCACGATCAACTTGAACCAGATGTGCTCTTATCTTGTAATTATGACAAAAAATTAATAAGGAAATCTGACAGATATAAGACTACAAGGGTTTGCGACCTCTGGTCAAAAATGTGTTTTAATGAACCCAAATTACATTTAACTAAGTATGCACTCTCGAAAAAGGATCAAATGAACAAATCATTTAACCAATATTATTCGACTATCGAGGTTTATGTTCATTTTATAGGCCATCACAATTAAACAAACGAAAAAGCAATGGTTCAGGTTGGTTTTATTTAACTTATCCACCAACAACTATAGTTAAAATAATATATATTTTATCAACGAGATTACACAACACTTTAATTTATTTCATTAAAAATTCTCATACGTATATTGTCTTCAACAAGAACAAAAAGATAAGAAGATCTACAAAAATATGTACATAAATTTAACATCTCGTAAATAAATAAATAAAAGTGAAATAAAATTCACAATAACTCATATAAATAAAAGTTTCGTTCTGGTTCGGTATTCAACATCCATTTTTTTGTGTTGGAATAATTTTTATATGTATATGGTGTATCGAAAAAAGCACAAAACGATTGCTGTTCTTTCTTTTACGGAAGTTTGAAAGGTATCTTTTTCAAATATGGCGGCAAATATATATACATATTGATTTGGTTAAGTACATATATCATAAATTTTTTATAGCGAATATGTTAATATTTTATTTTATGTTTTGTAAACACATTTAATAAACTCAGGCTTTTCATTTCGGCGGTGGGCGGGGAAAGACTAACATACAAACGGGCATATATAACGTGAATTTCCAATTCAAGTGGTATATATAGGAATATATACGCGGGCAATTTTTATATTGTATTCTTGCAAATAAAAATGAAGGTAGCCCATTCATATTTTAATATACTTGAGTAAGTATGCTTGATGTGAATTTTGTATTTTATGTTTATGTATGTTGCGAAGTACACCTTAAATTAAAAATTTTCATGCAACAGGACTAGTATATATTTTAAGAGTTTATTAAAGCATCTTTCATAAAACATAACTTTTGTAATCTGGATTTCATTTTATTTTGATATTATATTTGCAAACTTTTTGGCTTGAATAAAATTGACTGTGTGCGAATTTGAAATGGAATAATGAAACAAATTAACGCCAGGAAGAATAAACGAAAGTTTAATGACTTTGAATCGTAATTAGGCAAATTTACCAACTTTATATAAACATAAATAAAATTTCAATCGGAATTAATGAGCCTTGCAGAGTATATTCAGTTAAACTTTTATAATATGTTATCCATCATTTTGTATTTCATCAAATTAGTTACACTTTTACCTTATACAGAACTCATATAACATGTGGTTAATTCTAGATCTACATCGAACAACTAAGTATAATACATTTTAACGATATACTAAATTTCCATTTATCTTAAGAAATGGTTTCAGTTTTCACAATATGCCTGATCAATTTTAAATTTATCACTATATACCACAGAGTGGTCCAAGTTAAACTGACTGATTTGCAGATAATAAATACTCAGTGCAAGAACGTGTAAAAATTGTTTTTTTTGTTTTCCGACCTATCAATTGTTACAGAAAGATTTTTGCCTTAAACATTTTAATACTGCGACACCTTCAGTGTGAACATGATAAGAACTTTACCACCCAGTTTGAGGAGCGGAGATTGATATATCTGTTACTTCTCATCGATATGCTAATCATTCGAACATCTCCTGAACATTCTAAAACTTAATAAAATTCATGACCCTAAAATTATTGCTGAGGTATGTGTGGTACCTCAACGGCTACAATATGCCAATAAATTTTTGAAGAATCTTGGATATAAATATGTCAATAAACGAACTGCCAAAATTAAGGTATGGAGAAATCGAAAGCACTGTTTGCTGTTGAATTATGGTCGATAATTGTCGTGTTCGATCATCCAGAAACCGTCTTTGAGGCGATATACCGGACCTTCTTGGAAATTTTTTTACGTTCGATAGCTTTCAATAATCGTGACATATGGTTTCAGCAGAATAGAACTACAACACATACAGCGAGAGAGACAATGGCGGCTCTGTGAGAATTTTTCGATCAATTTCAAAATATGCGTAGAGATTATGATCCGATAAGAAAATTTGTAAGATTATCAGGCTGTGTAAATTCGTCTGGAGGACAGTAGGACTATACCAAGTTTACCCCGATCAGATTCCCAATATTATTAAAACTAGTTTTAATATATACTACAAATTCCGATACAAGTATAAAGATTAAGTACCAGTTTAACAAATCAAATAGTTTAAGATAAATAGCTTAATAGTCGCACTCAACATAATAAAACCATAACAAAGATCTTATGTTTATAAGTATATAATAATATATATATAAAAGAAACATTAAAGTTTATATCTTTGTGTATATTCTCATATAAATTTGCGTAATGTGTAAAGATATAAAAGCCCAATGACGTATCTCATGAAATCTATACATATATAGACACACGTATGTACATTTTTGCGTGGTTTTAAATCACTTAAAAATGTGTATCATATACATAGTACTATACAGAGCTCTATAGATAGATGTATTTCAATTAGTTTAATTTCGTTTATCTGTTTAGTTATCTGTCTTTCACAAGTGGTTTATTCTCGTATAGGTTGAATTAATAATAAATGGGATACAAACATTTTACTTGAAGATTTCCATTTTTTTTTTTGCAATTCAAATTGATTATAAACTTAACTTTCAATTTTACTCAACATGGAGTATATGTGTATATATCATATAAGATATAGTGGAAAACAGACCTCTTCAAACTGATTTCTTTCCCAAACAAATTGAGTGCCTAATTTAAATCATTTCAGTGCGAATGAAAAAACAACCATTGATTGTTTGGTTTAAATATTAGATTGATAGTTGATCGAGTTAAATTATAATTATTAGAAAGCACTCGTATTGCGCGCATTTTATATATAAGACATATATTTGATTTGATAAGAATTTTTATATTACATTATAAAGTTATATGACATACATTTATATCTTTAGAGTAATAAATAATTTTACACCATACAATCAAACATATATCATTACGTTGGCATGGGTTCAGGTATGTCTGTGATATGTTTGGCTTAACAAAACCCAAAAGTTGAGATAGAAATTATGCATCATTGACCAATGTTCCATCCTAATAAAATTAATTCTATATGCATTCTACCCAATATACTATGTAATCATCAAAAAGGTTTAAATTAATTATAAACACTTAAACGATTTATTATTATTGAGCCATCGGATGTTGTTTTAGTACCTAATTATATTTTAAAAGGTTTTGAATTTTTACGAAAATTATACATTAATCTTATTGCTCAATCAAGTTGAGTCCTTTAAAGGATGCGAATACATTTTCTTTACGAGTTATAGGGTCAAAACTCGAACGATATATAAATGAAAAATTAACTTTGGATGTGACTTTGGATTTTGGAAACAGTGCCGGATAATGAATTTGGAAGTATCCAACAAACGTTTACAAATACGTTTCAAGGCCACGGGTATGGCGCAAAATACATTTGTTGTGCTAAACACCAACAATGTGGTCGAATTCTTGTTAAGTGGTTCGAAAAAGTAAAGATGGGGCGTAGATGCATCTCGGCATTGAACCGATATCTCACTCTTAATGAATCATTTGTAATTTATGAAAAGAGGTCTGAAATATATAAAGACAACGTCAGCCAAATGTCATACAAGTTGGTTGCATCTCGACATCAACCATAGCTGAACCTTGATGCTATACAGTATAGATGGCGTAAGGGATACAAAGAAGAACGTATATTGCCCGATGTACCGTGAGAGGTCGAAAAATTATAAAAGGTGATGCGGGTCGGCGAAAAAGGGCTTTTGGTTGGATGATTGCTTGGCGATAGAATCGAGGAACGAGGTTTTTTTTGGAGATAACTGGAGTAAGCAACAATCGATACATAAAAAATAAAAAATAAACAAGAGTGAAAAATAAAGTGAAAGTATAGTGATAGGAAAAATAACAGGATAAAGCAAGAGTGGTGAAACACGCTGTCGGGAAAAAGTGAAGGTGGGTCGTATCAAGAGCCACGTGGAGCGGCAAGTGGAACGCGAGCGATTGCGGTGCTTGAGCGACAAGAGTTTCTGGAACGAGCCATAGATAGAGACGGAGAGGGGACACGGAGAGATACAGGTTACTGTCACTTTCATATCTTTCCTTACAAGCTCTCAGTGTAACAAGTTTCATTTCAATAGTACAATACCCCCCACCCCCCAATTGTTACACCCAGCCCGAAGGTCTCTATAGCCAACCGGAGTGAGCTAGCCCCACGGCCAAAAACGATGTATCATTTAGAGTGTAAAAAGTTTTGAAATATAGCTAGTGTCAAAAAAGAAGTAATTTTTTTTATTTGTTAACGCGCACGTCACATTTACTGACTCCAAAGTTTATTCTACTTTACAACAATTAGCACTGACTAGCTCATAATATATTCTGTTCAATTAAACATGCATCAACTTTCATAGTATCCAAATGGTTCATTTTGATTAATGGACCGTAGTGGACTACTATGCATATTTGACCCAAGAAATTTGGAGACAACTTCATCCTTTTATAGCCTTTTTCGAGGAGAACGTAATGCTAGAAATTTCACATTGCTCTCGTTAAAGGAATCAAACGTGGGTATAGCAATGACAGGACGAGCTCACAAAGGCCAGAGTTCATCTTGTAACTATAATCATGTTGACGAGTTGTTATTCCCCTCTAAATAGCAGTATGTGTCATTCGGTAAAGAACAAGTTTTTTGTGCTCTAATCATGTCACCTTTAAATGTTGGCACAAACCCACAAATATGATGGGAGGCCAGTTAAGTTTAAATACATTAACTTAGAGGCGTTATTATAGTCCAAGATTCATGTTCAAGAGGAGCTCGCGGTGACATTTTGGAAGTGATTCAACATACGAGGGACGATATCAACACAAATGTTGACATTTCAACACAAATGAAGTGTTGAACAGTTGAACATTGAAACTTTTTAGGCACTTCAATGACTAATACGGTATGAGCCAAAAATACACGAAGTAACAGGACATTCAGGATAAGTAAGTAAAAAACAAAATTTTGACAAAACTGGATTTTATTATTCAACATAGTTGCCTACGAGGGTGATGGACTCTGGTGTATTTGTGAAGCCATGGCTCATCCATTGTCACATATTAACAATAGAATTTCATTTAATTGCGGGTTAACAGTGCCAAATACTGGCCTGAAGCATTGATTCGTTGTTGGTTTTGGTCGACTGTAAGCTCACGCGGCACCCACTTTGCACAGAGCTTCCGCATACCACATGTTCGTGTAAAATGGTAAAAACACTGCCATCTGATATCGTGCACCTCAATTTGCGAGTGAGAGACATGAAGTATGAAGAGCACTGTTTCCCTCCTATAATCAAATCAACCTCCTATAATCCAAAACAGCCATTCTTGCAGAAATCGCACTGTCAACAACATCAAATGTTATAGTTGAGCTATCAGCTCTATTTTTCAGTAAAGAATAATAATGGCAAACCAAGTCAGTCTGCTTGCACCACTTGCGTAAGAATCTAACAGAACGTCGGGATCATTTAATTTAGTTTTCACTAAGCCTTGTTAACCTTTCACCAATAACACTAATGATTGTCAACTAATGAATAAATTTATTGATTATGCATTTATATAGTATTTCTTGCCAAATAAAATTATGAACATGAACAGTCTTGTTCAAATTTAAAAACTATATTTTTTCGGTTTATTACCGTTAAATTACAGAAATAACAAATTTATTTGAAATACACTAAATATAACCAAAAACTCTTTTCAGAGTATTTGTCTAAACATGAATATTCCCGGTTGAAATTACGAGAATAAGAGATCGCTGCTTGGGGGAAAAAAATCAGTACAGTTTGTAATTTCATGCAAAACGCATCCATTTTTCTAAGTAAAGTTTCAATTTAAAATGGAAAAAAGTATTAAGTGTAATGATATCAAAGTTTAAACAAATTAATGGATAATTGCATTGGTTTAAATACGTGGATTATATAACTCATTATGCTACAGTTATTCGAATAATGGGTGCATTGACTACTTTATAGACATCTATTTCGTTTCAAGCGAGGGAAAACAAGAAATTCAAAAACTGAGCGCCATCTACAGGAAATTTTAAAATTATTTGTTTACTTTAAGCAATCAAGCACTAAGATATAAATGGTATTGAATATAAAACCTTGGATATCAAATCGGTGTGACACTATTGTACATAAAATCGGTCTTGTGGTAACCTTTTATTTAATTGTGTGTATAGAATTGACCTGATGTAATCATCACCTGACCAAATATAAAAGCGATGGGCCTGAGTGCCATAACTACTATTTTTTAGATTTAAGTAAAAACGTACATAATCTAGACCAACAGCATAATCGAGAAGGAGGTGGTATAGATGGTTTGATGTGCAAGTTCGTATTATGGAACTATTGAAATAGAGGTTCAGCAACGACTGGGACATCTTACAGCACATGTTAAAAATACAAGAGCAAAATAAAGACTTCAGTTGCCTACTAGGCAAACTGTTTGGGCTGGTTAGTCCAGAATGTTTATGGCACCGGTCATCAGTTTTGTCTAATTAAAGCAATTGTGCACTGAGAAAACACTTTATTTGCTGCAACCGAATTTTTCGCTTCCCGAATTTAGCAGGTACAGTAACTAAATTAAAATTTCCCATGTAACATCGATTTGCGATTGAATAAACCGAATTACAATTACTGCAACCCCACATAAAATTACAGCAACTTCTGGTTAGTTAGTACAAATGATAGTTTTAACAACTGAATCGAAAATATGCTCGTTGTAAATAAATTTCTATACTTACAACTTGAAAGTTTGGTTCTGTCGACTAATATTTAATTGCATTAAATGTATGAACTATTCTGTAACATAAAAATTGAGTTGGGACAGCTAACATTTTGGTTGAAGCAAATAATATTATAGTAGTTATACTCAAATGAAATTTTGCCACTATACTAATTTTTGCTATCCGCAAAATAATTTTAATTTACAGAGGTAGCAAATGCTATCTCAGTAATGTAAGCAAATCCTTCAACCCCTGTGGACATTATAAAGATGAGCTGTAAGATTTCGGAATATTGTAATTAAACACAAATATTTATTGAAATGTTTATTAAAAATTTATTTATATATTTAAATATAGTTTTCAATACAAAATTATCAATTAAAAATTGGTGCTAAGATTTGTGTATTCTTAATATGTCGTTCCATATCACAGAATTTTTATTGTTGGCGCATTTGTTAATAAAAGATGTATGATCATACTTTAAAGACTCAATAAGGTATGGTTCGATGCCACTCTCTCATGCAACTACATATATATGCATCGGAGTTAATATCGAAACATTCTGTTACAATGGATTGTAAGCAAAACAAAAAATGTTACTCTTTCTTCACTAAAATCTTGATGAGACCAAACACTGCTTCATTATTACATAAATATCGAAGCAAATCTGTTATATTAGTAAGAATATATTTGACTTGGACATTATACATAACTACACTTAAAACTTACACGAAAAATTTCACCAAATATATTATAATTTATATAAAATTAATTCACTTGCACTAATCAGAACTTCACTAGCTCTATGTTCGTCTAATCATATTTAAAAATTATGGCATTCTAGTTTTATTCCTTATACGAGTAAATGACGTTAACTAATTTTATAAACAAGAAGGAAACGAATTTACCTACAACGAACTTAATGTTGTGCCAAACTAATTTTATGTGGCTCAGTTGGTACAAACGAATGTTAGTTGCTTGACTTAAATACAATTTAAATAAGTTGTAGTCAACAATTTTATTTGCGACTATCAATGTTTTTTTTTCCGGTTAATACTGCCGATGGTTGTGGCAAGTGCGGTTCAAAACCTAAGTGAACAAACGATTCAAATTTCGTGCAATATTTACTCCAAAGTACTTTTGGTTGTTGGAATTGAAAATTTATATCCATGATCGTTTGAACTTTAGAATAAAAGAATGTTGTTCCTGATAATTACAATTCGATATCCATTAAAAAATTTTAGTTATTTCAATCGTTTGCCAACTAATTATTTTTCTCAGTGTGCCTATTCAGTTGGCGCAAAATAAAATCATATACCTATTCAGTTGAAGCGGAGTGTATACATTTAATTATTGTAGGTTAATTCCAAATAATGTAACATCGCGAAAAGGTAAAGTATTATTTCTTAAAATAGCTCAATTAAATTGTGCTAAGTCAACGGTTTTAAAATATCAACAAAATTTAGTATTTTCAAAATCCCGAGAGCAAATATATAATATATACATATTTACTAACTTTTCCGATTATTTTTTGGTTATTTCATGGAAATAATGCTTTTTGTTGACAATAACAGATTTAAAATAAAATTTACCAACATAGACAAATATATATATATATATATATATATATATATATATATATATATATGTGCTGCCATAAACTGAACAAATAATTGTGGTAATTTTAATGTTTGTATATGTAGTATAAAGCAGGAATAGAGAGAAGACATATATTACAATACATAACTAGATCGATAATCTAAATAGAAATAATCTGAGTACATAAATGTGGGAGAAAAATCTTTAATTTATTATACTTGAGTACAGTTTGAGAAACGTAAAGATTGTAAATTATTCTAGCTCATTACGTTCATATCGGAAATAGAAACGATTGTTTTCTTTCAACAAACTGAACATTAGATATATAATTATCTCCTGTAGAATATTTGCAAACAGAAACTATTAAAAATAATAGTTTCCTTTTGATTTCCTTTAAAATAAATTGAGAACAGTTTGTATAATGATATTTATATAACCAGAATTCCAAATTTCTTCGCTAAATAATGATATAACGCGTAAATTTATGTCTATTGCACATGTCATCTGTCACTTAATTTATATTTAATACAAAATAAATAATTTTTAATTCAACATTATATTGTGTCATCGTGCGAGTTCTAAAAAATATTATTTAATATTAATCCTTCTTAATATATATTTACATTATTTACAAAAAAACAATGTCTAATCCCATCAACTACTCGTTCGTGAGTATAAAAAGCTCATTTTTTGTTTTATATAAAACAAAATGAAAAGCTTTATTATATATATATATAAGTATAATTTGTTATTGTTATTATTTGTTTCTTAATAGACAACAAAAAAACAAACTTTATATATTGTATAAAGGAATTCTTGATGGTGTTGTGTTGTTTATATTTAGCTTAGGGCAAATACTTTGTTTCATAAAATCTAGCGTGTGCATGTTTACATATATACATTAGTGGGATGTACATTTTGCAGTCGTATGTTCGTCTTATGTTTATAATATATCAACTAATTATTTCCTTGAGGGCAATAAACTTACATGCAAACGATGATATGATATTGTTTTGCAAATTAATTTAATATAATATAGAATACGCGCGATATTCTTGCTACTCAACTGTCACCATTATAATCAAAGACATTAGAGATGGTTTAAGTATATATACTTTATTATTATTATTTAAATTTAAATAAAGTGACGTACATTTATTTAAATCTAGTGTGCAAATATAAAGATCAATAAATATGTGTCACGACATATACACAATTGCATTTACACACTGTTAATTTACTATTTGTATTATAATATATATATACACAATTATAGATTATATAATCTATAAAACAACTATATATTGTTGTGTCTTACATATTGTTTTTTAACTCGACATTATATATACTTGACGACGAGTATTAAGTAATCGATAGATCATTGTCAAGCAAAAAAAATTTGTTAGTATAATAATTGATTAAGGTCATTAAAGACGTAAACTATCTCGATATTATATGTACAGTTTTTACGAAGATAACACAGTATTTTATTAGTTAGACATACATGAAATGGTTTTGACCCGTATGGTATTTACATATTTGTATTTAGATACGATTTAAGATTTATATGACCCATTCTTTATTATGACACTTTATTGTTATCGAATAAATGGCGATTAACGCAATTAAGTTAATAACAACTCTATTATATATATGTCATAGATTACACTGCGAATTAAGTATTAAAAGATGTTGCGACAATATTAAGCATATATATGCGATGTATTGTCATATAGATATATTAGATAAAAAGATTTGATGATCTTGATCTTTAGAATTTAAAAGTTTAATTGATTACGAAAACAATTTAATTAAAGTAGTTATATTTGTATTCTATATAGTTTATATATAACTATAAGTTAGTATAAAATAGCGTATAACTGACGTATTCGCACCAAATTATAAATTGGTGATATCTCCTATTTAAATTGATGTACAATCAATTGGGCGGTAATTACGTCAAAACTGATTAAGACCAAATCATTTAAAATTTGTTTATATAAGTATATGGTTTAAATATCAAAGGACATAATGTATTCCAATTCTGGTGATATACTCATCATATCACGGTTGCCGAAAGAACTGTCTTTGACGTAATTAAAAAAAACCCAGTAAAATTATAGCTATATCACTATATGAGCTAAAATTTGTCTTTAACCTTAACTCGATTGGAGATTACGTGCCCATATAATATTCATGAAGAACATGAAATTGAGAACTTTAATTCTGGTGTTTGACATAATGAGTTTTACTGTCCCCGTTATTTTTTAATCTTATATTGGAAAACCTTCTTTGTAAAAGTGAAACACCTCCAAAACAACTTTTTACTCCGACAATCAACTTTTTGCATATGCAAATGATATATGTTTGATGCAACGAAGTGAATAATATACTTGATCCACTAGAACAACATTCAGCTTCCACTGGTCTTAAAATCGATGCAATTGACTCAGAAGTGATAACCATACGGTTGAAGGAGTGATGAGATTCAAAGTATCTTAAAGCTCCATTACTCACAATAATGGTGCCACAATAACAGTGACAATCGGACTTAATGTTCTCTACGACTAATTCTGAAATCAAAATATTTTGCAAATTCGAATAAGTTGAAATTGTACAAATTGTTCATGAGACGTTTTGTCATATAAAAGGCGAGAGATGGCTTCTAACATAAAAGAGAAAAATCATACGTCCCATACACATGCCGAATTCTTTTGAATCACGAGATCAGGAATTTAACACAAATTCCTGATATCATACATAAAAGAAAAAGCGTTCTCCTAGCTCGGTCAAGTTTTGCGTGCCAATGATCCAGACCATCAATCTACAAAAGGAGAGCCATCTTTCAGTTGCCATCTTTCAGTTGTTTTCTTTCCTTAAACTTCCATATTTTTTCTTAAACATTAGTATGTAGAAAAATTCGGGATGTTTTTGTGCAAGAAGCTACGGCGTAGATTATTATAACAATGAAAAACCATGAATGACAAGTTACATATGGGAGGATTGGTTGACAAAACTTCATGTTCATTTTGGTCGAAAAAAAACCTATTTGGAATGTGCTCCTATTTTCTGATAATTGTCCGACATATGCCTAAGAAGTGCAATCAAAATTTGAACTCATTAAGTAAGAGAATTTTCCACCAAATCATAAAATTAAGCTTTGGCTGTAATTAGATTTCGAATCAAAAAAGATTAGTCAGACTATGACATGTGATGAGTGGTTTGGGATAAGTGAACGGAAAATTAATATTTAAACATTGACGAAAATACTTGTGACGACATATCTCGATTACCAAATGATTATAGAAGAATTAACGTCTCTGATGAATCAAAAATTCGAAATCCATTAGAAGTAAGCCTGTTGAGATGCAAGCAGATACGCATACAAGTTCTCATTATTTGGATATAAAATGCCAAAAAGAATTTCAAAAAATGTTGAGGTCACTCTCATTGATCTTAAAAATGAATAACCACTCAGAAGTATTTCAAAAAAAAATTATTTAGTTATCATAAAGAATCCTGGACGATGACTATCAAAAATTGTCGCCGAACCCAAAGAGAGCAATTAAACTATTTATAGTGCCTGGCGCAGTTGAAACGCCAGTTATAACAGGAACCGATTAAAGTTGACAAAGCCTTATAGAAGTGGGAACACAAGAAAACTGAAAATTGATAACATGGTCTGACGAAACAAAGATAAACCGTATCGGTTCTGATGGGCGTTTGTGGACCTGATAATCTTATCAAAAACTGGGTTACAGAAGAGAAACATCCAAAAGAACCATGAAATTCGGAGTAGGTTCTTTGATGGTTTAGGGATGTTTAAGAATTAAGGAGGAGTGAAAAATTAAGAAGACTTGGGAAATCAATTATATAATCAATAATCTGCCGACAACATCGTGATTCTGAAAACGGACATATTTTTCATGTAAGACAATGATCCAAAGCACTGCAAAAATACGAAACAGTGGTTACAAAACCAGGGAATTTATACTTTATAGTGGCCAGCACACTCACCGGATCTTAATCCAGTCGAGAAACTGTGAAGTATCGAAAAACTTCGAAGTTATATATATATATATATATATATATATATATATATATATATATATATATATATATATATATATATATATATATATATATATATACTTATATATATATATATATATATATATATATATATATATATATATATATATAACTAAGATAACTAGGAATTTACCATTTACGAATTTAAAGAAAAAGCATTTAAAAGTTCTAGAGAAAATGAAAAGGCAATTCCCAATTCCCTATTCCCAGTGAAATCCAAAATAGGGTCATTGTACATAAAAATTAATAATTTATAAAACAAAAAAAATTAAAAAAAACGTATGCAGGGAAATATTTATGTTTGTCATAAAAAAAATTAAATCAGATAAAATATGACAAATAACCATTAAACAAATATAATTTTTTAAACCCATATACTTAATATGTCGTGTTTTAAAAGTATGTGACCATGTTTTAATATATAAGTAAACATGATTTTTCAATAATAAACAAAATCTATGTGACATTTATTTCCACCATAACACGGAATTAAAATAAAATCATGTACTGGAATAAATTATAAATTATAATATTTATAATTATAAAATAAACAATTGCATACCTTCTCTCGCTTTTAAGTAGACCGTATTGGCCACAATATTCTCTAATTCCATTAGTTCCAGGTTGGCGGCCTTTTATAAATCCTTTTTACGTTGCACAAAATTGTTATTATAAATAATAATTATTTATTTATTTATTTATTATTTCACAATAAAAACACAATTAAAATAAATAAAAATTTATTTATTTTTCATACACTCACACACTAAATATTATTTATTTATTTATTTTTACTATTTATATAATAAATATTTATGTTATATAAATAAAAAATTAATATCTATTATATTTCTTCTTCTTTTTTTTTTGTTAAAAATATGATTTATTTATTTACACAGTATAATTTATGCATTAATAATTATATTTATTAATATTAATTTTATTTAAGGTAATAAATAATATAAAATCCATTTTTATATTAATTTTGGAGTAAATTTTTTCTTTTTAATTTTTATATTCAATATTAAAATACTTAAAAACTTCATTAAAAATTATTTCTAATTCTTGTTTTAAATTGTTGAGTTATAAATTCTTGTTGTATTTGTTTGTTTTTGCTTCTTTACACAAAAAATACCAAAGAGGTCAAAAGCTGATGATTGACGTCAACAACATTCTAGGTTACAATAAAAAAAAGAAAAACAAATTATTATATTATTATTATTATTATAAATACTACATATGTGTAGGTACAATATAAACAAATACACACACATACATTATACTTGAAAATATATTTTATTTTTGATTATCAATCGATGAAAATAAAAATTTCACTTTCATTCAAATCAAAATTACAGTAGCGGCAGACACTAAAGACTAAAAAAAAAATAATACGAAAAGTATGTGTGAGTACACACTTGAAACGTACATTATCTTATCAGAGGCTCATATAACACCGAAATACAATTATTCACATTCACTATAATGAGGAAATATCCATAAGCGCTGTACAAGATAATTTTGAAAGTTTTAAGTGGATCACTTTGATTTCTAAAAATTGTGATTCATTGTAAATACAATAAATAATATTTTATCAAGGGCTGGTTACATAATTTCGTGTCTGATTTGGGTATAAATTGTTTCGAGCTGAGATTAATCTAAATCAAAGTTTCGAAACATTTTTACTCATTTTTCATTTCTTATCATCACTACTGTATGTATATATAGAATTTATATACAAACAAACTAAACTAAAAAAAATTACTTAAATATACAAAACACACGCATATTCCATTGGAAAAGTATTTTCATTGCCGTCCAACAATTTTATATAAAAAATTGTGCATTAGTAAGGAAATTTCTTAACACATATTATGTTAGCAAGACATAAATATTTGTATATGTATATATACGATATATATATATATATATATATATATATATATATATATATATATATATATATATATATATATATATATATATATATATATATATATATTTACAGGTAAACCTCGTTTAACGAAACCTCGGTTTCTTTATAAAACTCTCTTTTTTCTCCTTTTCGTCCCATTGAGACAAAACAAAATCATCTTTGAGTACAAAACCTCACAGACATAAATATGTTTGCCTAATTTTCAAATAATATTAAAAGAAATAATGTTGGTAATATCAGTTATCAAAGGACTTTTGCCAAAGACGAAACACCATTGCTATGGAAAAATCTGGAGATTATTAATAGAAAAGAACGTAGCGAGAAAACTCTTGATAGTTACATTCACAATTATTAAACAAGTCACTTTAATAATGCGTTGAGATGAGTCGGCTTGCAAGTACCGGCCATTAGTTTCAAAAATTCACAATTTAAAAATGGACGAATTAAAAAAACATTATGGTATGTGGATCGAACCACAATGTGCACGAAACTACCCGATTTCGGGTTGTATTAATAAAAGGTACTGATTTAGACAAAAGCACTAAAAAGCACAAACAATTTGTAAATTGTTTGTGCTTTTTAGTGCTTTTGTCAACATTATAAATAAACCAATAAACAATACCGTACCGAAGAGATTTAAGAATACAATCAGAAGATCAACTTAGATATAAACACTTCTTTTTGGACATCCTCAAACGACAATAGTGTGGCTATTGTAGAAATCATATAGCTATTGCAGAAGTCATAGAGGTTAATTGTTTATGGGAAGTTATGTATAATCAATGAAAGCAATGAAAACAGCGAGTTATCTCTTATAGAAGTATGGAAGATAAGTCAGTACGAAGTATGCGACAAACCCAATTGAGACTTCGTGGAAATTGATAAATAGTAGGAGCAAATAGTAGGCACAAATAGTAGGCACAGAGTCTGATTCAATCGATATTAACAACATAACCAGAGATATTGTGATGAGGGCAACGCAAGCTGGACAGTATAAAACCATATAACCTCGATGAAGGAACCTTTGCTTATCGAAGCATTTGCAGCAAGCTGGAGATTATAAATAGAAAAAAACGTGGGGAGAAAATGTTTAATAATTATTACGTGAATTTTGAATCAACCGTATTCACAATGTGTGGATTGGTTCGGCTTACGAGTAGTAATGTTTACTTCTTACGTAAGCAATGGATGTCTTGAGAAATGTAAACAAATATATTAGATACACTACATTAAAAAAAAAACAGCTGACACCAAGAATTAAAATTTGGAGAACATCGGATCTACGAGTATGAGATATCGGATTTCTCGAAAAGAAAGAGCACAACTACTGCAACTAGAGATTTGAAATTAAGCTGTTTGTTATTGGGCGTGTCCCAATGGATTGAAATGCATTCAAACATTAAACTTTAAGGTAACGCATCCGCAATCGATCCACACTATTGTAGAAAGCATAAAAGTTAATTATTTATGGGAAGTTATGTATAATTAATGAAAGTAATGAAAATAAAGAGTTATCACTTATACAAGTATGGAAAAAAGACAATATGAAGTATGCGACAAACGCAATTGGGACTGCGTAGAAACTAAAGAATAGTAGGCGCAATTAGTAGGCAAAAATAGTAGGCGCAATATCATGTACTTGATATTAAGAACATAACCAGAGATATTGTGATAAGGGCAACGCAAGCTGGTCGATATAAAACCATATAATTTTATGCCTCGATTGCCAAATCATCGATTAGCAAAGCATTTGCAGTAACCGACCTCTTCGTTCAGCGAGGTTTACCTGTATATTAAAATATAAGACAATGCGAAAATTAAGAAAATACATAAACCATGTTCATTCTTTATAGATGTGTACTTATAAACACAGAAAATAACAAGGGTATGCGTTTTTGCCATTGAAACTCGATGAATTTTAATTTGATTTATGATTTTGCTGTTTTTGATATTTCTGCTATATACTCGAATATATACACACGAGCTGCGAGATAATCTAGATATGAATTTTATATACGAGATATGTACATAATTTTTTTTTTGCTGAGCTGTATCAATATATTGTACTTTCTTGTCCACTTTGTTTATGTGAAGATGAATATATAAAATAATTTAGCATATGTTATGCGAAATCCCTTAATTTGTTATATTTTAGCTACCAACAAATTATACTTTGGATTTTGTTTTGCTGCTTGTATAGACTACATATAAGTATATGAAAACGAAATTATTATGTATAAACATGACTGATAAGAATGATAATACTTTTATTTATTTTCATATATAGTCGCGTAGACATTATAATGTTTTTATTATTACAAAATATGTAGTATATGTGGATAGATTTATTTGGATAACGCGAACGCACACAATATATGTGTGCTTCACAATTTGAACAAGTGTAATAATAAACGCGATTTATATTTTTGTTATGATATGCGCGCGAAGGTGATATATTATATATCAATATATAATTTTGGTCGTAATCAATGAACAGAACAATTTGGAGATATAACTCAAGATATACTTACATAAGAATATTATTTACAAAACTATATACATAAAATAAAATAGTGAAAGAGTTTTTTTTTTATATTGAATTTTTTTTTCGACGTTCAATGTCATAAAATACGTCATAGTGTTCTCAAACAATAATAAGAAAAAAAATTACGTTGCTGAGGAGTTACATCACGTAATTTTTTATAGCACATTGGATTCACGGAACACAACACATTTTTTATTGCCTCGCTGTTAACGAACGAAAAATGATTGCAAAATATAACGCGTGCCAAAAGCTAATACGTTTACAGTGTATATAGTATATATAAATAAGACTTATTAGCTATTATGTCTGGAATTGACAAAATAAAAAACTGTATTTATGTATTGTTACTTCGTGAAAAATCACTTTATGTAAGTTCTTTGGTCATATATTTGCATTCAATATACATCGTAAGAAATTCAAAAGAAACCGATAAGAAAATATATGGGTATTGCCATTACGAAGAAAAACCTATGACGGATTATTTTCTACTTAAATCATAATTTTGAACATGTGTTGTGAAGGTTTAAAGTAAATTATTAGTTTATTAACCTAGGACTCTCGATATCAGGCCCCAAATCTGGAAAATATATTACTCTGAGTTGTAATTGGTTAGGATTAAAATGGAATGGAATTCTTTGTATATAATATGGATTACTCAGCTTCAGGTGACTATATATAGAAATATGAGTACGAACGGACCTAACAACAAACTAGATGATGTTCAACAAACTTGAAACCCTTATACTTGTACTATTATTAAAACTAGGCCTGCACTGTTCAAATTTCGATTAAATTATTCTATAAACTTTGTAGGTTTTGGGTCGATATACGTCTGTCGAATGATAGAAACCAACTAAGTACAGAACATAAAACGGAAGATATTCTAGAACAGGCAGTCCTATTCGTATAAATATGATGTAAACAAACGAAACGAATAAGCATACAAAAAGCATGAAACTAAGGTACAATTATTCAAATACAATATTATTAGGGCATCAGTACACAATTTCATAAAAAACTGCAAAGTTAAAAATGAAGTGGGAATTCGGAATCTTAAAATTTGTTTTAAGATAGTATTAGTACTGAAAAAGTTATTTCATCGTTTTATATCTATATAGTTTTCATAATCCGGTCCTGCTGTTGCTAAAACAATTTTATCATGTTAGCACATAGTCCTGTGCCAAACATCACAAAACTCCTAAAACTACCAATATTCTCCGAAACACATACAGTTCTATATTTTTCCAGAAGAAATTCAATGCCATCTTAAAGGTAAAATTTGACGAACATTTGTTTTCCGTATCATCAATTTATTTCACTACTATTTGCTGCAGACAAAATAATTCAAATTTTTTATTACACCTGGGTTCATGGGCTGAAGACGCGCAGTCAAATTCGGTAGAATTTTTCTGCGTTGCTTGATTTTGAATGCGCCGGAATAGAACTTTTTTTTTCAAAATATCAAACGATAATTTCACAGGCAACATATTTCACGGATTTTCACGTTTTTGGCTTTTCACCGTCGTGGTTGTTTTGATTTTGCAATAACGAACAAGGGTAATTTTTTCGATCCTGTTTTGTTAGCTTTGAAAGTTCATCAGAGCGATCTGTAAAAGTTCAAATTCATCACTGGCTTTAAGGTTGTGTACATCCATTTTTCTGCAATTTGCAAAGCGTTTTGTTTGATGATACCCCTGGATATTTTGACGTCGCATTAGTGGACAAACACAAAATAGCGTGTTTTATTCTACCGAGGTTCACATCTCGAATTTTTTTCACATGTAAGTTTTAAGAAGCATTCGCAGTATATATATATATATATATATATATATATATATATATATATATATAAATATATATATATATATATATAAATATATATATATATATATATATATATATATATATATATATATATATATATATATATATATATATATATATATATATATATATATATCGAGATCTCTTCATCCCTCTCTCCTTACAAACAATCCAATATTTTAACAGTCGAATTAACACATTTCTTATCACGAAGAACACATTTCTATTTCTCCTATCAAACATATACCAATTTCGGAGAATCATGCATTAAATTATCAAATCTTATGTAAATAAAAAAAAATTGTTTTTGCTCGATAAACATATTGCTTTGCCTAATCAACATACCATTTTTGACATTAAATGGGAAACCGAAACCATTACTAAAAATTATTATTCGATTCAGTATTTCGATAACCTCTATGTAAATCAACGTGACCTTATAACAATCAGTTATTGACATATATACTATATAGATTGCTTATCGAATTCTCTTGATTAAAAATAGTCTGGACTACGAGACTTTATCTAACGATGAATCAAATATAAAAACTTGGCGTCAGTTAAAAGTTGTTCGAGGAAGTCATTAAAGTTAGTAATATTAATTAATAATTTTATTAATTCGTTATCTATATTGTTATATTTAGAATGGATAATTTTGATAACTTTCTACATGCTTCAAATAGACCTTAACAATATTGATAAATTTTTATAACTCAATAGACAGCGGAAAGGAATGAGATATTTACGGTTCAACATTTGCAAAGTAAGGGGTTTCGATCAACCAAACACTTTTCTCCTATTTGCCTAAATATTTATACTTGGACTCAAACTTAGGGTATAGCATGTAAATAAACGAAGGCAAAATCATTAACAGTGCCATCTATTTTTAAATGACAAAAATTTTCCAACGATCAAAATTCAATAAATTTAAAAGTGTAAATCTTTTTCGTTACAAAAAAAAACGATAGATAAAACTTTGTTGAGAAAAGAACAGATAATGGGGACCTTGAGGGGATTATCGGGCCTTAAATGACGTAACCATTCAAAATCGATATCCAGTACCACGACTTTACACATCATTTCTAGTAACTGCATTCAACAAAGGGGAAGAAGAAACTGTTGAGCACTTCTTTTGCTGTTGTTATAAGATAGACTGCACTGCTTTTGGTCACAATTCTTATTTGAGGAACAACTGACGACCTTAAGGATACCAAATATCTTGAACTTCATTTGAAAAACAAACCGATTTCGGGACTGAGAGTGTACGTGTGGGAAACAATGGGACAATCGAGACTGAGTGACTGGAAAAAAATACGATGACTTATAATTCCAAAAACAGCCATTGTAAAGTCTTTTGGGATATTCGAGTTTTTTGAATGACATAGGAGTTTAGAGTGTAATTCGGATAGCAATTATTTTTTATTGCTTCGACGATATGTTATTTTTGTCTGAGTCATTTTAACAGCATTTAACACATGTTGAAATAATTTGTAAAAGGTTGTCGGCATTTGGTTTGATTACTAACAATTAAGTTGGATAAATGAGTATTTGCAAAATTGTTTAGTTCGAAAGGAATTGTTCTCAAAGTTATAAGACGACTTTGACATAATTAATCTGTTAATAATTCTGATCAAAACTTATTTTGTCATGCAGCCAGTACATAATCGTAAAAACTTGTGTACACTGTTAATTATTTTACAAATTCTATTCGTAAAATAGTAAACAGATTTATTAATAGATGGTGCTTTAGTTACAATTAGATTTGATAAAAGATGGCGCGTCAGTTAAAAGACCATTTTAATGTGCAGTCATCTGCAGACTATCTACCAAGTATGGTGTGATGAAAAGTATAAGGACTAAACTAATATGTTTGTAATATAACTAAATAATACGTTCCCTAATGTTCAGTCTAGTGCAAAAGCTAGCCCATCTATTAATTGATAATCGAAATCAATTAACTTACCTCTTCCGTTTTGAGGAATAATTCATTGGAGATTTCATATTTTTCAAGAAATCCATTAATAAATGACGAGTTATATACATTTATGCCAATATTTGTTATTTATTTAACACAGAAAATGTTGTTGACGTAGGACGTACATGATAAGACAACATGTAGTTGTTTTTAATGAACATGACATATAGATAATTGCTTAGTGAAATACATAATTTTACAGCTAAATCTCGCCTAAACGAATTTATTAAATATACGAAATGAAGTCGTCTGCCCCAAGTATGCATTCCACAATATCTATCCAATTATGACGCTACTGCCATCACACTTAACAGTAGACATTGTACAATCTTTGATATAAGATATTTAATTAAATACAAAACCCGGAGCATTATTAAAATAAAGTTATTTTGCTTAGTAACACATGTTTCTTTGTTATCTTTATAAATAAAATAAAAAAAAATAGAATGATTCTCGTTGTGAGATATTCATCTCTAAGATAAAAAGTTAACAATATTAATTTTCCAGAAGTCATGCACCAGCAATAATAAACAACGTTTCAAAATTTAAATTGAAACTCATTAATTTTTTTTCGGTGAATATAATCATTTAAACGTAAGAAATTTTATTCATCATCATTATTCGAAAGTTGAGTAAAATTGATGATACCTTTTTCGGGGTTCGTATTATATTTTGTCTTCAAGATGCTAAAAAATTTCGTATGTAATTGTATTATTAATTAGTACGCTGTACGCAACAAAATTAACTAATTAATTAATTAAAATGTGTCATCATATACGTTTTTACTCAATTTATGCTAATTAATTTACTATTATAAATTTATTTATTAAGTATAAAACACTAAACCCAAAGAAAGGAATCAAGATGGAGGTTTTATTATTTATGGCAACGACCAAAATGTTGTTGCATATCCACCTACACTTTTGGCGATTTATAAAATCCGAATTAAGTGTTCCTGGTCAAACGCCAAGATATATTTAATAATTTGCAAGAAAAATGCATTCGACAGGTACGAAAATAGTTGGATCGGTGTACATGATTTAATATTCATGCTTGATCGCCATCGCATAAAGTGCATGCATAATATACAAATATACCATGACGAATATGATTTCCGATACATAATATGATCAGTGTCCATTGTATCACGCAACATTTATCAATATATTATTAATAAATCACCTTCAAATTACGAGTATATATGTGTGTACGAATTAAGACGAGAAGATACGAACAAAAGAAAATATTATGAAGTTCATTGAATTTCCATTCACCCGTAGATTCCGGAATATTTTTAAGCTCACCTTGTGCTACATTTTCCATATCAATCACATATTTTATTATTCAATGAAAATCTATTTATACGGATTAATAGATTCAATCGTTCGCAGACCAATCAAACATAAGGAATATATAAGATATTTAATTTGTTGGTGTTTCCTTCTATGTCTTATATATGGGCAGAGTATAAGAATCTGTCTATTTTATAAGAAATTAAATCGATTGAAATAATAATAATAAATCGACTTATTAATCAAAAATGAAATTATCTAGAAAAGAATTAGTAATTGAAAATTGGTTGGTCTGTCGACGATCAATATATATGATACTCGTATACAAGTCGCTTTCGGTATGGGTGTTGAAGTATTTAATAAATTATTTTTGAAAGACTAATGAATTTCAATCAATAATTGATTTATGAATTGACTATCATGTATTATACACATACATTATATGTAGAAAAAAACAGCTTTCCTATTCCAATCGAACGAAATAAAAGTGATTGATGGGAATATAATTTTACGATACATACATAGATGACCTTAAAGTTCATGGAATATGTAATAATAATTTTTGGTGTTTCATATATAATCATAAAACATTTTAGTTATGTATGAAACCATAATTAATATCTAAATATATATGAGAATGACATCATTAGAATGTTTTACCAATCACTACTTACTTATAGGTTTATTTATTGATTGTTAAATTTTAATACCATTCACAAAGCCCTTTGTTGCCTGAAGGTTACTCAATTGGCCTATTGTGTTATCTCAGCCCAGATCTACACTCTCAAAGGAATTGAGGTCCAAAGCAGTGCTGTTTATGGAAAGAGTATGAAGAACAAGAGCACAAGAATTTCGCAGTCTGCGTTGTTCCGAATTTTCATTCGGAACATGTGACTATTCAGGAAATAATACCTGTTAAAATCCTCAAATTGCGTCTCTCATGATTTATTGATCGAAAATAGATTTTGGATTGTCTCATTTCGTATGGTTCAAATTACAAAAGATTGTCTCATTTCGTATGGTTCAAATTACAAAGATGACAATCAATATCTCTTTTAAGAAATAATGACGTCCCTACTAAAGAGGGCTGAGGTCCAACAAAAGAATAAACTGCAGTTAAACGGGCCAGTTTATCAACTAAATCATTACCTTTGATAACCATTCAGACTGCCTAGTCAATTTAAGGCAATTATCGTCTCCAAAACAAGTTTGGATAAAACAGTATTGGAGACAATCGTCTTTAGAGCAGGCTAGAAGAAGGGACGACGATCTGCAATTTATCTCCTTTGTACATGGTGCTGCTCTCTAAATGGGAGCAATATCCGCCTGAAACACATTAACGTACCTACCAATGGGGTCACATAATTAAACCTCAAGATTTTGTAGGTATAACCCGCCATCAGTCAGATTGAGGCATACTGATCCTTCAGTAAAGATCATCGTATGGTATCAGGGGAAGTAGAATGAATTGTTGTAGTCCCATATAGGCCACCTCCTTCTATATTTGACAGTGCCCAGAAGGAGCAAAAAGATTATCTCTATCTTGTAGGCGAACAGCAGTTTATATAGCTCCTAAGGTCCCACAATACCTAGACAAGTCTTTGAAGACGATTTAGACGTCTCCATCCAACCCCACTGATAGTTTCAATCCACCAAATAAGTGCGACAAACGAGATGATGAGTCTCGATAACCGAAATGTATAGCCAGTACGTCCAGGTTTTATGCCCCATGATTACCAAATGACTGTACATATCCAGTAAATAATACATGCTTTATTGCATTTCTCTTTAATATGTTTTTGCCAAGTAATGTTCCGATCTAACCAGATCCCGATATAGACTTCCGAAGAGAGCGAAATCGAATGAGCCCCAATTTTTGGAATACTTAAGTTTCCCAATCCTGCATCTATCATGTGATCACATAGTACATCCATATATTTAACCAGTATTATAGTGATGTCATCGGCATAACCCTACCAGTAAAATCGGTTGTTATTTAGTTAGACTACGAGTGAATTGACTACAAGATACCACAAGAGCGGAGACAGAACTGCACCCTGAAGACATCCCATTCGAGTGGTCACCGTCGTCGTATCACTACCGTAGTCTACAGTAATTTTCCTTGATCTAAGCATGGCACTAAACCACCGAACAAGTAAAATGTCTTTCAGCTGTATGTCCTATATTGCCAAACGCTGACTCAATAGATTTACCTTTCTGATATGTGTTGTTTGAAATGTAAGGGATGTTTGAAAAGTACTTTATCGATAAAGTATCTATCAACTAATCGCTCTTAACATTTAATTAGAAAAGAAGATAGGCTGATTAAGTCAAAAACTTTATACCTGATTATATCTAGGCTTTCCATTTTTCGGGATGAACACTACCCTGACGTTTCTCCATGATCTTGGTTTGTATCCCAGGGCCTGACTCTGAAGATAGGTTTAAGGTGATCTATTCTCGTCCTTCCTGTATGAGGCCCAAAAATATCCCAATTGAACCTGGTGGTTTATATATTGGAAAGAATTGATTTCCAACGGATTCTATCTTTTGTCACAACCTTCGCCACCAAGTTCCAATCTCTGAAACTTGAAAATTGGTATGAAATTTCCTTCTACATTAGAATTCTCACTTTCGGGAAAATGAAATTTCATTTGAAACAATAAAGCTTCCTGATTTGTACTTTTGTAAGTTCCATCAGGTTGTCCTTTAGTCCCAATCTTTCGTTGTACTGGTTTTATGGCTTTCTTTAGAAGTTTCCGTGTCTACTTCTTCAGTCTGCCCATTTTCCTAGTCCACCATGGGGTCCTAGTTATTTTAGGCTTACTAAGGGGGGAGCTCTTCTTATAGACGTTGATAAGTAGTTCTTTAAGCTTACCAGCTGCTCTTTCCATTCCACCACAATTTTTTAATTTTTATTGCTGAAGATAGAAGTGACTGGTTGCGATGAAGTGTATAAAGTTCCCAATCAGTATTTCTTGGGTTCTTAAATTCTCTAATTTCAGGTTTATCGCTGGTTAGATATCCTTTCTAGATATGGTTAGAGAGTAACGTCATCTAAGACCATCCAGGATGAAACTTTCTCACTTAGACTCGGTGAGGCAAGAGTAATATAAATTACTTCTTGCTTTGAGTATAACTAACAGGAAGTTCTATTGCCTACATTGGAGATGATTAGATCAAACGAAGATAGATATTCCAAGAGGGTAATCCTTCTAGGATTAATATAGGAGCTGCTCTAGCATGCGTGATGTGAGTTTGAATCGCACCCGGCAATGATTGGGATATCATTACGGTTTGTGTACTCTTTATAGTTTTGATAAACTCTTGAGTAGGGGAATGAAGTTCCGAATCACATGGGACATATGTTTACATAAACTGTTCCTTTACTTCAACGACTACTGCTGTGAGGTCATTACAACAAATTTCATTTAGGATTCTGTAATTCATGTTATAACTAATAAAAACATAGGCTCTAGGTTTTGAGTAGGTTCATGCCATATCAGCTGCAGAGATCATTGTTTGTTAAATTCCTTGTTTATTAAATTCTTTGTTTATTAAATTCCTTGCTGTCCAGCGATTTTTCAATCCGTCCAAGGACTTCATGGAGTGCTGTTTCAACAAATTTACCTTTCTGGTATGCAACGTCTGAACTGTATGGAACTTTCTATAATATTCACTTTAATTTTCATAAAGTAATTAATATATAGACAAAATACTATCAACAATAATCCCAATTTATACG
The DNA here is from genome assembly GCA_963932295.1 of Tipula lateralis. Lineage (NCBI taxonomy): Eukaryota > Metazoa > Arthropoda > Insecta > Diptera > Tipulidae > Tipula > Tipula lateralis. Next base: position 10,648,214 of record OZ010736.1, read on the forward strand.
CTCCTTTAGCCAGAAAACCATTAAATACCAAATTTATATTTGATTGTGATTTATACAATAAAAATGTTGAATATCAATCCCATATCTTACGCAGCAAAATATTCGAATGTCCTTTCGATTAAAACAAATTTCTCGAAAGCATCGTCTTTTATCACCAATTCATTTAATTTTCTTCCAATTTGTATTATCGTTGGTGTGCTTGTGATATCCTTTTTTTGTCTGTGGTCTTATTTTTATTACCCAGTACTACTTTATATATGGGATATTAATTCTAAACGATTTTCATGAATTTTATGTTTATTCATTCACGATATATTATACGGTAACCGTAATTTTCGGTATTTTAGGCAATCTGTCGATCTATACTTGGCATATAAAAATTTATTTATTTATAAATAAATTCTTTATATCTAGTTTTATTCCCATAAAATCCTCATTTATAACTAATTGTGTATTTTAAGTAGTATTACATAATGTAGGTAGGTAAAAGGGTGAAACTAGGATTACTATACATAGTTTAAGAGTTTCCTCTCTTTATTACAATTCCGAACCCCATAATTTCTTATAAATTCAATAATTTTAGAAGTGTAGGGTTCTCGACAATTCTATTTTGTCTACATAAATTGAATCGAAAATTGATTTATTTGGAAAATATATTATATCGCCTAAAGATGTATTTTTTTATGTAACGACATGCGCCTAGTGGAAATAATATCTCAACTCTACGTTGTACTATTGTTTGACCCCAATTATTTCCAAAAATTAAATTATAAATCACATAAAATTCTTTATTATATTGCCGATATATATAAGGGGGCAAATATATAAACTACATACATTAGTTCACTCTAGGCTATAAACTTGAAGATTACAGATAAGCTCGGAATTTAATTGACTCATATATAATAATTACTTCCATCACTATATATATATATATACAAACACACCTAATTCGAACTATATACATCTCCTATCTGCCTTAAGCCTACATGAGTATTGTTTTCATTAATTAGTTTAAAACAATTTTTTTTTATAAATCAGAACCCTCATTAAAATTGTCGTCTGTAAATTAACGCAAAAGTATTTAAAAGCGACATATTTTGTTTTTAATTTTATAGAGTCTACTGGCCACCGATCAATTAACAAATGTGATACTGAGTGACAAACAATTTTTGTATTTTTATGTTTCCAATTTCATTTCACCCTCATTAAATGAAAATAGAATTTTCAAGTGGAAATGGAATTTTTGTACGGTCCACACTAATCACCGTATACACACTATAATAAAGCGATTGGTTAAAAATAGCGACACACTCAAATATGTAGTTGTACAATCATTTTATTGTTGTTATCAACACACTATAATGGATTAGGTACTAGTAACGTGTGTATTCGGTTATTAATTTCCAGGAAATGTAAAAACCGATTATTTTGAAATCAACTAATTTTGTGTGATAGTTTCTATAGAAATTTGTAAAAATTTATTAAAAAATAATAAATCGTGTAAGTATATAGTGGGTGTTCCAAAATTAATGCAAGAGTTTTCCACCTTGAAAAAATAATTCATGGAGACTGGATCTGTTGACTGGCTAAGCACGCCGTTCGTCCAAAAACAAGCCCTTCAAATGTCAATATCGAAGCAGTGTGTGAGTGTTGGTAAAAACCCAAGATATGTCTTCCTGTTTACGCAACAACTGAATGACCTTGAACAGCTAAGTGCGTTCGTGGAATGGATTATTGAACATCAACAAGTACACTGTAATTTTTCGGGCAAAAAGCGATGAAGCACATTTTCACCTTGATGATTCTGAGAAACCACATGTGATTCTCGAACAACAAATGCACCCACAACACTATTTGGTGCGGATTTAGGACTAGATGCATGATTGAACCATATTTTGAAAATGTGGCTGGTTAAGCAGAAAGAACTGTGTAATCATTTCGTGATATCCAGCACCAGGGATATCGCGAAATGATTACACAGTTCTTTCTGCCGAAATTAGATGCCATTGATGAAACCAATATGTAGTTTCAACAAGACGGTGCGACATACAATACAGCCAGTGCAACAATTCAATTACTGTGTTAGACATTTTTTGGGGCGCTATTATGAAAAGTTCGATATCGGATCCGAAAGCGGAAAAATGTCACAATCCGACTGCTATGTGGTAGACGAATTTTATTTTGTTATCGAACTTGTGTTTTGATTATTCCATAGTTTAAGGAGCATGATTTCGTTAATGGATTTCATCTTAACAATAAAATAAAATCTAGCCAATTAAAGTGAGCTACCAAAAACATTATTGCTAACTTCATGCTTAAATTTGACAAATTTGACCAAACAATTTCATAGTAGGTAAATTTGCAGCGGATCTGTTTTTTCGATATCGGAGAAATCCGATATCGGACTATTTCATAACAACCCCCTGGTCGTGTACTGTCTCGTTTCGATGATCAGTCTCGGTCATCTCTAGATCGTGTGATTTAACACTTTTTAATTTATTCATATGGAGTTTTTTGAAGGCAAAGGTATATTCCGACCAACCCACAACCCAGATCTTACAAAAATGCTACATCAACGAAATTCACTCACAATTATGCAGAAAAAACATAAAAATTTCGACAAAAGAACCGTCAAAGTCGGAGCTTAGTAAAATAACATTTCTAAGGAAGTAGAAAATGCATAACTGCTAACTTCAAGCCGATATTTGCTTAATTCAACCAAACAATTTCATAATAGGATAATTCGCAGTGAATCCGATTTTTCGATATCGGAAAAAACCGATATCGGACTATTTTATAATAACTAGCCCCCTGGTCGTGTACTCTCTCGTTTCGGTGATTGGATTTGGCCCCCCGTAGATCGACAAAAGAGCACAATTTTCTACAAAAATTCCAGCAAAGCCGGAGCTTGATAAAAATAACAGTCTTAAGACTAAAAACTGTGTTAATTTTGGAACACCCTTTACATATAACCCAGGCAAAGTTTAACTTACATATTTAATATAAATTCCAAGAAGAAGCAAACCATATATATATATATATATATATATATATATATATATATATATATATATATATATATATATATATATATATATATATATATATATGTATATATATTGAATCGTTGAGTATTAAGACAAACATATTTACCTCTTGATTTGACATTCGATTGTGACGCAACTTTTCCAGGTATAATTTAAACACTAAACGCAAACCTCTTGATTTCAAAGAAAATGTATAAAAACCCCGATGTCTTAGCATAATATAAATCAAATTCGAAATACAATTCTCAAAGTCTTAAGATCATTGCCATTTGTCATGAATTTTTTCCCGCAAACGAACGCAATTTTGCTCAACATTATCCCCAACAAATGTTACAAATTCGTTTTATGATTAATTTTATAACATTTCTATTCACATTTTTCTTTCTTTCAACATCTCTAATATAGTATCTCTTAACACACTTAAGACTATATGTACATATATATATGGGGAAGGCTATTATGATATACTCGTATAGCACTTCACAAGAATGGCAAAAAAGGATACACAGGTGAAATAAATAATGGATTATAAGAGAGATCTATTCAATTTATTTACATTCGTTAATAATATTCTTAAAATAGGCTCAAAACATATCGACTTTACCTCTTATATCTTATAATGTTTAAGACGAGTATATATTCTTTCCTACAAATAAATTTTTATTTGACATTTATTCATTTAATTTATGTATTCCTTTCGAATGATAATTTTTTATTGTTTGTCAATCCTTTTTTGCGGCAGTGTGATAAATTATACGACGTAGTATTATCCCTAACATAAAATTTGCAGACATCAAAAATCCAGATGTTTGGATATGTGGACGGAGATTATGTGCTAAGTACTTAGTATGGACCGAAAATATTTTTTCTAGTACCGATATGAGGAGGTAACTTTATTGAACGATTTGATCGGTGGGTTTCCGGGATACAAAGTCCTTTTTTTTTAACCGAAATTAATAAGCAGACAGGAGCTTTAAGCAGACCTCCAATCTTGATAGAGGCACGCAAAAGGAGTTTTCACCATCTGATTAGGATCGGTGGTGTGAACAAAGATTTCTATGACCGCCTGTTGGAGTGCAGAATCAAATCCGACGGGACAGAGACTGATTGTCACATGCCATATTCATCATATGAACAGGTGAGACCATTAGAGAGAGCGTTGGCCAGAACTTTTGTATCGTTGCCACCGACTGCATTTTGAACAGTTCAGGACGCTTGAAATACGGGCAAACAATCCGAATGGTTGAAACTGAACCTGACTGTTGGGAGCCGAATTTCAAAGTCACTTTAAAAATTTATTTTAAGAAAATTGATTACTGTTTATTGCAGCATTTGCTTAGACTGAAGTATATGTTCTACTTTAGCAGGTGGCTGGAACAAATTGTGGTTTAGTGATAAGACACCAATTATAACAACAACGCGTTTAAAAGTGATGAGACTGAAGTATCTTGGATCTCACATAACTCACAATAATAACGTGGGAAACGATATGAACAGGTGGCGCAGGGTTAAAGCTGCGGCAGTTGGAGCGAGGTACCGGGTTCGAATCCGATAGGGGCAGGATCTTTCACCATGATATTACGATCTGTGGTGTGAATGAACACAACTATGTTGGAGTGCATGATGGTTAGGAAAATCGGACCTATAGCCGTACGTCCTCGAATTGGCTGTAATGGCGTAAAAGTAAGGACGTAAATAATCGAACCGCGCACAAGTGCCTTGAGCCCCAAAACAGATTAAAGAAAAAAAAAGAGAGTATGCAAGATCCTCATGCCGCTGGCAATTGGGCTCTAAAGATGGCTTCTAACATTCGAGAGAAGAGTTTTGAGTGATATATGGCCCAAATCGCGACGTTGATGGTACATAACGAGTTTTTTCAATCACAAGATCATGAATTTAATGCGTTTTTCTGATATCGTATATAAAATTAAAGGCCAGCAAGTACGCTGGCTCGGTCACATTTTGTGAGCTGATCTAAATCTAATGATAATACTATCAGTGAGGAGAGAGCCGCCTTCCAGTAGCCAAAGAGGTCACGAAGATGTCTCCACGACGAAAAATGCGATCTAGCGTTTTCTAATTGTTTACAACAGTATGAAGACATGGCTTGTGATCGAAACCGATGGAGTCAGATTATTGACGGGCCAATAATTGTGTGTAAAGACGAAGTGCAGAACTCAAAATTGAGACGTACACCCATCAATTTAGACTTCGAAATGAAAATGGGCAAGAGTAGTTCAGACTAACAAGAGATTAACAAGATATATTCAGAAAAGGTCTCAGTTCGGATAGATTATTTTACTATTAATAATCTACAGCTTAGCGGTCGTAAACGGCTTTCACTACGTCTCAACTGATACCTTACGAATCATTTTACCGATTGGTGCACATTGTAGATTGTCAGTCCAAAGAATGTTTTTACACACTATCGCATTTTATGTCATCCGGTGCATTTTAATTGTTGGCCAACGGCGAGAATTGAACTTGAGACCGCGGCATGATGAGAAACTCTATTAACCATTAAGCTACAACCGGCGATTATTTTATTATTAATGACTTGCAACATTTTAAGCGCAGCACTAAGGTAAGTTCCGCCTTATTTTTTATTATTTAAAATACTTAAAGTTCACACCTATATTTATATACACAAAGAACAAAACGATATCTATCGAATATGTCCTAAAGTCTTAACGAAATAAGTTCAACATGCTATTGACACCGACCTTGGGATATTTAAATGAACATTATAGTTTTAAGGCCTTAAAGATAACGTCTTTATGTTTAAAATAACAAAATACTGAAGTCTAAGATTATGTACAAACACAGTAATAGGTATAAAGCACTTTACTGCGCGGTCGCAACATTACACAAATGTATAAATTGTTGCAGTACATCGCACCATCCCATTTTACGTTAATCGACGAGAAAAATTCTTATAACCTCTGCCAAGATAGATTTTCTAGTGTACTCTCGATACTATCTAATCATATCTTAAGATATATTGCTTCGAGACAAATATGGCCACCGATGCAGGAATTAGCCAGGAGTTCGGGGTACCCATCCCCATTGTACATGTTGAGTAGATAATCTAGATCCCCCAATTTCAATATTCTACAAAAGCTTCCGTGCACATTTGGTTATACAACTTTTTCCACTGTACATTTAAATATTGATTTGATAAAAAAAAGAAAATATCTAGAATAGATAATACACACCCACATTAGATTTTCCAACATGAAAATTTACAACAATATGTTGAAGTGAGCAGCAAAAATCATCACACGATACAATGTTTTGTGTTGAACAGATTTATCTAGTGCAGTCACAATTTTGCCATTTTCATGGCCGATACTCGGAATCAATGTAAACACTTGATTGAATTATAGTCCAGACACATAACCTCATCAAATATTTTAACACAAATTATGTTATTATTTTACATAATATGCAAAATTATGTATAGTATCGAGCATAGGGAGTAGTAGAGTAGTGAGAGATGTACCCATTATTATTGTTGTTGAAAAGGGTTCAAATATTTATATGACCCTCGGTGACCTCTATGTCACACCACGAACAGAAAATTACGATACACCGGATGCAACGAGATGAGGAAATAATTCGCACTTTGAGACCGCACGCACTGGCAGAAATATTGGGACGGAATTCACATATATTGCACACACCAGACAGAAAAATATATTTACACACACACACACATATACACTACATTTTCTTATTTAACATCATCTTCATCTTACTTTTTATTTATAAAAAAAAAATATTTTCTCCACCACAAATAACCACTTTGTAATCCACTTTTTGTTGGGATAAATTCTGCTACGGGTGTGGTGTCAACACACACAGTACCATGCAAATTACAAAATTCAAGAACAAACAAAATTTTCCCAATTTTTCTTTCGACACAAAAAAAACAAATTTTCACACACCACAAAACAAAAATAAATAAAAAAACCAAAATTTATCTCAGAACACAGAAAACGATTCGGTTTATATTCCGCAATGAAAATCTCCCGTCCGTTTACCTTAAGGTACAAGAATCAACTCATAATGAAAAGTGCTTCGAAATCGTACCCCTAAAAAATATTTCATTTACACACACACACACAAGCGAGATAAATATAATAATTGCATACTATTATATATATATATATATTGATCTCATTCGCACACAAACATAATAATATAAAACAATGGCCGACTCACTCACACCAAAAATCAAACAAAAAAAGAAAACTTTCATTACACAAAACCATTCGCAATTAATTACAATTAATCAAAAATCGTATAAAACAATTAAATTATTATTATAAAACAATCCAGTTATGATTTATATATGATTAAAAACACTTTACACATACTTTTGGTACAGAAAAACACAAAATTTTAAACACAATCGATGGACACAATTTTTGACATATTTCTCGCAATATGTAATTCATTCAACTGACTTAAAAAAATGTCTGTATACTTTTATCGCTCTCTTTTCTATACTTGTAAATTGTATAACTTACTCAATAAATTTTATTTGCATTATTTATTATATATTTGTCTCTTTTTGTCATTTATTTATGACATATTTGTGATGAGTATATTTAATAGTTAGTATGTTTCACTGTAACAATAAAATTATTGATTGAGGTCATCAATATTTTGTATTGTTGAATTGGTGTGTTGTTCAATATGAATATTTTTTTTTTAACTGCCCATGGCTAATAGTTCAACTGGTATTTGTTGATGTACTTACTGATTAATTGAATCCGTTATAGTTTCAATGATTAAATCTCGACGTAGGTTTGCATTGTGTACATACCAGGGATTAAAGTATTCGGGTCTGCATTCTTGCCAGTTTTATTAGGTTGAAAGGGCACTTAGAGCTTCACAGCGTTTACGGAATATATCACAGTACGTTGCTAACCAATTATTCGATTTTGTCATAATGTTCGGGATTATGGTAGGGACGTACACTGTCTAGAGATACAGAGATACTCCTGCATCATTTAAATCGGTGTGTGTGGGATTATATCCCGGTTCGAATGAGCAAATAATTTTACAGAATCTTGTCGGTAATTATGCTCTAATTTTATGTAGCAGTTCCTGATTTCATAAACGACTCTGTGAACTTTTTCCATGGCTCCATGTTCTTCTCTAAATCCAAATAGATGATCCGGAATGATTTTAACTCCTCCAGAACTAAGTTTTTGCAGGAACAGTTTTTGTTGCAAGTGGATAGTAAGCTGATTGGACGGATTGAGTTTTCCAGATTTCTGGCTAGTGACCTGCTTTCATTAGAGCGTTTGTTAGATACATTTGTTCGGTAGCCTTTCTATATCGATCATATCTTTGACCGTTTATTTGACATTACGCCACTTGTATTTGATTGGTTTGTTTTTAGATTTTAAATTGACTTCCAGTTTGCTCGTAAGATTTAAACATTGCGAATCTGAATAACTATGAATTTGTTTAATGTTGATAAGCTCGATTGGGATGTAAGTGCCATTGTTACAGTAAAGATTTACTGTGCTGCTAGAAAAACGTGGTCATGAAACATCACGAAGTATCGCGTATAGGTAAATTTGTATAGAACTACCAGGATCCTTTGTTCATACCTTGGTGTAGTATTCCTCCATCTTCTGGAACAGCAGAATGTCTTGAATGTGTTACACTTGTAGCTCAGGCACATCCATCTTCATACTGTTTATTTAACTTACAACTTTTGTTTACAGAAAGAAAGATTCTAATTTCATTTGAGGAAAAAGCTAATAGACGAGAACGCTCTTTAGGACTTTCATTTTGTTCGTGGTAGAAGTATACCTTAAAGGCATAGAATGCCTTAAACATTTTGGAATTTGAGCCAATCCAGTTAATTTAACTTTCTACCATTGTTTGCTAAACGGAAGCCTACAACGGGAACACTTTTCAGAGCTTACAATCTCCGAAAATATCCCCAAATTTGCTGCTTGATCTCTATAAAGGACTGAGCTCGTTCTACCACCCCCACACTGATAAGGTCTAATGAATTAACGTCAACTCTTCCAGGGTCCAACTTCAGGGTACCCTCGAATATAGCTTATTAAACAATTTTCAAGACGTTAAAGGTCAAATACAAGAATAAGATGAATCATTGCAATGACCAACAACGCATATCTTCAATTCTATAAAATTCTATAAATTACACGTCTCGATCCATTTTATAGCCAACCTACCTTGAATAATAAAATATACATATATTGTTGAATTATACAGACTATAGACCAAGATATCCATCTAAAAGACCTCCATTAAATCATCATTTAACACTTTTTTAGTTATTCCATTCCACGTTCATTTTGTAAAATAAATACAACGACTCCGATTAATGACCCAAACGATACATGGCTAAGTATAAGAATAAGATTTGCATTTATAATATAAAAAATAATTAGTTTTGTTCAAATAAATCGTTCATCAATATATTTCGGTTTCATCAATCAATCACATCTCGTTTTCATATTTCGTTGATAAGCCGCTACATGATTTCATCCCAATTCATAAAGCGCTTGCGTGACATTCCAAAAAAGAACACAAAAGGCAAAAAAAAAAACAAACAAATATGTAAGATTTGAAGACATTTATTTAGGTAAGACGAGAAATGTTTACTGCAATTTTGTTTTATTAAACCGGTCCCTTGCACAATACGAAATCGTTTTTGTATTTTTATATTTTTTGTTTAATTCAGAAAAGTGCAATGTATTGTGGCGACGATGAGATCGAAAGAAGCGACAACAAAATGTTTGTGTATATTCTCATTACAACCACCTGTCTAGGTCAAATATTTGTGTGGAAATTCGTCACTAGATGGCACGGTTGAATTATAGCAGTTGCTACAATTTTGTATATAAAGATTATTAGTTGTTATGCTATCACTTTCTAGATGGCAGGTAAATGCATGATTTTGGATTCTTATTTGTATTAATTAATTTAATTAATTAATTATCGTTTGTATTTAAATTATATATCCAATTAAATTTTAAACATTGTACAATTATATTGAATGATCATTAATTTTAAATTATTTTACTCATTTCACCTTAAACGTTGCTATTTCAAAAGGGGATTCCCATATTTTGAATGATCGTGACGCAATGCTTATAAAGAGATAAGCTCACATAATTCTTATTAATTCTATTTACCAACAAATTGATTATGCTGGTATAAAATAAAGTTCACTGCATTTCATAAGATTCGAAAAACTGACTCATCCAGCTTATCCCTCTTACTCACTTTGGACTTAGATAAATCCAACATCTCCTACCTACCTGATAATCAACTTATACATTGGGTATATTGGGTTATTTTGGGGTTATTTCCAGCCTCGTAATATCTAAGCAGGATAAGTTCTAGTCTACAAGTATACTAGTAGTTGGGTAAGTAAACCAAACGAAAAACTGATTAAAAAAATAGAAAAAAAGTAGGTTCCACCGAGATTTGAACTCGGATCGCTGGATTCAGAGTCCAGAGTGCTAACCATTACACCATGGAACCGATGTAACATAAAAGCTTGTTCTGTATGTTTTACGATGAACAAGATATGATGTTGAATCTGGTGGCTAACAGTATTTCGAATTTGAGAGGTACAACGAGAATCCATTAGCATCCAGCTTGTTAGCTTACCAAGTCACTTCGAAAGTTGAAGAAGAGAGTTTGGGATTCAATTGATCATGGTGATACTTGTGTGAGTATAAAAGAGATTTAGGATGGTGGAACAATGATATTCGACTACAATGGAGAGTGAATGGCTCGTAAGAAATGATGCCAGTGTTTGGATAAGTTTATGAATGTACAGAATGTTATGAAACTAGATGCGTTGAGATTATCGGAAGGTTGATTTTAGAATCAGCATGATGTTTGAATCGGATGAGTTCTTACGAGTTTTCCGGAACTAATCGTGTAAGTTATAGCATACTTGAGTTGTTAAGTATCGGAGCAAAACAAGATTTGCTTAAAGTACTCCACAAGGTGTGATTGTACTTGAAAATACCAAATGAATGGACCAAAAGTATAGTGTTCCCTATACCTAAACGGAATAGAAATCCAAATGAGGCAACGAATTGGATTATCTTACCTGGAATGTTGGCCCCTCATCATCGCAAGTATTCAACAGGCAGAACAGAGCAATGGATTTGTTTGAATCTTAATGTGAATCCGGACAAGTATGCCATCGAAGAAATTTTCAGAAAAGACATTGGTATCCTCCAACTTGCCGAACAGTATTAGCTTATTAGGAAATGGAGTGAAAGAGGCTTTTAGCCAATTAATGAAGGTTGAGAATGCATGTGCAAGGGTGGTTCTGAAAAGTAGGCATCTGTTTAATGAATGCTGAATTGCAACGTATGAACATTTTTAATTGGCTACTAATGAGGGCAGGAAGAAAATCCTTTTATTTAGTCACATCCAGAGTGGAATTTTAATATTAAATCTAAGCAGAGAAAGGAGATACATAAACGATTGAGAGAATCATATTGAAACATGGTTTTGGAAGGAGTTTTAAACGCCAATTGGACGCTTGTATTTTATGGAAGGGTGTGCATTGGAGTTCCGCAAGTGAGTAAAATTCTTAAATTATTATACAAGCGATATCTAGCCGGAATTCGGGTGCAAAATCCCTTCTAACAATCTTCACTGTGTGCTTCAAGTTTGATGAAGCGATGCTAGGTGTAATTGTTATAAATGATTCTATTCTCAAGAATACAACCATTCTCCTTCTCTCTTATTCATTTCATCCGACTCCCAGAATGAATCACTTTTAATAATACGGAGTGGCGGGTACACGGGCTGAGTGATGTTTCAGTATCTTAACCATTTGTATGCATGATGTTGACAATCTACTATAAAGAGTCTATTTTCACTAACGAAGCACTATATGCTGACTAGCGAATATATTCAAAGACTCAATTCAGATGACATAAGATTCAATCGATTCCTGGAACCTTATTCAATCCCAGATACTGCATAAACATCATTCAATTTTGTTGAATCAATACAATCAACAACGTATGTTGGAAAATTATCTTTAGTTTGAATGATCTGATGAGTCAGCTAAAAATAATTCCTAACTCGAATTTTGAGGATCGTATGACGTCTCTGATACCCCCCTGCGCACTTCCGGCTGCAAATGATGTAATCTTTCAAAACACAAAAAAAGAACACATTTTAGCCATTCTATACAATTGATTAAACTAATCAATTTTATATAGTTTGCGTTACGTAGGTGTACACCGTGAAAAACGTCTGTCATGGTCAATCGTCCGATGTCAACATATATATAATGTTAGATTGCAAACATCTATGACCTTGTCCAATCAAATATCATATACATTGGCTATTCAGGTGAACAACCGGTTTATTATATTTTAATCGGCGGATTTAGATAGTCTAATGAATTTATAAATAGTTATAATACGGTGACGTCACGAATTATCTTTATCTATTCATGTGTGTCTAACTATATGTTTTGTGCAAACTGTCTGTTGTTGTATGTTTGATAAGACATGTAAATAATAACATGACTTACTGACCTTTAAAATATTTTCATTTTATGTGTAAAGTTATTTGGTTTGTATTAATAAACCACCTCAGCAGCGGAGTCTACATATAGGAATTTGTAGTATGAACTCATTATAAATGGTCGAGGGGACTGGAAGCCACTAACATCAATACTATATATATATTGCGACCTCGTAAGTCCTCACCAGGAATAAAGCCTTGATATACTGAACAAATTACAGGTACAGATATGGAACTAGATTCAGAGAACTATGTCAGAATGTCAAAGCATTGGATCAAGACAATGAGCGAATAATACACATTTTTTCATAACGTATACCTGGCATTTATTTCATCGATTCACCTTCAGACCAACAAAACATGTTCAAATGTAAATATACCAGGTTTGTAGAGGTCATGTTTATCAGTAGTTGGGGCTGCTTGGTGGAACACAATGCAAATGATAACAATGGGTGTTGTTCGAGTATAGATTATAGACAACTTATATTATAGACAACATATTTGGCAACATATTTGGTGCACTTCTGTAGTTCAATTTCTTTGGTTCAATTTCATTCGAATTGTTCAAATAATTATAGTGTCTTCCAGAGGGACACTACACCATTCAAAGTACTTCTTGTCTTTTATTTGACATTTTAGCCCAAAGTCACTCTCCCATGTTCTCCACAGAGATACAAGATGATACTAGATGATACAAAGTACATCTCTGGAATCTATCACAGCCGCTTTTCATGATAGTAACTGATCCGGATATATCACATTTTCCATGCAAACCAAAGACACATTTTGATCAAAATTACAGTTTGGCTTAAAATGTGTCATTGGTTTGCATGGAAAATGTGATATATCTGGATCAGTTAGTATCATGAAAGGCGGATTATATGATATTCATTTACCTCATCATTCAACCAACCACTGTATGCAATCATATCGGCTCTCTCATAAACATTGATTTGTATACGTTTGAAGGTATCCGTTGTCCTGAGTACCCCCTTTACTTATTAAACCTAAACTAGTCAGAGTGTCAGATTTTAAAAGAAATTTCCTCCCACTGCTCATGGCCAACTTGGTTTCATTCATAGTCCCAATCAATTTGGCGTTCATTATACAGATGCTCCCAATACCCATTCGATCCAAAATTTAAGTGTACCATCAAATTAACAGAAGGAAAAGATGGTACCACTTTGTAGCATATATTCATACTCTCGAAAATCAAGCGTTATTTGAGTTTTCCTAAAGTTTGCCAATGCCTGCAACCTCGTTATCATTTTATTCACGATCGCGTTTTCTTTCATAATCATTCTCATAGTTTCTGTCTCTCTCTCTTTCTCTCTCTCTCTCTCTCTCTTTCTCTCTTATAATTGAGAAGTGAATCATCCATTTCAGCCCATAGAGAATGTATTGGAATGAATTAACCGTCCCAATACCACTCTAGCAAGTACACGCTCACTCCATACTCAATTATGAAAGACATGTCAACGTCAGTGTTGCTTTCCGTAACACGTCAGTCACACCAGGAAGAGCTCCCTATTTCGGTTTACTAATTCTTTTGATAAAATTTAATCTACTTTTGCAATTCTCGAGTCACAGTTTCTCCATATGTGCGAGCTTTGAAACATAAACGTTGATCGATCCAGATCTTTAAATAGCTTAAGTCATAGTCTGACATCCCATACTCTCATTAAAAATTTGCCATACAACAATCTTGTATAAACACGTTTCCAGTTGATTAGCTGACCCACATATTCCTGAGCTCGGTTACATCACGAACTTTACCCATTAGGGTTGTTGGTGAAATTTACATTAGGGATGTTGGTGAAACACATTCTACATACAAGTTCACAGGTAATTTCGTGCCAGATTTCTACACCCCGATCCCATAAAGGGTACCATGATACCTTCCTTCCACAGTAGGGTGTTAATGACAGAACTCGTAACCCGCGTCAAACAGTTATGGTATTATTGTTCAGTATTGTTTGAGATTTCATCATGAAGAAACTTAGCCTGACCACAATGGCTCTTTGAACTCTTGAGAAGCTTAAAAAAGGTCTACGGTTTTTGAATAAGATTTTGTTTAGTGATTAAGTACATTACTAGCTCATTCACTAATGGCTACCTTGCTGAACTAAATTGCTGTATGTGGACTGACGAAAGACCTGATGAGGTTGAAGAGGTATCATAAAATCCGAACAAAATAACGGTTAGGTTTGGTTTATCAGCTGGTGGAATAATAGTTTAAATTTTTTTTAAGATGGCGCTACAATGCATGACAATTTTTCGGTGAACGCAGTTAATTTCACGCTTTGGGTCAGTGAATTGGCTTATGATTATGTGCTATACTGATATCACTATTTTGAGGCTACGTCTTAAGGCTATATGGATAAGCCTGTTACGATTGAGGAAGCCAACATTATTTGAGTCATTGGCCAAATATGACTCGAAATGCTCGAACGAATTCGAAATTTGGCGCTCGATGACATTGGAGAGTCACAATAGCTCTAAATTTAAGTCAAGTTTGGGTATATAAACCAGATCAGAATCTTCTTCGGAGGGGACGGGGGAGGTGTCTCTGAACAGGTTCAGTTGATCGCTAACTTAATCGATCACGTTTTCTTAAAAAACGTGACTCATTTTTCCTGTTTACTCGTTTTATTAATTTATTCATAAATGCACGAAACCTCATGCATCACAGGGTTAAATTTTGTAAACAATGATTCTATATTCAAACGCTTTTATTTATAAATCCTCTTATATTCTTCTTTGATTGTTGATTTTTCATTTTAGTACATAATTGCTATTCGTCGTCTTCGGTAGTTATCTTGGACCGCGTAGCTGGGCGTTTGATGTTAGACACCAATTTTGAAAAAAAAATAACGTTTCTAATTTTATATAATTATTAACAATAAAGTGTTGTTTGATTGTTTGTTATAAATTTAAGATATAATTGAAGATATTTAACTGGGAGTGATTAGTTGGTGAGTGTTAGTTGTGAAGTGAAAATCGACAGACGATCATAATAAAATTGTTAATTTAAATTAATTTGTATACTGTGTTGTTTAATAATTATAATTAATTGTTGTAATATTAGCTGATTAGTTTACACCTTATAAGGTAAATAAATTATATATTTACTCGTACACATCACATATGCAGATTGCGAATTTGTAGCTTTTGTTGTAGTTCTGTGATTTACCTGGTATGTGTCACATCAATGCCATACGCAAATTGCAAAGCTGATACACACACACTCGCATACGGTTTTGGGCACGTTCTCCTATTTGGGTCATTACACAAAAATTGATCGTCTCATTTAATTTGCGATTCAAGCTTTCAGATCTGTACCATCTGATGAGCAAATATTTTTTGTCAATAACCAGTTTTCGTAATCTCTATTGAGTTATTTTGTTGTTGTTTATATTAAGATGTACATTGAGAAGAAGAATCCAAACTGGAAATTCTTATAATGTTGAAATCATTTCTCGAGGCTCGATCAATAAATTATTGTATAAATAAAAGTGCTGTGTTTGCGGTTTATCTCAAGTCAATGCTATTAATCTAAGAGCTTAACGACTGGGAATAACATAACATATACGATGGCATTTTGAGAGTGTATGGCAATTAATGTTGCTGTAAGATCAACATAAGATCTCATTATACGATATGTAGTTAAAATTTAACTACTGTAATCTAATTACGAAATATACAATTAAAATTTAATTAAGGTTTCGAGGTACATATTAACATATGTGGACCAAATGTATGTGTAATATACGTCTTAGAGACGAGGTGACTTGTGGGGTTATCATTTTAATATGTAATATTTAAATACTGGAGTCTCATCGATTATAGAATACAGCTTTGCGTCACAATCGAATCAGTATTGTCACAATCGAATCAGTATTTTCAGACGTAGATTTATCAAATAACACAAATATCAACTGTAGCAGTTGGAGCAGGAGGTGCCGAGTTTGAAATCAGAAAGAGGCAAGATAACTGGAGAAGTGGTCACTAAAAACTTTAGAAACCAACCGATTTGAATTCGGGTGTGGTCCAATGTCGATATACAGGTATACAAGTTCGATTTGTCTGAGAGGAGAAGCGTATTCAGAAATTACGCCTGCCGGAATTTCAACACTCCACAAAGGCATTTATCTCCTGTCACCATACCTAGGTTGGATCGCTGAGTATATGACCCAAACGTAAAAATTGATGTGTTAAAAAACAAAAAAATCGAACATCGCCAAAATAACAACCAGCACTCGCTTAAGTATCCGAACACGAGATTAAAGATAGGTAAATAAGGCTGAGAACGATGTCAGATTGGTAACTTGAACGCTAGACCTGGCAGAAATCTGCCCAAAAATGGAGAAAAAATGATGAACTTTGCGATCGCTCATGTTCTCAAAGTGGCAAGTGCATTCTTTCCTTACACTAGGCACTTCCACGTTAAACATTTCGAAGCCTAATTGGCGATGTATTGATTTCAAAAGAACGTGCTCGGATTGTTCAAGACGTAAGATCTGCAACAAAATTCGTAGGCAGTTACAATTATCTGGTCAAAGCAAAGCTACGATAAAAAATTCGTATAAGTCCTGTGGAGATCTCATAAATGTTGAAAATAACGAAAATATCAGTCTGGTTGGTTTAAAATGATTGGTTTGATGAGGAGTCTCGCCTTGGTGAATGAAAGGAGAAATAAATCAGTTCTTGCTATAGAAGGACAGCTAAGTGGCGGAAGGCTAAGGTCTTAAGAATAAAATAACTCAGCAATGAGCGAAATTTGTTGAGGATCCATCGTATGATAAATTCACCATGGTTATGCAAAGATTAAAGAAAACTTGATCACCTGAAGTTAACTGCAGTAATTAAGAGCTTTTGGTATCCGGAGGGCTAACTTTGTCGATTTTTTTTCCGACCCTATTTGACTAGTGTGGTGAAATGAAGTTATGGTTAAAGACTGAAAAAGGATCGCTCATGTTGCCCAATATTCAAGAATGCTTGAAATATGAAAATTACCTCGGTATAGCTCTTGTACTGTCGCGTACATTATCTTGATAAGAATTCACAAATACCAAAGTTGAGTTGGGTTTTAAACAGGGTGTCATGTTGTTCTCGATAATTTTTAATCTCATGTTGTAGATGTCATCCAATCAACTATTGGCATATATGCAGATAATATCCGCATGATTGCATTAAATGACAATGGGGTGAAAGAGATTCTTGATCCACTAGAACAGTGTTCAGTGTTGGTCTCAAAATCAACGAGTGTCAAATCAAATATCTGATCTCTGGTTTTCGACACCCGGACGCAAATGATTTTAGTAGTGGTAACCGCACGTTTGAAGGAGTAATGAGATTCAAGTATCTTGGATCTCTCATTACTCGCACGATAATAGTTGCCGCTTGGCGATCGGGCTTTATATCCTCTACGTTCACTTCCGAAATAAAAATATCTTGCCAATGCAGATAAATTGAGATTGTACAGAGTGTTGATAAGACCCGTTGTCATGTATGGATGTGACAGTTGGACCTTGACAGATGAGTGTGATATCTGTTCCAAAATGCAACGTTGATGGCACATACCAAATTCTTACTAATCGCGAGACCAGGAATTTATGAAACAAAGGACAGTGAATACGCTAGCTCGGTCACGCGTATCGACCCGGATCAAATGATTCAGCAATCTTTAAAGGGAGACCAGTCTTTTGGTAGGTGAAGAGGTCACTGTCGACAACGATATTTATAACAATATGAAGAACTCGATGGAGTCGGATGGTTGACACGACAGAGCCTCAATTTGTATTCAATTATACCAAAGAAAGTTCGTTAAAGCTTGTTAACCTTTTACAAATAAACTAGTAGTGGGATTCCCAACTAAGATTAAGGTTAAGTTATCAAAATAGCCCGAACGACGAAACAACAAAAGATATTTACGAAAAAAATTTTCCAACGAATAAGACATTGCGGTAAGATCAATGACTTGCGAATTTAATGCTAAATATTTGACGTTTTATTATGCGATTGAACATAAAAATGATAAACATAAACATTTTTAGCCGTCAACCCGATATAAAATAGTAACTATAATCCAGGGTCAGCTTCAAAGAAGTATTATTGTTCTAGTGTTTGCGGTTTGTTGACGTCATGGAAATCGTGTTCCATAATTACTAAACTCACCTCAATCGGATTCATGTAATTGTATATTCGCCTTAGTGGGTTCTGAGAATTAAGGGTCAATGCCGCGGTCAATCCACAATTATTTGTAATTATATTATACAATCCAACCGTCCAACTTAGAGCTTCTTATCGCTTAGATCTTATATTGTGTACATTTAAGATCATTTTTATTACTTCTCTAAATAGTTTAATCGATTCGATTGCGTACACTCGTTTATTTGCCAACATGCTCTACGCAAATAAATAACGAGATGAATGCAATCATCATGTGTACAAATATATATTTTACTATAGTTTTGAGAAACTATCGTACATATAATATGTATTTATAGGTAAATATGTGCATAACCTTATATATGTACGCGGCTGGTAAAATGTTATCCCACATCCGGTTAATTTCCGCGAAAAGGTGATATATAAACAATATGCATACGTCATCAATTTTGACAATGACTGGGAATACATGTTAGTACATCTCTATATCGTCTGGAGGTTAAAAATAACATGAAGACCACAATGTGTGTAACATCCTATACACTCGTCATGTATCTGTACAAGCGGTGACGAGCTTTTTATATTTATCGTATGTTAACATGGATAAGAAGTTGAAGGTTAGACTGCGGGATAGCTTTTGCGAAAGTTTACTTAAAATCGTTGATCTAACATAACCCAAAATTGGACGCTGATGACATAAACAAAGTTATATTCTATAACTTAATCTCTTTGAATATATAGTTGCTAAAATCTCTAAGATCTAACACTAACTTGCCCTTGAGAGAGACCATTTAATCATCCGACCACTTGGCACTCACGTTAGGGTTGATTATATAGGGTGTCCTCACGGAATAGAACTTCGAATTGAGACGATTTATAAGAGAAATCGAAGAATTGTTCTCAGCAGACAGTCTGCCAAAGGTACTCTCAGAGGAATACCTGAATGGAATAGTCCTCCTTTTGAAGAAGAATGACGGCCTTACTGAGAGACCAAAGTAAGGTTCTTCTTGAGATCCAATTATTCAGTCACATGCAGTCAGTCAGACTACAGTAACCTATTTAATGAAGTGAACTATGAAGATCATATTTAGATAGAGTCTGTCATGAGATATTTGTATGCTCGAAGGTCAATGAGGAGCACCATTTAGTACCTAGAAGGAATGATTGATGCCAGACTGTCATATATGACACATCTCAATATGTCCAGTGAACGAGCAAGCCAAACAGCTCGACAAGTATGTCACACCAATTTTGGCCAATGCAGTGCAACACAAGACATATAGAAAAAATTAGAATATTTCTAAAGAGCAATATGCGCTTCTCAAAACGGATCGGATAACGCTGCCTGTGTTGTTAAGGGTTTGCATAACATAGATATACTGACTAAGAAACCTCAACTTGTATATCTGTTTTGTATGGCAGAAACGATGGGATGACTCGATCAAAAGCGTATATGCTTATCGCTTGATCCCATTGATCGAGACAGGGCTTAACAGACACCATAGTGATGTGGATTATTATATAACCCAGGTTTTTGCCATGGATGCTTTAGAGCAAATATATATTCAAGTTCAACCCGACTGCCTTTGTGCACCATTAGAAACCGCAGAACACGTGTTATATGAGTGTCCACGTTTTAATGAAACGATAAAAAATATCAGTGCACCTGGCCATAATCTAACACAAGACAACGTTATTGATTTTATGGTGGAATCAGACGACGCAGATGGAATGACGTGAGCAGAGTTATATATAATTGAGATGTTTCGAAAGCAGCCGAAACGCGATTAGTACCTAGTTCTACCTGAATAGGAGGTAGCTTAAGGCTGCCTCGTGATCGTATGGAGCCAAACGGCAAAGAAATCGGGGATTAGGGATTAGACGCTAACAATCCAAAACACTTGCATTTATGGGTAATGGTCTTCATGTGATGTTAACTGAGGTGATAAGTGCGCATTTTTTCCCCCAGTCACTCAGGCTCAGTTGGCTCATTGTGACATCCCTTCCCAGACGCACACTCTCAGTCCCGGAACCTGTTTGTTCTTCGAACGAAGTTCAAGATATATAATATCCTCAAGGTCGCCAATTGATCCTCAAATAAGAATTGTGAACCGAAACAGTTCAGTCTATGGCAAGAGAATGAAGAAAAGGAGCACAAAAAGTTCTCAACAGTTTTTTCCTCTTCGCCCCCATACTCTTTGCAGTATGAGATGTTAGAAACATATGACTATTCAGGGAGCAGTGCCCTGTTACTATCCCAGCAAAGTGGATGCCGCAACCAAACGGGCCAATATATTTCTTTTGATATACCCATGTGACTGAGTATCCAGTGAAGTCCGTCCCAAAACAAGTTTCGATGAAACAGTATTGGAATCACTCGCCTTTAGGACAGCCTGGCTGTCAGAAAGGATACACACGACGATATCTGCAATTTATCCGTTTTACAAAGAGTTCTGCTTTCAAAACTGCAGCAATTTCTGCCTGAAAAACAGTAGCGTACCTATCAAGCGGGATCGATAATTCGACCTCAGGATTTTGTATGTATAACCAGGTACCAGCTAGATCCGTCAGTGAACATATCGTTACCGGAGGAGTATGGTTGGGTTGTTATAGTCTAATATATGATTTCCGGTAATAGGTTCATGAAATAATTTCCCGAAGATATTCTTGGTTACCATAGTGTCTGAGGCAATGTGGGCAGTCGTGTGCCGACCCACCTCCATTAATATTTTGATACTGCTCGGAAGGGCGAGCTGTTTGCGCTGCACACCTTCTGATCCAAAGATGAAGCGGCAGCAGAGTCACAGCCATCTCAAGAGCTGCAGTATAGTTAATAAGTGTGCATACTTCCCCAATAAGGTACAATACATACCTTGTATAGATATTTTTGGATCAATGGGAACATGTTTAACTTCAGCTAGGAGAGGCAGTTAATACTGACTCTTGCATTTCAAACCGAATCCATTGGAGATGCAATGACAGACAGCATCTGTGGATCAGAACTCATTTTAATTTGTAGGAATAAATGTCTTGTGTGTGGTCCTCGAATTTAAGCCGCTGATGGCCTGGCTCGTGTTGGTGCAGCATAGTCATCTTTTGGACAGGAGCTGTTCTTAAGAGTTATAAGAGATCTCGCAGGATGGTAGAGATGGTAGAGTACTGAGTGTTGTTTTAGGTCTTAACTAATCTGAAAGATAGATGTTTCCCTTTGTCGATAGAACCAAGAAGCTTCTAGCACTCAGAAAACCAGGATGATGCAATTCGTTGGCTCGGATATACGTTAAACAGATACAAGTCTACTATGTGGCCTTCATATATTAATTCGAGGTAAAGAAGATTTATGAAATGTCGTAGATTAAGAATGCAAAATATAATGGAATGAATGTTCTTTGCGTTCCGCATAACACAATTGAGATCAGGTTATTCCCAATACAAGAATCCTAAATATAAAACACATAAATGAATAAATTAATTTTTTTTTAAGTCAGTTGAAAGTGGTCTTGTGTTTTACACGTTCTACAAAAACTGGATCGTAGACTCTAAAGTTCCAGTTTGACTATATCATGATACACTCTAATAAATTTTGTTAACATTTTTATCTTTGCAGAATATATCCAGAACTACAATGCCAAAAGCACTGGGAGTCGTGGTCACACTGCTCGCTCTAACTGCGATCCAGTGTCAAGAGCGAGGCAATCCATTCAAAACTGTGACGGAATGGCCCGATCTAGATTATGTATTTCCAACACCCGAACTAAGGGCAGCCGCCATTAGTGATGGTAAATTTGTAGCCGGAAATGGAGTTCCAATCGATGTCGACGTTTATTATGGCGGTAAAGGTCACACAAACTTCCCAGTCTTAAATCTATTTATTAATCATTTTCATTTCGTACAGGACAAAATTCGAAGGTGTTTGTCACAGTGCCTCGATTTTTACCCGGCGTTCCAGTTACATTTGGCACAGTATCAACAAATTCGGGACAAACAACCGCAATGGTCGATCCATATCCGGATTATTCATGGCATGCATCGCACGGACAAAATTGTGACGGCATCACATCTGTAATTCGCGTCGAGATCGATATATGTGGACGTTTATGGGTCCTCGATACAGGAAAAATTGGTGATAATCAATTATGTCAGCCACAACTATTAGTTTTTAATCTAGAAAATTCATCGCTTGTGCATCGCTATCGATTCCCACCATCACAATATAGACAAGGGACATCGTTGTTCGTAACCCCGATTGTTGATGTTAGAGATATGGCGGATAATTGCCGTAATACTATGGTGTATATTGCCGATGTTAGTGGATTCGGGATAGTGGTGTACAGCTATACATCAAACACATCGTGGCGTGCACAAAACAAACTTGTTTATCCTGATCCACGATTTGGAACATTTACTATATCGGGCGAATCATTTGATTTGATGGATGGTGTACTGGGAATGGCAATTTCGAATATGTACGGTGCTACCGTAAATTCACGATTTAACGGTTTTTTTGGCAACAACTATTTAGGTGGTCAGCAAGTATCTCAAAACGATCGTCTTTTATATTTCCACTCGTTGGCCGGTTCAACAGAAAATGTTATTCCACTTCGATATTTGAATAATCAAACGATATGGGAAACAAATGTTGAATCAATTCCTCGGGCATTTATCGAAATCGGAAATCGTGGTATTCAATCCGGGGGCGAAGCAATGGATAGCAATGGTAATTTATTCTTTGGTCTTATGTCGCCCAACGCTATCGCGTGCTGGGATTCAAATTTACCTTATACGCCGTCCAACATGCGTATTGTAGCGGAAAGCGAACAGAAGCTGCAATTTACAAGTGGACTTAAAATTATCAGAAATAAACGTGGCAAAGAGGAATTGTGGATATTAACAAATCGTTTCCAGAAGATCATGAGTGGGACAATAAATTTCAACGAACCCAATTTTAGAATTCAGGCATTGCCAATTGAACAACTATTGGGCGGAACACGATGCAGACCTGGTGGATTTGTGATACCTTTTGCATTTCCTAATCAATAATTAAGCAATGACAACAGTGATTTTATATAAATTGACAATAAAACTATATATTTCGAGATGATAGCTCAAATTGTATATTTAAAACAATATTTCTTATTTGTTGTGATTAAGGTTAACAGAGTCGTAGACAGCTACCTCTTATTTTTGTTTTAGAAAAATAAATTATAGACAAAAAGTTGAATTGGATTCGAGTTTGAATATATTTTTCCAGATTGAATGTACATAACACGGAAAACGAGCGATCCTGAACATTTAAGCTAGATAGTAAGTATACTAAGGGCTGATACATAATAGCCCACATGCCCGTTTTGCATCCAAGTTTTGACTTTTGATCACAACCCAAACTGCGAACACTGTTTTAGAGGTGGAAAGGAAATTTTTAAGTCCTTATTGTGACCGGTCCTTTATACTCTTTCCATAATATCATACTTTCACTGCTTTGGATCACGATGATTTTTGATTATCAACGACCTTGAAGATATATTGGGCTTCATTCGAAGAACAAACATATTTCATGACTAAGAGTGTACGCCTGGAGGTGATTGCTATTCAAGCCTCAGAGACGGAAAAGGACTTAATAGATTTAGCAATATAGTCTACAAGTAATAATGTCTTCCAACCCATAACCATTTTTAAAAAGGGCTGGTAGAAATCAGCCCGACTTATGTTATAACATATAGGTCTGTACTCGGGTATACCTTAAGAATGCCGGCAACTTTGAAATATCAAAATCAGAACTTGCTTGTATCATTTTGGTGACTGCAATCATCGTACAAGGCAACCAACCAAAGGTGACTTTGTCAGCTACTGTGTTACAATAAAACGTGCTGTTGTACAATACTCAATCAGTTGTCACCTGCATATCGATGAGTAATTGTTTTTAGTATGAAACTACATTGGGCATTTTCGCTTCAACATATTACTTCTACTGGCTGTATCGCTGGAACGTTCAATTGTTTAAATATTATTAACTAACCCATTTTATAATCGTAGAATAAAATTAAATATTGGTACAAGTGTTCCATCCAAGAATAACTTTTTGTATAAAATGAGAAAATAGTTTTGTCAGTTAATCAGTAATCAGTTGACTATCAATCTAGCATATATGGCGTTCATCAAACTAGCAATCGGGCTAGTATCGTTAACGGCAGTACTGTCTTTGGAATACAGTCCACTTTACACGAATTTCGAATGGAAAAATCTCGATTACCAATTTCCAAATGCTACAGCACGACAAACAGCCATTTCGAATGGTAAATGGATTGCAGCCAACCAGGTATTAATTGACGCCGATGTCTATTATGGGACTGGTAAATATAAGTCGCGATAGCAGAATTATATAAGATCATTAACTTATATTCGAATTTCTTTATTATATAGGTGCACCAAAAATCTTCGTTACTATGCCAAGATTCCAAGAAGGTGTTCCAATAACTCTTGGTACTGTATCGAATACTTCGTCCACAAATGGCCCATTAATTGTCCCATACCCAAATTATTCATGGCATTCGTCAAACGGTTTAGATTGTAACGGTATGACATCAGTATTCCGTATTGCCATCGACCAGTGTCACCGATTGTGGGTGCTCGATGCCGGAAGAGTGGGCGACACACAATACTGTCCACCACAAATTTTAGTTTTTAACTTAAAAACTGATATCTTAATCCGTCGATACAAGTTCCCAATAAGTCAATATACGCCAACAATGTCACTATTTGTAACCCCAATTGTTGATGTGCGCGATCCAACTGGAACATGTAACGACACAATGGTGTATATAGCTGATGTTAATGGCAACGCAATCGTTATGTACAGTTATAAAAATAATAATTCGTGGAGAGCACGAAATAAATTCGTTTATGCTGATCCGCGTTTCGGAACATTTACAATTTCGAACCAATCGTTTGATTTAATGGACGGAGTGTTGGGAATGGTAGTTTCTCCACAAATCGGATCACGATTTTCGTCGATATATACGACGACAGCTGCTCCACTATATTCAAGTGATCGTTTGTTATTTTTCCATGCCCTATCTTCGGAAACCGAATACGCTGTTCCACTACGACATTTGGACAATAAAACGTTATGGGATACAAATATAGAATCGGTGCCACGGGCATTTATTGTAAGTCCTACACATACTATACTCATATGTTGACAGTATAAGTTTTGTTTTCTAGGAAATTGGATCGCGAGGAGTCCAATCGGCAGCCCAAGCAATGGATTGTAATGGAAATTTATACTTTGGATTGTGTACACCAAACGCTATCGCCTATTGGGATCCAAATATGCCTTATAGTAAACCGTATATAAATCTGGTAGCCGAAAGTGACCTAAAATTACAATTTCCAAGTGGACTAAAGATCAAAACGAACCCGTATGGCAAACAAGAACTGTGGACTGTATCGTGTCGATTGCAAAAAATTATGACTGGGACGATGGGCTTCAATGAAGTTAATTTTAGAATTCAATCTGCTTATATAAGCACTTTGTTCAATGGCCCAACTACTTGTTAGTGAAGGTTTTATAAAATAAAACATAATTTACAGTTGGACTCAACAATTTGTTTTAATCATCTAAGGTTAATAATTTAATATAGTGAAAGTTAACAATCTCGCTCAATCATCAGTTTCGATCAATGGGGCTAATGTAATTTCCGATAGCAAGCTCCACTACTGACAAGGTGGCAAGCGTTTAAGAAATCAAGGGGAAATGATGAATGTTATACTGATATGATGAATTCAAAAGCGAACCTCGGAGAGATACATCATATAAAAACCTCAGTGTGAAAGCAAAGACATTTATCGGAATGAGTGAAGTGAATCCACGTGAGATTGAATAGTGAAACTGTCGGATGAATTTGGAAGCAGGACAGGATAAATGTAAGGTAGCTTTCAACTCACACAGATTTTAACAATATTAGGGAAACTCGAGCCTGCCAGGAGTCGAACCTAGAATCTTCTGATCCGTAGTCAGACGCGTTATTCATTGCGTCACAGGCCCATTTGTCGAAAATCATAAAATTGTCAGTACCGTATACGAGTATTTTGTTTTTATTAATTTGGCGCTAACTTCAATGGTAGAAGTCATATGGCCTAGTTTTTATTTACACATTGATCCACTGTGATACCTTTATGTGACACTCTTTAATCTCACCCGCTCCATTGTTCGAATCATTATTGTGTGTCCTTTGATCTTCCTGAAAAAGTGCTTAATCAAAGGCTCACTATTCCACTCAAAGCACTTGTTTCCTTTTATCTGGCTCTTATGTCTTAACTCATTCTGCTATTTTGTCCACAGATTCACCTTACCACTCCGTTTTGCAAGCATATCAGCTCTTTCATTACCTTCTATTTGTAGGTGTGGAGTAATCCATTGAAGAATCTACTTCCCACTAAATTGAAAGTACTTATACAGATACTCCCTCCACGTTTTATTAATTCTAATCCACTTAGAGTATCAGAGAATAGAACTGTTCTCATTCCTGGCCAACTTAATTCCACCAATTATTCCAATCAACTTGGCATTCATCCTGACACTAGCATCCGTCAACGTGTGCAAAATATTTTAATCGCATCATACAAAACTCGCGCTCCACTGATAAATCATTCATCATCGGCATCGCTTTTGTAATGTCTCTAACATGCACAAGGTTTGGGGAATTTGTGCACTTATCGGTTGAATTTTAGAAAATATATCCATATTTTCCTCAATGACTTTTGACCGGTTGGTGTATGGGTATGTGTATCTGTTCTCAATGTCCAAATAATTAAATTAATTAATGATTTTCGATCCTTTTTCGAACAACTTATTTTTGTCATTAATATTATCAATTCGAAAGAAGAATCTCGACAAACAAAACTTGAAACCCACGTCGATTTATTTTGTAAATTCACACACACTAAAGTTTAATATTATTCATTTGATAAAACAAAGAATTAATTCCATTTGTATATTTTATTTATTGTTCCATTTACTTTTATAATGTAATATAATATTATTTAAAATTATAAAAAACGAGATTACTTTTTTGCTTTTATAATACAATTTTCTTTCTCTACTACTGCTGGCAAAAACAATTTTTTCTCCTATATATATCATAAAAATTGTTTCAAGTAGCCAACTAAATTTAAAAATTATGTACCATAAAAATGCTAACTTGTTGCAAAAATTATAGTATCCATTTAGTGTCACGACAGTTGAAGTGACTCGCCACAGTACTCCCCCTCCAGTGACAACGAAGTGAAATTAAGATAAATTAATTTGAGTGTAAATCATTCTCAGACGAAGTTGTGTAAATGAATCTTAATAAACAGAATAAAAAGAAGTAAATATTAACGAAAACGTAACGGAATTTGAGTAGTTCGTCCAGAACGAGTGGTAGTTTGATTTTGATTAGTATCAAAATCAGGAACTAAATTAAAAGTTACTTTCTTTTTGGATTTATCTGGTAAAGGAGTTTCTCCGGAATTAGGTAAATTTGATGATTGAATATTTTCGAAATCGGAGTAACACGGTTTGAGACGATCTATCGAAATTTTGGAAGTTTTACCATTAATATTAATATCAAAGAATTTATCAAATCGTTTGATTACCGGATAAGGACCTGTATACGGAGTTTGTAACGATTTTTTAACTGCATCGGTACGCAAAAAAACATGCGAACAAGAAAATAAATCTTTATGTACAAAGATTTTATTGGTACAATGTTTCGATGCCGGTGTAGGACGAATTTCGTCAAAGTGAGTTTTAAGGGCTTTGACGAAATCAGAATGAGAACTAAAATCCCTTTGACTCGTCAAAAATTGACCTGGAAGACGAAGTGTACTACCGTAAACTAACTCGGCAGGGGTGGTTTGAAGATCCTCTTTAAACGTAGAACGTAACCCAAGCAGAACCGAAGGCAAGAATTGAGTCCAATCCGGACGATTGTAACACATTAACGAAGCTTTAAGTGTTCTATGCCAACGTTCAATAATTCCATTACACTTTGGGTTATAGCTGGTGGTCCTACGATGTTCGAAACCCAATAGTTTAGATAGTTCGGCGAAAAGATGGGATTCGAATTGCGAACCTTGATCAGTGAGGATAAAAGATGGAACTCCAAACCGTGCAATCCAACCTGAATACACTGCAAAAGCGACTGTCGGTGCAGTCATGTCTGGAATCGGAATGGCCTCGGCCCATCGAGTAAAACGATCAATCAGAGTGACACAATAGCTCTGACCTTCGGAAATAGGAAGTGGACCAATAATATCTAAATGTACGTTATCAAATCTTTGAGTAGGTAATTTAAAAGTGTCAAGGGGAGATTTGATATGTTTAGTGACTTTGGCTTTTTGGCAAGATAAACAATTACGTGCCATTATTCTGGCATCTTTTTTGATACCAGGCCAGATCACTTTTTCAGAAAGAATCTTTACTGATGATTTAATGCCAGGGTGTGACAAATTATGAAAGGAGTCGAACACTGACTGTCTGAATTTTTTAGGAATAAATGGTCTCGGACTTTTAGATGATACTTCGCAATAAATTGATTTATTCGAGTTGAAAGTAATTGGAATTTGAATAAATTTAAGAGTATCGTTGTTAATTAATAAATCTTTAAGTTCGTCGTCCGTAGATTGTGCATCGGCTATTAACTTGTAATCAATACTTTCAGGTAGTGAAATCTGATTAATTCGAGATAGAGTGTCTGCAACAACATTGTCGATTCCTGATATATGTTGAATGTCCGTTGTAAATTGTCCGATAAAATCAAGGTGTCGGAATTGTCTAGGAGATGCTTTGTCTAGTTTTTGGTTGAAAGCATAAATAAGAGGTTTGTGGTCAGTGTACAGGGTAAAGTTTCTTCCTTCGAGCAAATAGCGGAAGTGTTTGATGCCGGAATATGCGGCCAACAACTCCCTGTCATATGCACTGTAACGCATTTGGGTTTCATTTAATCTAACTGAAAAGAAACTCAATGGTTGCCACGAACCAGACACTAACTGTTGAACGACAGCCCCGATTGCAGTATCGGATGCATCTACCATAATTGCTAATTTAGCAGTAGTAGAAGGATGGACAAGTAGAGAAGCATTGGTTAATTTGGATTTGCAACTTTCGAAGGCCCCAATGGCTTCTTCGGACCAAATAATAGGAACTTTTGAATTTTTTTTGTAATTTTTAAGAAAGTTATTAAGAAGAATTTGGTCTTTGGCTGCACCAGGAATGAAACGACGGTAAAAGTTAATCATTCCCAAGAAACGTTTGAGTTGACAGACTAATTTAGGTCGTTCGAATTTGACGATAGCCTCAACGCGTTCCTTTAATGGAAGTATACCGTCAGCGTTAACGGAGTGACCGAGAAAATCAACTTGAGATTGAGCAAAAACGCACTTCTCAGGGTTGATAATTAGTCCATATTCGGTAAGTTTGGTAAAAATGATTCTGAGATGATTAATGTGTTCTTCTAGGTTTTTGGATGCTATTAGAATATCGTCCAAATAGCAGAAACAGAATGAGAGTCCGAATAAAACTCTGTGCATCAGCCTTTGAAAAGATTGAGCCGCGTTACGCAGGCCAAAAGGCATCCTGGTGAACTCAAAGAGACCGAAAGGAGTGATAATGGCTGTTTTAGATATGTCGGTTGGTTCGACTGGAATTTGGTGGTAAGCTCGTACCAAATCAAGTGTGGAGAACACATTGCAACCGGCTAGTTGATGAGTGAAATCTTGGAGATAAGGTATCGGGTATCTATCGGGAATGGTTACATTATTTAGCGCACGATAGTCGCCACATGGTCTCCAAGTGCCATTTTTTTTTTAACCATATGGAGAGGGCTTGCCCAAGTGGAATTGCTAGGTCTGCAAATGCCTTGTTCCATCATGGATTGGAACTCATCCTTAGCGATTTTAAGTTTATCCGCTGGTAAACGGCGGGCTTTGAATGAAAAAGGTGGACCATTAGTGTCCAAATGATGTGTCACGTTATGTTTTACTGCCTGTACTTTTAAATTGTCTCTAGTTAGTTCAGAGAATTGAGAAAGAAGATGTGAAATTTCTGGCAGTAATTGTGACTGGTCTATCTTGGTCAAGGAGCTATGGGACGAATTAGTAATTTTACCAATGGTGTAAATTGAAGATAGTGGATCTATGATCCGTTTCTTTTGGATATCGACCAAGAGTCCTGTGTTTTTGAGAAAATCAGCTCCTATTATTGGCGAAGAAACGTCAGCGATGACGAAAGTCCATTGGAAGATCCTACGCAGTCCCAAATCCAAATTAAGAAAACTGGTTCCAAAGGCTTTAACCTTGGTACCATTAGCCGCGAAAAGATTAAAATCCCTGTAAGTAGATGATATTTTACATAAATTGGGCGGAATGACGGAAATATCCGCACCAGTATCTATTAAGAAAAGTAAGTTAGATATTTTTTCTCTTATGAGAAGTCGACAGGAATTTTGATCATCAACACATGAAGTTGTCATGTGTTGATGATTTAATCGTTTTTTGAATTCAGGGGCTCAATAGATTTGGTAAAATCAGAATAATGTTCGCAAAAAGGCAAACATTTACGAGCTTTGTTACGAAATCTGGAATGATAGTAACATAAATTTTTATTACTCGAATTTGATTTAGATCGAGATCTTCCATTACTACTAAGCGAGCGATAAGAAGATCTCGAGCGACTATTTTTATCGATCATAGAAGAAATCTCTAACATCAGATCTTTTTTGAAAATTTGTAGGTGTTCTTTTAAACTATTATTGGAAGGAGCTGACGGATGTACTTGTTCCATCGTATTGACTTGGAGATTAGATAATGTCTCCATAACATTATCAGCTCGTTCCGCTAGAGTGGTCAAAGGAAAATCGTTCTCAAAAGCAGTTATAACAGTCTGCACTTGAGGAGGCAAACGTTTAAGCCAAAGCTGCTTAATCGAATCTTCGTTAAAATTTTTACCGGCATTATATCGGAATTTTGTTAGCAGTTGAGATGGTTTATCATCTCCTAATGTTAGACCGTGCAATAAATTATTTAGTTTAGTTTTAGCTGATTCGCCAAGAACTTTAATTACTTCATTTTTAAAAGTTGAATATGGAGTGGCACCCTTATCGCGAGTAATCAATTCTCCGAATGTGTTATGGTGACGATAGTCTAGAGCACCGAGTGCAATAGAATAACGTGCTCTTTCTGAAATCGTATTTGTTGCGATAAACTGTTGTTCCAAAATTTCGAACCAGATTGTTGGATCTTGATTATAAAGTGATTGAGGAGGTTTGAATGGAATTTGAGCGAAAGTTCTAGATAAATTAGATGATGAGGTTGCAAAATTATTCTCTGTTTTTTCCACAGAATTAGTGTTCGAACTAACATTAGAATTTGCTGTGGATTTAATAGCCGCCGCAACACTTTCTCCAATAATGTCTCTTAATTGAGCTGATGTGAGAACAATTTGGTTAGACTCAGAGGGGTTATCTACTGGAGAAGAACTACTGGGAGCATCCTCGTTATCAGAACTCATCGTAACGACCAAATGGATTGTATTAAGCAAACAACAAATCAACAGTTCTACGATACTTACAGTTAGTTTTTAAAATATTTTAAATAAAAATAAATGTTGATTGAAGTTTTCTTTTTTCTTTTTTCTTTAGATACAATTATACTACCACTTCAAGTATAATTGTAAAATGAATATATGATTGTAGTAATTATTTCCGGTCCGTATTTGTTTAGTGTGTTCCGTTGGAGTAAAACCACTTCAATTACTCCAAATTTGTAGAATAAATATTATTAACTGGAAGAACTGTGTTCTTTCGGGGTCACCAATTATGGGTATGTGTATCTGTTCTCAATGTCCAAATAATTAAATTAATTAATGATTTTCGATCCTTTTTCGAACAACTTATTTTTGTCATTAATATTATCAATTCGAAAGAAGAATCTCGACAAACAAAACTTGAAACCCACGTCGATTTATTTTGTAAATTCACACACACTAAAGTTTAATATTATTCATTTGATAAAACAAAGAATTAATTCCATTTGTATATTTTATTTATTGTTCCATTTACTTTTATAATGTAATATAATATTATTTAAAATTATAAAAAACGAGTTTATTTTTTTGCTTTTATAATACAATTTTCTTTCTCTACTACTGCTGGCAAAAACAATTTTTTCTCCTATATATATCATAAAAATTGTTTCAAGTAGCCAACTAAATTTAAAAATTATGTACCATAAAAATGCTAACTTGTTGCAAAAATTATAGTATCCATTTAGTGTCACGACAGTTGAAGTGACTCGCCACAGGTGCAGTCGTAGTTTCACGCACGGTAATTAGTTCTCTTTTCATGTTTACAGGTGTGTCACTCTTTGTCTTTTTTTTTAATGGCTGTTGCTCCAAATAATAGTAGCCATTTGGCCCGTTTAAATCAATTCAGACCACAATGTATATATTGTTTCGTAGTAGAGCAATTTTATTAATTTTAATCTCTCGTTTATCAACATCCCATGTTGTCTAGTGGCTAGGATATCTGGCTTTCACTCAGAAGGCCCGGGTTCGATTCCCGGCATGGGAAATATTTTTTGGAAGTTCAACCTGAAACATTTTTAATGTAAACAATCTAATAATAAAATAAAAAATAAAACTAACGAAACAAAAAAGCCGCCCAACGTGGGGCTCGAACCCACGACCCTGAGATTAAGAGTCTCATGCTCTACCGACTGAGCTAGCCGGGCTATGTGTAACATACGAATAATCTCGATATATAAATAACTTTTGACAATTTTATAAACAAAATTCTTTTATTCTAGCTCTTCGTAATCGACCACAAGTCCACAACAATCATTCAAATTTCATTCCTTTCTTTGACAAATCAGCCCTAGCCTCTTTTATTTGTTGTTGCAATTCAATGGCTGCCTCGTCACAATCATTAAATGTAAACACACGATAGAGTACAGTTGATACAGCATATACCTACAATTAGATTAAGATTTAAGAGTGCACACTATTAACGATGCAATTCACACTTACACCAAACAACACGATCACGATGAAGGGCAAAAGTTGCACGATTTGCATATTTTCATCGAGAAAATCGGATCTAATTTGTCGAGTCAGAAGCGCTGTGTAAAATGTCGAAAATAAGCTGAATCCAAACAGCCATTGCATAAGTTTAGTCATTTTAACGTTTTATTTTTTTAGTTCACTAATTAATTAATTTAATTTCACAAAATTAACCGGCCTTTGTAAATATCCAAACAGATCAAACGTGTCAAAATATGTGTACACAAAAATTTGACGTTTCGCTTTGTCTACATAAAAATGTGGAGATTTGTTTTAGTACTAAACTATTATGAGCCAAGATTCAAACCAAAAAGAAGAATATAGTACTAATTGTGTGGTATTGGGTTTACACTCTACAAAATAAATTTTATATAGTTCATTGGAATGGTAATTATAGATTAAAGGCTAGTACTCAGTTCAAAGTGAAATGAAATTTTACCGCCTTCTCCAAAAATTTATTTATTTTCACGTGAAATAGAAATGAATTTTTTTTGGAGAATTCAAATGTTCAAACAGTTCAAATGTTCAAATTTCACGTGAAAAAAATGGTTCGAATCATTATTTTCGCGTGAAACCAATTTGTAGAGTTTATTCGCGCCATCTATGGTGCATTGAGAAAATTATAGTTTTGCGCTAATGAACTGAGTACTGCTTAGTGAAAACAGAAATGAAATTTTTCATTTCTAAGTTCACTTTGGTAAATTCGTATGGAAATTTCACGCGAAAGCGAAGGTGGTAACGATTCCGTTAAATTTTATTGATTAAAAGAATATAATTAATTAATTATTGTATATTGTATAAAACTGCTTAAATACGAATATGTTATACTTTATGTCTGAATATGTTACTGTGGGGGTATAGCTCAGTGGTAGAGCATTCGACTGCAGATCGAGAGGTCCCCGGTTCAAACCCGGGTGCCCCCTTGTTTTTACATATTTTGTAAAACTGCAAGGAAGTGTAGCTCTTCTTCCTATTAACAAAGTTTCGTATTGGGAATTATTCTTAGATCAACAAAGCTCTCACATTTGTATCGACTCATATATACATACATGATACATCAACCAACACATATATTGGAAACAAATACAATAATTTCTTACCAACAAGACATATAAAAAACTTGTCTGTTAAGAAATTAATAACAAAACGAAAGCACCACATAAATATCCAATATATGTATGTTTGTACTACCTTACATTTATGTGTACAGAACGCAACAAAAGTTTAGCTCCAGCCAAGTACGGCCCATACTAAATTGTAAGAAACCAATTGAATCCAGTTATAAAATTTATGACTAATTAGAGTGACAATACTGTAATCGTCGCGTACTGTATATTTACATACACACAACCAGATGTGTATGAATCATCATACAAAGGTATGCAATCGTTAATGATTGTTTGGTTAGTCAACAAAAATATTTATAAGAAACACAGCTTCTTGATAATATTGAAAAGATATTTTACAACAACACACCTCAAATACACTTATTAATGACATTTAGAAATTATACACATGTTTTTTCTTATACTCACACACAACTTAACAGCGTAAATCATTAAAAAGTTTATCGTGTTGTTGTTGTTAATTACTAAACTTAGGACGTACAATTGTAACCTTAAATGAGTCATAAATCATAATCATTCCCTTCTAGACGGGTTAATGATTTTTTTGGTTGTAAAGTTTTCGGACATATACTGTCTCTACACGGCGTTTCTAAAAGCTGTTGATTTGGCATGGACGATCATACTTGAATACTTCGCTAACTACGAGTATATCTGATACCAGCTGACGTACAGATACGGAAGTGAATCTAACAGAAGTAATAATATATTAAACAGAAGTTAAATAATTATATAGCGTTTGTGCAACAGCCGTTCACTATGACCTTGAGCAGTATACAGTGTTAGATTATTAGAAAATAGAAATACACATCTTATATAAATGTTTACATCTTTAAGGCAGTGATGTAGAACTTTAGGGGTCTAAGAAGAGAATCTGTTATTCTATTCTTGACCTTGCAAGGTCAAGAATAGAATAACAGATTCTCAAAATATAAGCGAAAATATTTCGATATGACTAAAAGAAACTCGTACTTCCTGTTTACAGATGTATGTCAAACTTGGACCAAGATCTTATATTAGTGCCATAAGTATTTTTTATTTTTTTATTTTATATTAAGCTTTAATTGGGTGCAGGGCGGACTTTTAGACAGTCCTAGCTCCTTGTAACTGTCAGAGCTCCTGCACCCAACGCGCGGTCCTTCAAGTAAAGGTTGATAGCTGCCTTAAACTTGTGCATTCTATAATCCAACGGAAACTGAAAACCGGATAACGAATTCCTCTTCCTGGATGTTCGATGAATGAATTCGCGCTTTGTACCTTCAGTTCGAGGTTTCGGCAGCTTCGCCGTAAACCTATGCGCATTGACCGTTCCTCGTGTTACCCGTCCTGGCGTAACTAATGGTGGTATTTACTCCTTTAATTCTGCAGAACATTTACCATTTATTAATCTATAGAACACGCATAGTTCTGCAACATCTCTGCGGTGCTGTAGGCTGTCTAGATCTTTCGTAAGTCTGGAGTTTCGTATTATTCGTATGGCACGCCGCTGAACTCTATCCAGCAACTGGAGAGCAGTGCCATATGCTCCACCCCAAACTTGACAGCAATATTCTATACACGGTCTAATAAAGGTTTTATATATCTGGAGAACCTGATGCGATTTAAAAAACCGTCTGCATCTATTGAGGAACCCGAGTTTACGTGAAGCTGATTTGGCCAATGCGATAATGTGTTCATTCCATTTTAAATTGTTACTAATTTGAACACCAAGCAGACGAATTGAGTCACAACCCACGAGAACGTGGCCTTTTACCACAAAAGGGTATTCGTTGCGACTTCTTTTACGCGAGAACGTGCATATTTGTGTTTTTTTCTCATTAAATTTGACCTGATTTTTAATTCCCCACTCAAATATTGTACTCAATTCGGAATTAAGCGAAGCGACAACTTCCGGCCGTTTACCGTTTAACTCTGAAGGAGTAGGCTCGGCCTCGAATGAAATAGAAGAGTGCAATGTTGCATCATCATTAAAACTGTGGATAGGGTTCACAGTGCTATCCAACAAGTCATTAATGTATAACAAAAACAAAGTTGGTGACAAAACTGATCCCTGAGGGACTCCGGCATTTGGGGAGTGTGTCGTTGATGATCTCCCATTTAGCACAACGTTGATCTTTCGGTCTTTGAGAAAGCTTTTTACCCACTTGATGGTCATCGAATCTAAGCCGTATGCCACAAGTTTACAAATGAGATTCTCATGCCAAACCTTGTCAAAAGCCTTGGATATATCCGAAGCGATTGCAAAGGCTTCTCCATGGTGCTCAAGGGCGAGATTCCATTTGTTTGTAACATACGTCAAAAGATCGG
The DNA here is from genome assembly GCA_963932295.1 of Tipula lateralis. Taxonomy (NCBI): domain Eukaryota; kingdom Metazoa; phylum Arthropoda; class Insecta; order Diptera; family Tipulidae; genus Tipula; species Tipula lateralis. Next base: position 10,685,527 of record OZ010736.1, read on the forward strand.
TTGTGGAGCGGATTTCACGGAAGCCATATTGTTTATCTGAAATTATTTTATTAATCTCAAGATAATTCACCAGTTGTTGGTTAATGCATTTCTCAAAAACTTTAGCCACGGCTGACACAATTGATATTGGCCGGTAGTTTGAAGGGTCAGTTTTATCACAACCACGTTTAAGGACCGGTTGCACCATCGCACTCTTCCAGGCGTTCGGGTATTTACCTTGCTTATAAGCAAAGGAGAAAAGTTTTAGTTAATATTGGAGCCAAGTCACTGGCAAACTCCTTCAATATTCGAACAGGAATTTCGTCAGGTCCGGTGGCCTTATTTATGTCCATTGCCTTCAGGTTCCTGAAGAGAATTTCCTCCGAGATATTGACAGGATCCATTTTGGTACCACAATACGGAATTGACGGAGGTGTAACTCCATCGGGGACAACTAAGGTCGAGTTCGAAGTGAAGACGTTTGCCAGTAAGTCGGCCTGCAAATATGGATCCACCACCAAAGCACCGTCTGCACATTTCATTGCTGTAATAGATGTTTTAGAAATATTGGCAACCGATGCGACCATCTGGTAAAAGTTGCGATCGGAGATTTTCAACTCGGAAGCCTTAGCGGCTTTCTTGTTGTCAGCTCTTTTCGCTTCCTACGCACAGATTTTTTTACAGATGTTACGTGTGGCCTTATATTCGTCAAACGAAATTTCGTTGCGCTTATATTTCTTGTGAGCAGATTTATTTTGTCTGGCGGCTTTGGCGGCTTCTTTTGAAAAAATTTTAAAATTAGGATTAGGATTGGAAAAGGATGATGGGATATATTTACTCATTCCGTGTAGAACGGTTTCGGTGAAATTGCAAACGGCGTCGTCTATTTGATTGTTATAAAAACAATGTCTCTCCCACGGGAAATGTTGAAAAAATGACCGTAACCCATCATTGTCAGCCTCGTTAAAATGCCATAGACGCCTTGGCTGCTGTCTAAATTCTGGTGGTGTTGCGACAGAAATTTTTACTGTTATCAGGTTGTGGTCAGAATTTCCAATTCCAGCCTCGACACGCGCTTCCATGGAATGCGGAATTGTTGTAAGACATAGATCCAGAATATGACTGCTTGTAGAATTTTGACATTCAAATGTGGAATCACTAACAATCTGCGTAAGGTCATGCGAAACAGCAAGCCACTCCGTCTGACACCCGGCACAGTTCGTATTTTGGTGATTCAACCATTCTTTATGGTGGGCATTAAAGTCACCAACCATAATTAATTCGCAGTAGGGATGTTGATTGCGAATGTCATCACATTTGTCTGACAAAACTTCGAAGAAATTCATGGTTTCTGAATCCGTTTGGTTGGGGGATCTATATAAACTAATTAAAAAAAGGATTTTATTAGGAAGGTATATTTTAAGTACAATAGTTACAATAGTATGTGCTATGATCATTACTTTTTTTGCTACTTTCCGCTATCTCGAAACATAACTTTGTCTAAAGACAGCATAAATTATGTGCTGTAGTAAGCACTACGGCTTTGATTATTTTCGCTGTTATCAGGTCGTATTCAGGGACTTTTTTTATCTTTAAGATTTTTTACTTCTTGTTTGATTTTTTCACAGTAACTGGTAGAACAAGTACCTTATCTATTTTGCTTACCGGTGTTAAATATTCATTCTGCGCCTGGCCAGATTATTATTCCGCAAACAGATCAACTTTTTGTTTATCGCTGCGAGCTCAGGTTCCATTAACCATTTTTATGGGTGGTAATTATAGTTTAGGTTTTTCCGGGCCTTCAACAACCAATAGTCCGTGTCAGGTTACTTAGAAAGCTAGCTACTGACTCATTCTTAATCTCTTTTATAAGCAGTTCCAGTTTCTAATACAAAGTGTTTTATCTTCAGGGGTTCTAGTTCTCTGCCAAGTCTTGCGAACTCATCTTTTTCTGTTAAACAAGTCTCTCACTTCAACCGGGTAGGTTAGAATTTTCTGTAATATACCTTGTTGGATGGGGTACTTCGTCGGAACATGCTATAAGTGTTCGAGATCGGCACATGTAGATTGATGCTTTCTTCGACTAGTTGTCGAAAGTATTTCTAGTTTGTTTTGCTATTTGTTAGACTTTGAGAGCTTGCTTTCCTTATTGCCATGGAACTTATTGCCATTAAGACTGGAAAGTGATCCGATGATAGTCCTTCTTCATTTTGGACTTCTAAGTAATTTTCAAAGATAATTCTTGATATATAGAAGTCTAGAAGGTCAGGAATTTTATTTAAGTCCATAGGCCAGTAGTTTAGCTTCCTATTGGAATGAAACTCACATTTTAATGTTCTGCCTGCTTCAAATCGCATTCTTTGTTTGAGAGTAATTCGATTTGATCCCCAGAATATTTTTTCTTGAATGAAGGTCGCCTCCAATAATGAAATTGTTACCAAGCGATTTAAAAAAATTGATGTAGTCTTACTTTTTTGAGTTATATCTGGATGGACAGTAGATTGCTGATATAGTGTAACTCTTGTGGTTTTTGGTTTCAATAGAAACAGTTGCTACTTGCATAGATTCTTCAGTAATTTTTTTTGCGAGCCATTTGGGCATATGTCGCGCCTATTCTTACTCGAGCTTTTTACTATTTCTCATTTTTTGCAACTGTTTGGCTACCTCCCAACCTCTGTAATTTGCTGGGTGGTGATTCCCACAGTGTGTACATTTCGTTGGTTCGCTTCTACTTTTGTTGCATTCTTTTTATGCATGTTTCTCAGCGCACTTAGCGCATCTAGGCTCCCTATTACAGTATTTTCGAGTGTGGTTATATGCCTGACAATTATGACATTGTGCCATTCAAAGGGGAAGGCCGATTTTTGTTGTTACTCTTTCATCGTTTGAGTGTTTAGTAACCATTTTCTTTAGAATGTTCACATCATTTATGATTTTGAATCTTTTCCGACGTTCCTCAATTATTTCTTCAGGACTTATAGTTAAGATTTTAGTGTTTCGATTTCACTGATTGAATGAGATGATAAAAGCAAAGTGTACGACAGCTAACTTCATACCTTTGTCGAGCTCAAGGGAAACATTTGTTCCAAAATCATCGCTTTACAGTCTGAGATGCTCGAAAATATAATGGAAAACGCACATATAGTAACAAGACACTACCCAAATTACTCAAGTTACATTTCTGATATGCCCTCCCATTATATGATGCTGCTGGTTTGACGTTTGTGTTAAGGCTCATTACTCTCTCTGATTACATTGAAACATTTTATATTTTACATTTAAACTCCAACTCATCAATGAAAGTTTATAATAAAGGTAATACAGTAAACACCCAGTAATGTAACCCATACTTTTAATCTTAAATAATTTAGTGTCTAACCACTCAGACAGGTTAAAACTATAAATTAATGCCATTCGACTGATAAAATCATATACATGAGTAACCGCCTGTTGCGATCCGCAGTACTAGACACCACCCCTACTGACCGTAAAATTCGAATAATAGAGAACAGTTCCCACCGAATTCAACATATCCGAATTCATCGAACCGCGAGATTGGTTTACATATAACAACGATTGTATGCAACAGTCATCGACTCTACTGTATATATAAACTATTGCGCAACCCTCAACTGTATGTTGTTCCACATCTCTATGTGTGTCTTACATATAAAAATAACCGGTAACACGAAGCCTATGAACTTTAATTTGTATGGATATAATAGTTTACTACCACTATGGCAACCTACACTACAACAAAATAAGAACAAAGCTATGTCTTTTGTATTATACATCTTAAAACTATTCATATACGAGTATATGTGTACATACAGACACGACACCAAAAAAAAAACTACTTTACATTAAGTTGGTTACTTTACAACAAACATTTTATAAAGTCGAGTCAGTTGATCGCGACAATTCAACCTGTTAAGTTGTTATTAAATCAAAGAAAATGTTCATTAAAATAATCGCACTGTTTGCATTAATTGCAGTATCGCAAGCACAGCAAGTAAGTAGGAATTTTATTGTGAATTTGAGTGTTTATATACTTAAGTGATTGTGAATATTATTTTTTGTTCTCTCGATTTCTTGGAATTGTAAGAGAAAGGGCTCGAATATCTTATAATGTATTATACGTGTGTATCTGTTACGATGATCAATTATTTTAGGTTCAGGTCAAATGTTAAATTGATCGAGAGTAGTTTAGTGAAGAGATCTAGAGTTTTGAGTCATATATTATGATCACTATAAGCATATGATCGTGAGTAACATTCTTCGTATTTATATTAGACATTTATCGATGGATCAGGTTTGAAATATATTGAAGGTTAGTTTGGTATATGAGCAACACATTTCGAATACTAATGAGGATCACGATCTCAATGATGATTAATCTAACACAATGATAAGTAATGTAATTAGTCAGTATTAGGTGAATAGTTTTAATTAGTATAGAAATTATATTATATATGACGTCATAAATAGTTTATACAAAGATTCGATTGATTTAAATCATTCATTGTTTGTGGATGTTGATCAATAGTAATGGAACCGGCTGGTAAATATTTATTTTTTGCTTGACTAACCTTGAATATATATATATATATATATATATATATATATATATATATATATATATATATATATATATATATATATATATACGCGGTTTATAAAAACCTATATAGTGAAACCGAGGATTTGATCGTGTGCATATATAAACAATAAATTTTAGGTGTGGCTTCTAATTCACGGTCCGGTGCGGTTCCACTCCTTTATATAGTTGTGACCCGGGTTTAACACGTCCTGTATATATATACAATCTCGACAGTTCATTAACTATCGAATTTATTTTTAAACGGTCTAGTTGATAATTAATAGCCCGTTACACGGTAAACAAGCCATTATGGCTTTGCCAATTAATTCACATTACTGATAACGTGGTGTATATACTTTCGTAAATTAGATAATGTGACGCGCCTACACGTCCAACACAAGAAGTCAATGTATGCATTATAAACGGTTAGTACAAGACAAATATTTTTTTTAATTAGCATAACTATGCTCAAAACAAGTGAAGTCGTTATTTTAATCAAAATGAAAGTTTCTTATAGGTTGTTAAAAAAGATCAGTACGAGATTCTTATATATCAACGTAAAATTTAATTATCACTTAAGTACTAATTAATATCATATAAAGACATTATTGTGGATTTTGGAGTGGTGATAGTGTAAATAAAGATGAGATTTGAGTTAAGATCCGGGATCATCAAAAATTAGACTTTGGTTATCTCCTGGATGCTACTTAACGCTATTGGTTTACATTAACCATATGCAAATCACCTACAACGTGTAGAGCCTCCTTAATGTATCAAGCCACAACGTTGCTTGACAGTTGATAGTATAGTTATTCGTTACTTCGATTAAAACAAATCCTTGACCCAAAATCTGAACTCTCTCATCACTATATTGTGTATGGCCGTCATTTTAAAATCAATAAACCGATGATAATTTGGTTAATGAAGTAATTAGTATTCGGTCACAGCACATATAAATTTGGGTCGTTTAACGTAATTGGTTATGCATTTAGTTAAAAATTAAAAAAACCAATAATATTTTGTTATTAACTATATAGGTAATAAAAAATAATAACTCGCTTATGTACACTATTTTTTACAATGTCACCAGACTTACCTATATATATAGTTAGTGTTTTCTTGAAATAATGGAAAAATTTCAAGACGCTAATAAGTAACAATTTATACTAACGAACGTATAGGTAAGGATACGGTACAGTACAATGCATATCGACAATTAACATAATTCTATAATTTAAATGTGTGTACCTGTGTACTTCGTGGTATTATGATTGTTTTGATGATGATGATTTGATTCGAAATTTGAAGGTCTTATGAATTATAAGTATATATAGTTATAAATAATAGTCGATTATATATACAATTGTTATTAATAAATTTTACTGTACACGAATATTATATTCGCTGAAAACGCATATTTATAGTTTTATGATTACATAACATATTTGATAGTTTTGGATTACCTCGCGTATATATCCAAATTAAATGGCTGTATCTGGAAATTACGATGAAATGTTCCTGTTAAACTTGCAAATCAGATATAAACAAATCAACTGACATTCAGGTGTGTAATTTATTACAAATTGCACATTCTAATGGTGATACACACCTTGATCGATATTTAATTTTCATTGTATATATTTTCCAATTTCCAAGAACTTCGAGTTATTGAAAATCTGCGAAATGTCACTTGCTCTAGTATTTAGCTGCATAACACGGATTAATGGGCTTTAACCCTATTGTGTTGTTTCCAAAAGCATTTGAGGTGGTTTAACCGTCCAGAGAAATGTGCAGACTGTTTGGGTAAAACTGGTTCTCACTTCACTGGTTCTCTAGGACCTATACCAGTTGCTTCTTTGCCTTTAAGGTTGAAAAACAATTAAAAATGTCAGCTACCTCTCTTTGTCGTATATGGTGAAATGCTTTGTCAAAGGGAAAAAGAACAACTTGCAAATATTGGTTTACTTACTGACAATGGCAGTTTTAAAGATAATCTTCATCGGATTGGACTTGTCAGTGATGTCGTATGTGACAAAGCCTTGAGGATGTTGATGATACTTTACAGATCATCAGCAGCTTCTGGTCATTGAGTACGGGACCCTGAATGATTCCAGAGCCAGTCTTAATAATTATAATAGAAGTGTGGTTCAGCTACATCGCATAGATTACCAATTTAAGCCTGCTTACCGATCTCTATCCACACTCTCACCATGGTGTAGATACAATGGTCTGATTTTGATCCGATAAACTTATCCTCTATTATGTAAAAAAGGTAAATCTTGACCATATCAACTGACTCGTGTTTACTGCTTTGCTTTCCTAAGCAAAATGTGTTATAACGCCCATTTTTTCTTAGTGAGGCTGAGATGTATGATTGTCTTATTTTTTTAGTCTGTTATTGGGTAGCTGGTTTGAGTAGGATAGTATCAAATTGAGAGCGCGAGACTTAATCGTTTGAATAGTAGGTTTACAGTAAAATTGACTGAGAATTACTTCAAATCTGTAAATCTACGCTAGTAGTATGGAAATGATTTTGGTTAAATCTTGTTTCTATGAACTATCTAGATAAAAGCAAGGTTGTCATTCGCTCATCGACCATATTATATGTGACTAATCGTTAAATTGCGATTATGAAGAAAAACTGCAATTTTCAGACTTAAACAGACATCTTGATTTATTATAGCTGCGACCCATGTTGTTATGTAGACAACAAGTATATTGTGAAAGAGACTACAACCACTAACTTAAGAATGAAATATTCAAACAAAGAAGCACATACATTAAAATCGATTTACATAAGCAAGTACACTACATGCATCATATGCACGTACAATTTCAATATCAACAATTGATTTGCTTGTCATCTGTAAATGAATAAAACTGACTGACTGTTTTACCTCGCGCCGATTTACTCAATAGTTGTATGTTGTACGTAATTGAACTTTTTATAAATCGAAACGTTTCATAAAACTTTATGAATCCTTAATTTTTCTCAGACATCAAAGATGAACCAATTAATGGGTTTAATAACACTTCGCCTAGCTTACCGTGACGTTCGTTAATGCTAACAATTAAAATTAATTTAATAAATTTTTTTAAGAATTAAATCACGTTTGATAGTTGTGTGTTGTTGCTATCGACTAGTTTGAGAGGACGTGGATTGATTAGAAATCGAATTAATTAAAGGACGTTGGTATGAGTTACAAAAATGTTTATAGTTTGTCGTTGGGAATCTTAATTTATTTTACATGTCAGCTATGTCTATACTAACATACTCATGCGGTAATAAAAAAATATTATTTTCTCGTTTCAGCAATTGGTTAAAGTGTATTACGAATCATTATGTCCCGATAGTCAAAAATTCATCACAGAACAACTGTACCCCGCCCTCACGGGACCACAGAGCCTAGCCAAATACGTCGATCTCAAATTGATTCCATTCGGAAAATCAAGCGTAAGTAAATTTTTGTCCGTCTAAAACTTGATCTTAATCTATATATAAATTTATTTTTAGTATCAAACCCAGGGCAATGACGTTAAATTCGAATGCCATCACGGTGAAAATGAATGTTTCGGCAATAAAGTACAATCGTGCGCTTTAAAAATGATTCAAGTTAATTCGTTCCAAAAGGAGCACACACGCGAATCCCAAATTCTCGAGTACATCAATTGTTTGATGCAGCCAAGTAATAATTTCGCCGACGCCTCGTATCCAGGACAAAAATGTGCAAACGAAACAAAAGTTGAACAGTGGCCACAAATTAATACATGCTCAATGTCAATCGATGGTAGCAAGTATTTACAAGCGAACGGTATGGAGACGGCACTTTTGAATCCAAAATTATCGTCGGTGCCAACAATTACGTTCGGCCATCAGTTCGACGAGGATATTCAAGCGGCAGCGCTAACAAATTTCCGCGGACAATTGTGTAAAGCACTCGCGCCTACAATGCCAATGGAATGTCAGGGCAGCAATACGGGGACTGGTCCAATATTACCCGGTTTTATTATGGTTGCAATTACATTAATACTATCAAGGCTGTTCTGAGAGACTTAAAAGACGGTTGAAATAAAAAAAAATAAAATTAGTTATAATTAATTCAATTTGTACATAATTTACACAAGATATTTATTAGGTAACGTCATTATATAAGTTTTTTTGTTTGATTTGTGTTAAGATCGCATTACGATGACCAGCATCTTTCAACAGTAATTTTATGTTATATATGTATGAAAGAAATTAAATTAAAGTTGATTAAATGAATTAATTATATACAGTTGAAATGCTCGTTGTTTTTTTAAGTGAGATATTTAACGATCTTAATTGAAGATTTAACCATAATGCAATTATATTTTGATTTGACTTCTTCTTTTTTATATGTCTCTGTTTATTAAGATTTATCTTGTCGTGTGATAAATTAAGCAGTGCATATGTCATACCTAATTTGTTCACATCCACCATATTAAGCCATTTCACAAAAAGCCTCTATATACAAATATTTTATTTTAGGGTTGAACAAAATCAGTCGTATACTTAAATGAATGGAAATCCATCGTGTTTATTTATGAATTACAAAAAATCAGCTGTGGAATTTTAACCTTATATAAAGCTATATTCAAAATATATAATAAAGCTTCTCAATAATAACGCCTAAATGTGAGCTATGTAAAAAACATCTACTGGGTGAGTAGAAAACGATTGCACGAACTATTTTATGTTGTTGAATCAATAATTTGCTTTCATATTATCAAAAATAAATCGAAATCAACTTATAAAAATGAACTCAATCGTAATGTCGTGTAAGATAAGTACGATGACGTTATAAAATGTCACTCAATTTCTAAACATTACTAACAACACATATTCATCAATAAAACTTCACATTTATTCCAACGACATATTTTTGACCTAACAAGAAGCTTAAATAATTCTGATAGTGGTATTTGCATTAATTAGCATGGATTCGTTTGAGTAAACCATTTATTCAAGATCTATTAATGATGCAGATCTGTTGGCTATTGTAATTTCATCAGCAATAAAAG